>CM060920.1:656562512-656890012 GCA_030737875.1 Allium sativum
ACCATCACCCAGAGTGCATTCTACACTGCATAAGCATTAAATACAAATATTCAACGCTTACATAGCTTGTCAACCAATCGATTGACATACAACTAAACAATTGGGATTAGTGTACGTCAAATATCATCCCAACACCCGTGTGGGGTTTCAATCAACAAAACACATATTTTATTTGTGTAGTTAGACGATGTCTAAAATATATCGTCCCAATCCGTATCAGTAAAATGGGTGTTCATAATCAAATCGTCTGATTTGTAAATAAATGTTTATTTTATTCATATCAACGTTAAAAATTACATTTTGAACGATAAAATATTTTATTCAATATATGAATATTCTATTCAGTTCATTTATACAATAAAAATGATATTTTTACTGTTCTAACATATTTTAGAAAATTTTGGCGGCATAACAGCGCGATATCAAAATCGGGTAATGTCTAGCATTACCCCTCTCCTGATATTGGCTCGCGCCATACACACATAACAATTCTAACCAATTCATTTCACCCAAACAACTAAATTCAACCAAATAATCTAATCAACCAAACCAAATAATCAAATAAGTCGTCCATGGTTTGTGGACGACGGGGAACAGTTCATATACGTAGTTATAAAAATAAATAATTGTATAAGAAAATATTGTGAACTCCACCTTTGGGATCCACTCCGCCGTGCTTTCAAAGTGAAGAAAACGATTGTCACGCCGACTACCAACTTAAGCGCACATGATATCCTACATGATTGATTTTTTTTTTATTATTAATAACATACATAAGTTAAAAATCATATATATATTTTTAATATTCTCTACATACATAAAAATCATATTTTTATATTCTCTACATACATAAAAATCATATTTTTATATTTTTTACATACATAAAAATCATATTTTTATATTCATATTTTTATATTCTTTACATACATAAAAATCATATTTTTATATTCTCTACATACATAAGAATCATATTTTTATATTCTCTTCATACATAAAAATCATATTTTTATTCTGCATACATAAAAATCAACTTTTTACTTGGCTATATACATAAGAAAAATCAAATTTTTCATTCGCTATATACATAAGAAAAATCTAATTTTTACTTCGATATATACATAAGAAAAATCAAATTTTTACTTCGCTATATACATAAGAAAAATCAAATTTTCACTTCGCTATATACATAAGAAAAATCATATTTTTTTACCTTTACTCAAAATCAAATGTTTACGTTATTCAAAATCAAATCTTTATACTATGACATTCCTATCAAAATTATATTTTTAGTATAATGTTCTTTATATAAAAATCACATCTGTAAAACAAGATTATTTCATATAAAAACCATATTTTTAACTTCATAAAATTATTTCTCACCTATCATAGAGATCCCATTTTTATGTTTGTAAAAATCAAATCTTTCTTTCAAATAAAAATCGTATCTTTCTATCAAAAATCCAATCTTTCTATCTATCATCAAAACATGCTAACTTTATTTTATAACTGATTTTAAACAATGTATAATATTAAAATAAAAAAACTGAATTAAATAATTGAAGAAAAGAACTCACTGTATAACTTTTTTGGTGGTTGGAGGGGCCGAGAGGGGGCGTCATCGTCGAGAAGGGCCTCTGGTAGTCGCGGGTGGTGGCACAGGCAGCTAGGGCAGCGGTCTGGCATGGCGATTTGGGTTTCAGGGGCTCATGGTTTTGGTCTTCGTGTTGGGGGCGACTGGAGATGAGGTGGAAGAGAAGGGGAGGTGGCAGCGAGAGGGGGGGATCTCTGGCGATCCGCGACGGGGGGTGGGGGGGATCGCGATGGCTGGACCGATTTGGGGAGCGGCTTAATGATTCTGGGGTTGTAATCGGGTTTGAGAAATAAGGGGGGGGCAGAAGAGAATATATATATTTTTTATTATTTTATTTTATCTTTGTTTTCTCCATTTGATTTCAAAAGGTAAATTTTTATTTCAAACTCGAATTCGAGCCCAGCGACCGTCGCCCCTAGCTAATTACCCCCATTTCGAACACAATAGGATATGTATCGTAAGCTGATTCGATTGTTTCGATCAGTTTCCGTCAAAATCAAAATATAAATCTATATATTGATTTTGAACGCACATTTCAATTTTCTGGGGGTCACATTTGGACTCCAAAAATTCTTGAAAAATATTTTCTAGCTTCGTATTGACGATACGGTTCTAACAAAACTAGTTTCGTCAAATTTGGAGACCGTTTGAAAAATGTTCATTCTCTGATCGATCCAAATTGACTAAAACTATCAAAACACGTTTTCTTTTGCCACGCTCACATATTTATCCCAAAAATTATGAATTTTGGAATCTAGCAATAATTTGACATTCCGGATCCAAAAAAAGTGGTTTTGTCGAAAACGGAGGTCGTTTGCAGAATTTCCATTTTTAAGGATCAAAATTCCATAGCGACTATTCTGAATTTTCATCAGGGAATAACTTTTTATTTCCGCTATGAAATTTCAATTTTTCGGATTCGTTGGAAAAATATTTTCAAATAGATTCTAATATTTTTGGTTTCGCTAAAATCCTGTTTATTTTGAATCATGTACATTCATTTGAAATTTGAAATCGAATTTTCAAACTACAACGCCATTTCCAACTCCTTTTATAACTAAAATAAATATTTATATTCTAACGTCGATTCAAATAAATATATACGTTCTAATTCTATTCAAAATAAATTTCTAGTCATTGTTATTTAAAATAAATCATTTAATATTCAAAATTCATCAAAATTACCAAAATAAAAATTTTAAATTGGTTCTGATTTTCCGGGTTGTTACACACCCATTCAAAGATGGTCATAGAACCAACACATAACAGACCACTCCCATTTGTCATTTTGTCCCAGATAGCTCGGGCTTCTTTTCAGTTCTCTTTCTTTGTGTTTATTTTATTCAAGCTAATAATATAATTTTTTGCAAATTTTTTGCTATGTTTTATAATTTCTATTTTTCGGCCTGTCAAACACATCTTCTGTTTTCGCTTATTCGTAGCCAATTGTTTTATGGACACGGGTACTTGGATGATTTTGATGAATGATGGATACCACTGTACACGACCCAAAACCCGCACGGAAATTAGTAGATTAACCCGACCTGTTTAGTTAGCGGGTCATTTTCGGGTCTACCCGAATTTGACCCGATTATAAACGAGTAGGTTTAGGGTTGACCCTCTAACCCGATTTTGACCCGTCAAACCCGATTATAATTAGTATGTTCATATATTCTTGTGTAGCTTGTTATATTTTACTAATCTATTCTTGTTAGCTATATTTTACTTATAACAACTGTTCTCTTCTATATAGTTAGTATTTTATGTATGCAGTATGCTCATATACTCTTATATATGGAGAATGATTTTTGGATATGACAATTTCTTTCTTTATATATGTGTTGCCTATTGTTGATTTTGTAATTTGTTGTTGGTTGGTGATTTTGTAACTTGATGTCTGTTGGTGATTATATAATAGTGCTACATGTTGATGATTTGGTTCTTTTGTTGTTTATATTAGTGGACAGTATTTATTAATGGGTTAAACGAGTAAATCCAACACGACCCGACACGACCCGTTTAGTTAAATAGGTTACACGGGTTGGGTCGGGTCAGCCCGTTTATAAACAGATCGGGTTAGGTTTGGGAAAAATGACCCGTTTAATAAGCAGGTTAACCTGACCCATTTTTAAATCAACCCGAACCCGACTTGACCCGACCCGACCCATTGACAGCCCTAAATACCACTGACGAGCAACGTTGTTATATCTGTTGTGCGATGTGAATGTACGTTAATTTTCGCAACAAATCCACAAATTTAAATGTTATAGAAAAAATAATTAATGAAGAAATAAATGTTATGGGTTACTACACCAAACAGCCTGTTTTGTAACATTTTCGCGGACCCTATTAGTAACAGTTATTATTGTTATTATTTTATAACGTTTATTACCATTATATTTAGTTATAATAGTAATAACCGTTACAATAGCCAAGATTTTTTCACGCAAGGGATGCTTTGGTAATTTTCCTTCCACTCATGTTTCTAACCCTTCCGCTCCTTTTCGTATTTGCACTTAGATCCCCAAATTTTGCAAAGCCGCCGCCTAGGTTTTCTGACCAGTTTCTTTCATCTCCATCACCTGCCGACGCCGATCTGTTCTTCGCCTGACCGCGTTTTGAGCTCGATTCCTTCTCCGCCGCTGCTCAGGTATCTTCTCTGACCAGTATTCTTTCTCCGCCGACGCCAGTCTCGCTCTTAATGTAGATTGCTATTTGTGGGACAAAGGCTTTTATTTCGTGATTATTGTATTGTGATTAATTTAATCATTTGTTGAAAACACATTTTATTTCATGATTCCAGTAAAATTATCTCAATTTCTGAATATCTTAACTGATATGTTTGCAAGTTATATCATTGTCACATCTACACAAGCTAAGGGAAAATGGTTGAGTGAATGTTTCCATGAAAATTCTTGAGTGAGTGTTTGTATGAAAATAAAATGAGACCTACTCTGCATAAAAGTTGTGTGCAATATTTTTGAAAATACATACCTTTTATACCTTCTCATTGAGGACATTGGCAGTGGCGTAGCCAAGAATTTAGCTTGGTGAGGTCACAATACATGAAGATGTGGAGGTCTAAGGGCGATAGGCCATGAATTATTTTTTATAGCTATTTGTATGGTTATAAAAAGAAGCATAATAAAATTATAAGTAGCCATTACTGTTTCAATTACCAAATTTAATGTGATCTCAGCAAATTCATTGCTACTTCATTTAGCAGTTTCAATACAATTCAGCAAATTCATTGCTGTTAACATTTTTTCAGCAAATTTTCTTACCGTTTCTGTTTCACCAAATAAATTCAGAAAATAGTATTGTTTTAGTAAAAAAATCATTTCAGTCTCAATTTGAAAATTCAAATGGATTTCTTGTTTTACTGTTTTGAGGTTACAGCTTATATTTCTATTACGTTTTAGGCATTTTTATTCTTTGCATGTTATGTTATTGCTCACTGAGCATATAATTTGCGCCTATTACATTTGAGGGATAAAGATTCGAATTTTTCTTTATAAATTAGCTACGTTGGCGTTCTTTAAAATGCGACATGAGTTAAATTATTTTGTACTTTGTGGAAAAAATGCATTCGGTGGTTTGGAAGGTGGTCTTTGATTCACGGTACTTTTAAAATAGCGGATATAGAACCTTTTAACTAATACATAGTCGATTGAGTTTTAGATCAACGGAAACTGCAATTTCATAAACCTTCGGTTTTTTGGCAAATCAGTTTGTGGTTGTGACTTTTCCAGGAATGCATGAACAACATATATTTTTTCTTGTAACTTTTTTGGATTCCATAGGTATTTCAAGTTTGGTCTTTCTTAGATTGTAAGTTGTTATACAGATTGGTAGTTTAAGGGTTAGAATTGTACTATTTTATTTTATATACGAGCCAAAGTTGATAGATTGTCAGTCTGAATTTTGAATTGCACGTTAGATGCTAGGCTGAAGAGAAAACCATTATATGTTAATTAACATCGGCATGCCGAGCATTCTTGTTGTTATCTGCTAATTTATTGGGGATATTCAGTATTTAGATCTGAGATACTCCATACTATAATATTAAACCATATAATGCATTTCTAGTTTCTACATGCATCTATCAGCTCAGGTTATTTGTTTTGTACTCTTGATTGTTGTCGTTCATTTTCTCTCAAGCTTGTTGGCATGTTTAGTCATTGACTGCATTAAAATATTATGAACCAAATGCTTTCTGTAACTTGTGTCTTTCTTTTTATTAGGTAATCTAATTCTAGACAGTTCTTAAAATATATGGTACTTCTAGTTGATTATAGATGATAACTGTTGAGAACAGTCAAATAGTAAAATTTACCCTCATTCTAAATAATAGTATTTTTTGTGCAGATATATTTATTTGGGTTAAATCATATTCATGTTTCTTGAAATCCATGTCATTCTGTGTTTATATTTGAACTTCGATGTTTGTATCCGTCAGTGTTCCTAAAACAGTTTATATATATATATATATATATATATATATATGCTTTGTATGCTTTGTCTTAGTTTGTGTTTTTAATTATAATTCCTATTTCTGATTGTTCAAATTTGATAGTAAACTTTTTAAAAATGATATTTTGTTAAACTGGGCTCTTCTTGGGGAAGCTTTAAATTTGATACAGTACATGTGAAGTTTATTAGGTAAAGTTGGTTTGTTGAGAATGTGGAACATTTAAGTGGCTTGAAAATTTCTTGTTTTTAAATATAGATATTTAAGTAAAATACAGTAAAATTTATGCAATTGCTTGTTGGACCAATTGCATCATTTCAATAGAAGGGTAAAAAATGGAGTATGTAATCCCTATAGTAGTTTACTGGATATTTTGTCCCTGGTATTGTTGTCATCTCATATGTGAACACTAGGTATTTTGTAACATGGCCTATACTTAATCTGTAGGATGCTTCGTTCACAATTACTTATTTCGATTGTAAAACCGAGTGAATAAATATTTGTTTAGTGCATTAACTACCTAATCTAAAGCTCAATTTCTTGAGATAAAACATTGATTGGTACTTATTACATTTTTTGTTCATGCTAAGAGTCAAATAAGTAACCAGTACGAACAATCTATCTTCAATTGTTTGAGAATCAAAGTGAATATGACATCAGCGAAATCTAAGAGTCTTAAGTATAAAAAAATACTTACATATGCATTTGCTGTAGATTGAAGAACTTATCCAGATTTCTTATTTTTATATGTCACCTTCTGAACCATTGTTTCTTTAACTTTATCTTTTAGATGTTCCTTAACTTGAAAGAAATATGAATAAATAATGTTACACTAATCAACAATTCATCAAGAAGCAGCACACAAGATTTGGACTACATGATTAAAAAATATGTATAAGAACCTACATTAAATTATGTGCAGTTTTTTTATTTTTTAAAACAAGGTTGGTGCAGTTTTTTTTAATAAAACAAATGCTGTTTTTTTAAACAAGAAATCAGTGCAGTTTTTTTTAATAAAACAAATGTTGTTTTTTTAAAACAAGAAATCAGTGCAGTTTTTTTTAAAACAATTGCAGTGCAGTTTTTTTATTTTTTAAAACAAGTGCAGTGCAGTTTTTTTATTTTTTAAAACAAGTGCGGTGCAGTTTTTTTAAACAAATACAGATTTTTTTTTTTTTTTTTGAACAAATGCAGTTTTTTTTTTTTTAAATCAGTTCAGTTTTTTAAGTATTTCTATCATTTGTAGACTTGAATTGTGGACCAAAAATCAGTGCAGTTGTTAAATCAGTGCAGTTTTTTTAACAAATGCAGTTTATTTTAACTATTTCTATCATTTGTAGACTTGAATTGTGGACCAATTTGCGGATATGATTAATTAGCATTCACAACCAACCTGCAAAATTTATTAGATCCTGGTGTAATCAATGTTTTACTTGTTGCAAAATTGACATCTTGGAGTGAGAGCACTTTAAAATATAGCAAATATGAACAAAATCATCCATTAAAATATAGCAAATACTGTTATGCATCATTTCTTAATAAATACAATAAAAATGAATTAACAGTTTAATTATTTTATTTTAAAAAACAGTGTAATTTCATGAAAGTAGACATCTGATATCTTGGTGATATCTTGGTGTAAAACTCTGATGTTTGGGAAATACAAGTCGAGTTAATGAAACAAACGCTGCAGTGGTCCAATTGGGTTTCACATAGACAACGATGTGTGTATGGGCGCACATCCCTAGTGTTTGTTTTGGTGTGCCCGATAATAAGTCCATGCTGAACCAAACATCTTGATGATAATTACATCAGGCACATGTACACTCTAAGATTTGGGTTGGCGATGATGGTATTATACAGTTTTAGATCATTATAATACATCAGGCACATGTTACTTCTTTGTTGTTATAAGTTAGAACACCTTAATGAAATTCAACTTTGTAGTTTACATTTTGTTTGAAAAAAGCTTAGATCATTACAATATCATATGTGAAGTTAGTCTTATTGCATAAGATGAACTACCAAAAAGCTATGTGCTTTCTGTTATATGCTTCTTTTACTATTATCTGGTTTGGCTTCTTCAAACAAAATCTTTTATGGTCTTTTTTACCCTTATTGTATTCAACAAAAGGCAATAAACTTTTCTTCCCATTGTAGCAATAATATACACTAACTGTAAATGTGCTACCCTTTTCAATTACAACACCAAATGCTTAAATATTTTGTTTTTCATGTTGTGTGCTAATATGATATTTTGTGATGTATAGCTCAAAGTTTATGTTAAGATTTAGGATATATTTAGATGGAAAAAGCAATTATACAAACCACACTATTAGCTGTGATTGAATTTTAGTTTATTACATGCTATAATTCTAGTTTACTTAATTTATTGATTTTATTGTTGGATACATTTAACATGACAGTTATTTCTATGTATTTAACACATTTAGGCATGAGGTTGAAGGGAAGCATAAATTTGATTTATTGCTCTCACTCTTACAAAACTGAAACATAAATCTGATTTATTACTGGCAATCTTACAAAACTGACATGTATGACTGGTTTTTATTACACTCTTTTATGTAAATGAAACATAAATATGATTTATTGCTCGCAATCTTACAAAACTGATATGTATGACTGGTTTTTATTGCACTCTTTTATGTAAATGCTAAATTCATCAATTACCAATCTTACGAAACTGAAATGTATGAGTATGACTGATTTTTATTATACTCTTTTATGTAAATGCTAAATTCATCAATTATTAGGATATAAACACAAACAATATCATTTCATGTCTTTATTCAATCTTAGTTTCAAATATTAAATAGATATTGAACTTTTTTCGGCCCACTTAGGAATGGTAAACCTGGATTATAAATGGAAAATATTTGTTCAGTGTAATAAATATATTTCAATCTTTGTGCTTAAAAAAGTAGAAGAAATAAAATTTCTGCTAATGAAAATTGATTCAGGCATTTAACATTACAGTTGTTTCTGAGTATCTAAAGCTTTTAGGCATGAGTTTAAAAGGTGTAAAGGGGAACATAATTTTGATTTATTGCTCACAAAATAGAAAGATAAATTTAATTTACTACTCCTGGTCTTAGAAAAGTGACATGTATGATTGATTTTTAACACACTCTTTTATGTAAATGCTAAATTCACAAATTATTAGGATATAAGCACTAACAATATCATTTCATGTCTCTATTCAATCTTAGTTTCAAATAATAGATAAATATTAACATTTTTCGGTCCATTTCAGATGTTCGAGTGGGGATCTGCTAACCATTTGTATCAAGTTTACTAACAAAAGCAAGAAACACAGTGGCATAAAACTATAGTCCATAATGGGGTTAAATTTATTTGTGATGACCAGGTATTTAACTATATAATTATTTGGCTTTTTAGAACCATGCATTTTGCTCCTGTACATATCATAATCCTGATTATAATATCATTTTAGTTGATTACTTTAAGATTATCATTTATACCTGCAGATTATACAAGGGTAGAGGTAAATAATTTACTATCTGGAAACTGTTTAAGTGGATTTCAAAGATAAATTGTTTATACCATGTGTCCCAAGTATATTTCAATGCAATATATTCTTCAACTATCATACCAGCAAAAGCATGCCCATGTTAGTAAATTAAAATATTTTAAGTTATAACTTACTGCCATTAGATATGTGGCATTCACTAACAATTAACTTCAATATTTCTTCAGTTTAATGCAGTGCCATTGTAGATTTTTGCCAAGCCAAACCTTTTGGAAATCTTTGAAGTATCGAAAAATCTAATCTTTGAAATACCCAAGCTCACTTTCCAATTGTCTACACACATATGTTTCTTTTAGTCTTCTTAATTTATTGAAAATGCCCCTCTTTTGATGGACTGGTTGGACTTAAGTTAATTTTATAGTAATAATTTATGCCAAAGAGAGCCAATGGTAGTAAGTGTTATAATTTATGTAATAAATGCACTAATTGATAACAAAAATGAAAAGTACAAACTAATTAGAATGAAAAGTTTTAAAATTGATAACAAAAATGGATTTCCCAAATATAGATGAAATCAACTGAAAACTGCAATAAATAAGTTACTAATTTTGTCAATGTTGCCTCTTCAGCTTAGAAAGTTTGACCTTAGATGTTTTAATTAAAGGCCTCACTCCTGTGCAAAGAGGGCTAAAAATAAATTATTCCCAAGATGAAAGAATAAATATTTGTTGTGTGTCTACAAAAACAGGTGCAAAATGTGAGCATTATTTGAAAAGATAATTACAGAATGAGATAATATTTAAAATAATTACTATTTTACAAAGCCTTAATTTAAAGCAGAATGGGAATATATTTTATTCAAATATTTGAAACATAACAGGAAAATGATAATTATAAATTTAGGATGTTCCATTTTGATGCAAATCAAAGTTTCTAACTTTATAATATAACAATTTATTTCTATATAAGTACATATTATTTAATTTGTAACAAATAAAATCATTTTAAAGGTTAATTTTTTAACCTTATATATCACATTCTAAACCAATGGTCAAAACATGCTATTAATTTATACATGAGCACTTGTTGAACTGTGAAAACCTGTTATGGTGTTTAATAGACAGTTGATATTACATATTGGCTAGTTTAATAGTTGATAATGTAACATAAATGACAAATTTATATTATCAAAATTTACAAAACGATAATATTTTCTTTCAAAAATTCTGATGGTAATTACTGACTTAGGAAACTGTACTTCTACAGGTATATATATTTTCTAAATAAACTATGTTAGAGAAAAAAAAAGTATTCATTCAATATTAGGATATAGTATAAAAAGTTTTTTTTTTTTTTTTTTTTTTTTACCTAAAGCACGGAAGCAATAATTAAAAATGGAGGCACCATTCATTATTTGAGTTGGAATATTTTGAAATTTTAGTTGTTCTAAGAATTCTGGATTATAATTATCTTATGCATGAAAAAAATATAAAACTTTATTCTTTTCCATTTATTCACGTATTAGAGCATCATTTACTGTTATACATTACCACACTCATTTCAAAATGATAAGGAAAAAGGCATGCATGATCAACTCCATATTATTTGAATGTTATTGACCTTGCTTATATATTTTAATATTTATTGCATTCATTTACCTGTTAGAGCTTCTTTAGGAAATACATATATTACCATATATTTTCCAAATTTATAAGGAAAACATGATCAATCTCACACATCACCGAGTGTTATTAACATATTATTTGGCTACAGTTTTGATTAGGTCGTTGAGCTTGCTATTGTGATATTTTCTCTTTGGTATTTAGCAGAGTTTAGGAATCCTATTATAAATTATATTTGGCTGTCAACAGTTTTGATAACGGTTGTGCTATTTTTTATTCTTACCACTGTCAACAACACTTGAGGTGCAGCAAATTTTAAAAGTTCCATTTTCTATTCTTATTTTGCTATTCTCTGTAAGCAAGTGGAAGCTGTATGTACTGACAGGGAAAGATTATGATAAAAAATAGCAATAGTCATTGTTTAGCAATTCTTAATGATTCTTTCAGGTTTACGTTAAAATTGGAATATTAATCTAGTTATGGAGGAAAAAGGCTTAGATCCAAGCTGCTGAAAATAGGCTTCACATTTTGCTGGGTATGGATTCTATATATTAATTACTAATTATAAATTATTAACACTTCTTACAACTTATCTCCCTCTGAAGCTTACCTATAACTTCCCTAAGATCTCTTGGTTTATTTTGCATTCTTTGCATTAAGAAATCATAAAATCTTTATGAAAGAAACTAAATTCAAAAATCAGACAAGAACTGAGTTTAAAATACGTGCACTATTCATTACTTCATACTAATCCTTCCACGGATCAATGCCAGTTTCTTCCTGGTATTTAGCCATACTGTTCTTTGTGTTGTATCATATATATAAGTTATATATATTTCAATAAAACAAACAACTTCACATAATAAGACATAATAAAAAATACAAATGAAAATGTGTTGATTGCTTAGTAGAAGGGATGTTGTACTCTGCAATTTTGCCTGTGCTAGAAAACATATTGGCAAAGACCTTATCATCACAAAAAACTGTAACTCTGTTGTTTTTTTCTTATGATTCAAAATCTCCTGTTTGAATAAGTGACTTGTCTACCAGTTTGGTTTTCTGTCTTATAAATTTTTATCCTCATATTACTGTCTGTTTTTGTATCTAACACCGAAAACTAGATGGACCCAACTATAGAACTTTAACTGATCATGTAGAAAGATGATAGGGAGCATGTACGTCCTAACCGAATGGGAGAGAAAGCAAGAGTTAATGATAATGGAACATGCTGAGCCAAAACTAGTTTAAACTGAAGCACGGTTGTAAAACTGAGTCTAAGCCAGTTAACTGAAGCTCAATTGTAAAACAGAGCCTGAGCCCAGTTGTTAAAAATGAGCCTGAGCTCTTATGTAAAAGACTAAAGCCAAGCACAATATAAAATGAGCCAGGCTCAATTGTAAAACTGGGCTAGCCAATTTGTAAAACTTATAATTGAAAGCTTTTGAAGTCATGTGGTTATGACATTAAGTAGATTTCATCAAAAATAATGTGCAATTCATTTGAAAATACATTTTATTACATTTATTTAAATGATTAGTCGCATATTTCAGCGAGATGATGATATTTTTAATAATAAACCAAAGCACCAGAACTTTTGTTATAACACAACAACAAATTGATATTGGTATAGTATAAAAAGAAGATTGAAATGATGCTATTTTGGAAGCTCAGTTCTTTTGTTATTTAGGATAAATTTATAAATTTTTCTTTGCTGTATGGACATAGTATAAATTTATTTTGTTATTGCTGCCTTGCAGATCAGTTTCAGTATGGATTCGTATTGGTTATTCTTGGTTATATCTGATTCAGCAATAACTAAACACATATTAAAGGATAATTACAAAGCATATGCCAAGGTACATAATTTCCTACTTGCAATTTTTATGTCTGATACGAGTAATTCTTATGCCAGTAAATGGTATATAGGGTATATTAGCGGAAATTTTAGACTATCTAATGGGAGAAGGTTTGATTCCAACTGGCGGTGAGATTTGGCTAGTCAGGAGACGAGCCGTTGTATTGAAGTAACCGCTATAATGGTTTACAACGGAAATAACCATCTGTGTAAAGTGGTTTTCAGTTACAAGTTATTCTATTATAGATTTGGCTCTAGTTAATACTATAGATTTATAAACTGTGTCACTTCAGATTATGTTATTATAATTTGTGTTAGGAGTAATATGCATTGTTTTCACGTCTTGACTCGTATTATTATATTTGTTGAACATCGTAGGCTTTGGTTGAAGAAGCAGAAGTAAGACACTGATCAGAAGCTGGCGATGAAACTCAAAGGAGGTAGCCAAGGGATATGAAAGAATGCAAAAAGTTTGTCGTCATAGACTTGTACTAGGAGAGAAAACCATATGGATGGAGGAAGTTCTGGACCCAAAAGCGTCAATTTTTGACGCATTCCAAAATGGTATGCATACGCCATCTGATCTTGTCGATTGTGAGTTTGTAATTTGGTTTCTTTATCGCTTGCGTTTTGTGTAATGGTTGTACGTTAAATTGTCATGCTTCAATGTTATTTGATATTTTTGGATGATGAATGGTTGTATGTTAAATTGTGATAGTTTGATGTTTGTCGAAATGGAATGCTTTAGGATGCAAATTGTGATATGTTGTATTTCCTTTGAGATATTATTATTATATGTTGTATATGCTTATTGATATATGCTTTATGAAATTAGTTGGAACATATTATGATTGTTGTTTAAAGGAATTACCTGCTGTAGGGCTGCTACAATATTCATATTTGTAACATTTATAACTGTTATTAAATTTATTATATGAAATAGTCAGCTTTATATACCAACAGTAATAACTGTTACAGTTATAAAAATAAATCTTACGACGGTTATAAGTGTTACAAATTTTCCACTACCAACGGTTATAAGTGTTATATAATAATAATTTTATAACGGTAATAACCTTTACAATATACGCACTTTGTAACGGTACTAACCGTTACAATATTTGTGACAACAGTTTGTCACGTATATTGTAGTAACGGTTATTACTGTTACAAAGTTAATTTGTAACGGTAATAACTGTTATTAAAACCCTTTTCTGGTGTTGTGGTACTAGTTGAGTTTGTCAAGGGCCGTTTGTAGGGTAAAAATACTCCGTTAACGCAATCTACCATGTTTCGCCAGCGTCTTGATTTGCTACGATTTGATTTAATTAGCTTATTTAATTAAGTTAATTAATAAATTCTGATATTTATAAATTTCAAAGGTTTATCACTTGTGCAAATGAGATCCGTTTAAGATGGGGTTTTTTGTGTTGCGATCGTATCGAAGTGCTCTACGTAATGGAGTTCGTTTGAACTGAATCAGAGTAATTTAAAATATTTTAATTTATTTATTTGTGTACATTATTGATACGTATTATTTATTAAAAACAAATAATAAATTAATTAATCATAAATCAATTAAATTAAAAATCACAAATTAAAATAATCCGCTTAAATGGTACGCTTGAATCCGCAAACGCATTCTCCTTTAACTGAAATACTCTCTTAAAGTATCATATTGAAATACCCCACTTCCGCTTCGCTCAAACAGCCCCATAGTGTGAACCTATGTTAATTTCTCACCATGATTCCATAAATTTGGATATTATGGAATATTGAATAGAAGAAGTAGCAGCATGGTTTATGATATATGAGTTGAATTCATTATGTTGCCATTATCAGTGGTATTGATTTGTATTTTTGCATATATTTCAATTTAAAAATATATTATTTTGTTTTAATGAAATTGAACAATTTTTTATTATTTTTTGCAATTACTAAAAGCATATTGTAGAATAAAACAAGGGTTTTGCTATAATGGCAAAACTTATTTTTAATCAAAATAGCATAATAATGTACTTAGAGAGGTTCGAAAAATTCAGAAGGGATAAAATGATATTTAATATGTGGTTACTTCTAAAATTAAGCCTCTGACAAAGGATATGATAGAAACCATTTTTCTTATAATAACAGCATTTCTAAGTAGACAGTGTGCGCTTAACTGTAGCACTCTATAGTATCAGCCTTTTTGAACCGCAATTGATAAATTCTTGGAGCCTTTTATATATTTAAGTCATCTCAAAAATTTAGAACGAACAGTACATCACTTATAAGTTATAACTAAAATTCAAATGCTCAGAAGTTCTTTTTTCAGTAACTAGAATAATTGGAGGAGGAAACATGTGAACCATCACCTAGTCTTGAGCAATTACGTGTAGAAATATCTGCAAAACATCAATTGAGCGTGTTATAGTCTCTCCTCCTCTCTAAATTTTGATGAAAACCATTCCATCTTCACAAGTCATGCCCTGCAAACCAAAATAATTAGCACAAACGAGCAGAATTGCAAATTTTAATCGATTATGGAGTAGAACTTTGTTTGGATTCCATTCCTACACCTACTTGGTTTAAAGACTAAGAGCATCTTCAGCCATTATCTAGTTGGAAATCACACTTTACCATTTTCTCCTAGCAGTAAATAGACTGAGCCTGTGTATAGACGTTTATTCAACCAACGCCAGGTGCCTAAGGATTGGTTGAACAAGCGCCTGATTATCAGAGATGATAATTTAAATATATTTATATTAATTCCGGTGCTTGTTCAACAAACACCTAAAACTTGAACGTCTGTCTGTTCAGTAGATATCCACATCTATTACAGTAACCATTTAATTTGGTCTCTAAATGTAACGGATTGAAGAATATTATACTCTATCGTCTGTCTGTGGACTCGTAATTTGATAATATAATTGGATAAATACGGTAACATAGCATTAGGGTGAGGGGCTGGAAAATCATTTGGTCTCCAAATGTAACGGATTCAAGAATATTGTACTCTATCGTCTGTCTGTGGACTTGTAATTTGATAATATAATTGGATTAATACGGTAAAACAGCATTAGGGTGAGAGGCTGGAAAATCATATATACACAAACACAAAATAAAATATACGAGAACACAAGAGTGTAAAATCACCTTAAAATAAAATCGATAAAGCAAGATACAGGGTTCAGAAACATGCAAAATAAGTAAACATTAGTGTTATCCAGCTTTATTATTCTTGTATTGTTAGGGAATCCCCAACGCAGTGTCGGTTGGGGATGAACCGACCCCCAACGGAGGGTCGGTTGCCATGTTTAGGGTTGCTTTGGCAACCCCGTGGGTTGCTGAAGCAACCATAAGAGCATTCCCAACACAGCGTGTTGGGGCACATCCCATCACGCTGGTTGGGAAAGCAACTCACCCCAATGGGGTGAGTTTCTTTTATCCTTTATCCGGCTTTTAAAAAGCCGGATAAAAAGTTGCTTTTTATCCGGCTTTTTAAAAGCTGGATAACCGTATTATAAAAATAAAATAAAAATAACCCTCGCCGCCACTCTTCTTCAGCCTCCTCCTCCATCTCCTTTCCTCCTTCCTTTTCTGTTTCCAGCCTAGGTTTCGTTTAGCAAAAAAAAAAAAAAAATGAAACGTGTTATGAGGGCTCTTCGAGGTAGCGGTAGCCGAAACCGGAATGTAGATCCAAGTGACGAGCACGAAGAGGTAGAACAAAACGTATCGAGTGAGGGTACGGAAGACCGTGAATCACCGACCGTTATAAGAAGACGAGTTGCTAGGAGAACCGACGTTTTGGAGTCGCACTGGGACCCAAATTTAAGACCTGATAAGTAATTGACCGATTTTCGTAAGTTTGCGGATAGAGAGGAGCACGTCAGCACGTTAGTTGACACATCGGTACGTTTTATTTATTAAATATTACTTCTTCGTAATGTCGGACATAAAATAAGTAAGTCTCATTTGTAATATTAGGCTCGAAGCGAGCGAACGCGTGGGTCTTGGGCTGGTGTTGTTCGTATGTATAGTCAGATTCGTGAGTATGATACAGATGCTACTATTCATACATTTCTCAGTAGTATTGGTTTGGGCGACTTTCTGAGTACGTATTCTCGTCGTATGTACTTACTATTACCGTTTTCTTACATTCGTTGTAATTTCATAATTATTTGTTAAATAGGTATCGAACGTCTTTTAAATAATGATGTTCAATTATGTGGTGCATTGGCTGCTTGTTGGTGAAAAACTACTCATACATTCCACTTTGGTTTTGGGGAGATGGGAATCACACCACTAGACTTTTCTATGATTACTGGTCTTGCCATAGGCCAAGGGGCTCCGTTGCCGTATGATGAGGTGTACCAGAACTACGTTACTCTCCCTACGTTATTTCCACATCTTAATCCACATGACTCCATCACCAGTAATTTCCAAATTAAATGCTCTGGTATAAAACTAGCAATACAGAAATTATTGACAAAGCAACCTAAAGTTCATCATTTGGAGATTGCACGCTTATTTGTTTTGTATATGATGGGAAATTTATTTTTCACAAATTCTTCGAGCTCATTGTCGTGTGGTTATGTGGCGGTAGTTGAACCGTTTTCATTTGATGGCAGTCCGACTGTGTATGATTGGGGAACACCTATTTTAGCATACCTGTATAGGTCATTGGATCTTCAGTGTGTCGTTCGGACTAGGGTGGGTTCGATTACTGGTTTTTGGGAGATTTTACAGTACTGGTACTTTGAGTACTGCCACAATTTGTCTTTTCCCACCGTGGATCCATCACTATCCACTTTCTATCCTAGAGTAAGAGCGTGGAGTGTCGGTAACCGTAGACTGGTGCCTGGAGGACAGGCACGACATGTATTTGCTATAGCTCGCAATCAGATTGAGTTGCGGAGGACGCGTGATGCAGTTATCTGGCATCCCTTTGATGAGTCACGGGGTCTTGCTTACCCTCCGTCGGTGCATGCTCTATATCTATCTTCGAGGCGGTTTCCACTAGTATCATGCCCCCCTAGTTTAGGTTGCTTCTGGTACTTAGGGGAACGTTGTTGGAGACAGATATATGATGGGGATGCTGTTCCTGATGATCCACACCCACATACAGCTATTCCCAGGGTTTATAGTCCTAGTGCTTTACAGGAGCACGCAGACGTGTGGTGGCCTGCCAGTGATTTCATTCTTACTGGTAGGGATTATATTTCTTTCTGGCGTCAGTATTACTCCCCACCTCAGACCGGGAGTTTTGTGCATGCTGCATCCGTTGACTTGGTTGGCCCTTCTGCACTCCGTACTGGCGTTGAGCCCCCTTTTGTACTTGATGTTTCACAGTCCACGCAGGTTTACCATGCCCCACAGGATCCACCTCCTCCACGCTCATCCGAGGTGCCAGACTACGGTTGGACTGTTGCAGTACCAACTACATACGGATTTGATAGGTATATTGATATACCACGGCCAGAAGTAACGGAGTATCCAGATCCAGCTGTTTTTTCTTATCAGGATCTTTATCAGATGACGTTAGGTCTGCGTCAGGCAATGTATCGCGAGCATCAAAGGAGTATAGAAGAGTTGACTGCTCGTATGAACGAGCTGAGGAGCGCTGATGAGGAGCGGTACGGATATAGACAGACATTCGTCCCAGGCAACGACGATATTGAGGATGTGGAGATGGTGCCTGCGGATCTAGATGATGATTAGTTGTATCTTATTTAGTAGACGTGCATGTTGTATTTGCCTGTATCTTTGTTTTACTGTGTTGTCCATTTGGAGTAGGTTATTGAACCGTATGTTTTGTATTTGTATTACCCTGTAAAGTGTACTCTGCTTGTACGTCCTTATGTGTAACCGTTGTGTTTTTTTATGTTATATGCTTGTTGTGCATTATATGTAATCTGCGTGATCGTGCGTACGAGTTTTTTTATAATCACTGGATTTTATTGTGGGGTGTATTTTAAAATACTGTTTGAAATATTTAAGGAATCTTAATATTGCTTACCAGAGATAACAATGAAATAAGTACTAAAATGACGATGCACATACAAGCAATATACAAATTCATTAGCCTAGTCAACTCCGTCTTCGGGTTATCCAAGTATAACGTAGTTTGTAGGCTTCGTACCCAACAAAATCAGTCCCGTACTCTGCAAGGTAACGAGAATCATAAGTAGCCCGATTCGTTTTAAATATGTTTTCATTTTCAACCGTCTGTATAATCATCTGGTATCTTTCACAAGTATTAACGAAACGCCGATGAGCCATATGAATTTCAGCAGAAGTTCGTGTAGTGGTACATTTATGATGATTGTTATTTAATCTTGTTACCATGGACCAAAATTCTTCATGGATGAACCCACCTCCATTTTGCAACAGCAGTAATTCTCTTTTATCAACTTCTATATAGCATTTCATGAGTATAAGTAAGTCATGAGAAGAGAGTTCTGTAGCAGTACCACTAGAGCTAGCATCACTTTGGTTGGGACGATTACGGTTAACCACTAGACTTGCTATGTTTTTGCGTGGACGTCCTTTTGGTTTGTGAACTTGTACTATTTTTTGAGTACCACGAACAACTTCAGTATGAACTGCTTCATCTGCCTCTTTCGCTCGTGTATCTTGAACTAAAACACCGTCCTTTTCCTCCTTCTTGTTCCGTTCATACTCATCAAACATTCTATCTACGAGTTCATCACTTATTACCCAATCGTCCATTTAAGCTACACAGAAACAAGAAACATATTATGTATACACGTAATTAGGTAACCATTTAGAAGGAAAGGAGGGTACAAGTATCTCACCTTATCGTCGTGGTTGTTGTAGAACTGAAAAAGTTGTAGGTATGATTGTGGGGAAGAAGTGTAAACTATTTAAACACGGGGGTTGGTTAATGGTAAAGATCTATCATCAGTAATTGAGTTGTATGATACAAACATATGACAAGACAACACTCTTCACCACTAGGGTAACGTGCTATAGATTGTCCAGCGCATAGAAACAGCCTAACGTGACAACTCGTAACGATTATCGATGAGCCGACGACTGCTTTCATAAAACAAAGCCGAAATCAAGGGGACTTGTCGACCTTTATTGAAGAAAAGTCAAAAACTAGGGTCATCCCGCGGGCACTGACATGTCATAGCACAATAGTTGAATTGGTCCTTAGGTGTACACTGCTTTAACCCCAAAGGTTGCAACCATAAAGGTACGATGGAACCTAATATTTTATAAATCTTCAGTACAACCATGAAGGTACAACACTTTATGATACGATAAAACATACAATACGAATATTAAAAATCAACACTACAACCATATAGGTACAACACGTTATAAAAATACATTCAAACTAAAACATAAATCCAGACTTAGGAAACATCAAATACATATTACATAAATCAAGACACCTACCACGGCCTTGGGAAAGGTCCAGCTATAGTTTTATCCCCAACAACCTTCTTCAAACGTTTTATTTCGGCTTGCGATTCCAGTGCATACTGACGTCCACGTTCGCACATTGGCGGGTCAATCCACTGCTTAAAATAACAACATTCAATTTCATCCGGAAAAACCTTGTGGCCCTCGTATGCGTCACAACAAAAAAAACCGACGACCGGCATCTTTTTCAGTCTCAGTGACAGCCACGACCGATTCTTGACCACATAGGCAGATAGGGTTGGCTACAACAGTCCGCAGTGGTTCGGAAACCTTCCCTTCAAGTACTATTTCTTTTCCAGTTCGATGATTAGTGTAACCCCCATAGTTATTTTCCCAATTTTCCATATCTCAATTTGTATACGTGGAGTTAATGTTTTCTGAGCGGAAAGAGCAAAATACTTGGGGATATAAATACATAGAAAGAAGGGAAGCTACCGACATATACTTTATTTCAAAAGCAGCAGATTCCCTCAGCTATGTTACTGTGCAACTGCACACCTTTATGTGAGATTTGACTACTCAGCCACATGAGTGTTTCCCGTGATATGACTTACGCATCACGCGTGAACAGCGCCCGAGGGTCATCCACTTGAGCATTATTTGTTTTACCAATTCGTGAAAACTATCCGCCTATAAATATATGTCTAAGTAACTACCAACTTGCCTCACTCAAATATCTTTCATCCCATTAATACATTAACCACGTCGCTTAGCACTCATTGCAGATGTCTTCTTGGTCATCAGCTACAAACTCAGATGACCAGGCGTATGAAGAGATAAGGCTACAGGAGCTTGCAGATGAATTAGAGTTTCTCACCGAAATAAGACCCCATAGTGGACCAACACATCTACAGGGGAACATTCAACTTCCACATCAGGCTCTTGTACCACCTGCCGGAGTGTCATATGAACAGCCAATCGCTCAACCAACGCAAGAAGTAGAGTTTTATCGAGTACCACCAAATGAGCATGAAGTTAATTCATATCCAGTTCGTTGCAAATGCGGTTATGCGGTTGAGGTTGTAGTTTGAGCAGAGGGCAACAATATTGGTCGGCGCATGCAGCAATGTCCAGCATATCCAAATGGTTGCAGTTACACGGAATGGATAGACCCACCTTTGTGTTCACGGGGAATAACATATGCGAATGAACTAGAACAGGAGAGTAGACGTCTCCAAAAGGATGTCGACCAACTGCGATTGAGCATTATGAGACTCCCTTGAGACTGAACGAAAAAAGTGGTGAACTACAGTAAATGTTACCTACTGTATCTTTATGTTTATCGTTTTGGATTAGACGTCTCCAAAACGTTGTATCTTTATAAACTCCTGTATCTGTATGTTTATCGTTTTGGAATCTTCACCAACCGACATCAATGTGATTGGTCAAAACCCGCGCTTGGTTTCAAGATAATGGGTTCGGTATAGGGGACGATCCATGATTTCAACTAAAGTGGTTTCAGTATCACAATTATTGAGTTGTCGCGTCCGGTAAACTGTACACACTTAATATCACAATTCAAGCTACTGTACAAATGTGATACCCCTTATTTAAATAAGTAGTGGCAAACAAGCTCGTATCTCAAGGTACGTAGGTCATAAACCAATTTTAAAGTACTTCATTCATCCGAAAGAGAAAAACTTAAACAACATAGAACTGGAACCTGGTACATAAGCAAATGCGAAAACAAAGAACCAACATTCACAAAGTGCAACAACAATAAACAGGAACTTAGTTTGTAACCAACGATACTACGCATTTCTGACAAACCCAAGTCTGATTGCCTCAGCAACTATCTTCTGCAAGCACCTTATTTCCGCCTGCGCTTCTAAGGCGTACTGCAGTCCTCGTTCGCACATTGGCGGGTCAAGCCACCGCATAAAATTACAACATTGGACTTCGTTCGGGTAATACCGGTGGTCCTCAAACGAAGCGCAACCAAAAAAACGACGACCGGCATTTTGTTCCGTTTTAGCTACAACCACGACTGATTCGTCCCCGCAACGACAAATTGGGTACTCCCCACCCGGTACTGTGGGCCCAATGGGGTGTAGTGGCTCGACAACACGTCCTTCGTATAATATCTGTTTGTCAGGCGTTCGATTTGCAACAACTGCGCGTAAACGAGCAGTGAGCGAAACTTTTTTCGTCTTCGGCGGAACGGAAGGTTCCTCGTTATCTTGAACAACTTGTTCCTTGCCCTTCTTACTACGTAGGACTTGACGTGAGAGTTCAAACGCGTCGTAGCATTTGTTCATCTCTTCATCATCAATATCCCAGTTTGCCATTGCTGAAGCAGAAACGAGTTGAGGGTACAATGATATAGTTTAATACGGTATGAAGTATTGGTTGTTTATAGGATGAAAATAGGGCATATTTATATACGTATACGCGAGCAAGATGGAGAAATTATTGGCATACAACAGGACTTTTAATTAAATGACTAGTAGAGCAGAACAATAATTGGATACCCGTGATACAATTACTTGGTTGCATCCTTTAATTGAATACCCGTGATACAATTATTTGGTTGCATCTATGACAGTAATTGGATACCCGTGATACAATTATTTGGTTGCATCCTTTAATTGAATACCCGTGATACCATCATTTGGTTGCATCTATGACAATATTTGGATACTAGTGAGACAATTATGTGGTTGCATCTTTTTATTGAAAGTGTCGTGTAATGAAAGTGTCACTTCCGCTACAAGACAAGCAATGTGTTTGTCGCTATGTCCAAGGTGCATATACCATTATATTTAAAGTGCTGTCATCTGCTCATATTTCATACAATCAAAACATATTCGAATTCAACCAAAACATATTGGCTAACCAATGAGTGCCTTAAAAAATTTATGGTGCTGTGCTTCTAGCTCTTCGTCCTCCTCAACGTCGGATGAATATTTTGCGCATCGTAAAAGAGAACTACACTCTTTTCATGAAGGAACAAGATATGCGATAGAACGAGATACTGCTGAAAGCTCAATGTCAACCCAAGGTGGAAGCACTGATGGTAGAAAGGATTTGCGATACGGACGGGACTATCCCGCTGGACACAATCAACTGGTCAGGGATTACTTCGTGGCAAAACCCGTATACGGAGATGTTTATTTCCGCCGAAGATTTTGTATGTCGAAAACTATATTTACTCGAGTACTTACCAAAGTTTCTGCAACCAACGTATATTTCACACACAGAAGAAATGCCATCAAAGAACTGGGCATTTCACCACTGCAAAAAGTTACTGCCGCACTACGTATGCTTTGCTATGCAAGTTCCGCTGATTCCTTGGACGACAAAATCAGAATTGGTGAGTCAACGACCGTAGAATGCTTGAAGCAATTTTGCAAAACCGTTGTTCGTGAGTTCGGTGAAGAATATCTTAGATCCCCAACAGCTCATGACACTGCTAGATTGTTACTTATGGGGGATCAACGTGGATTTCCAGGTATGTTGGGTAGCTTGGATTGTATGCACTGGACATGGAAAAATTGTCCAGTGGCACTGCAAGGACAATACAAAGGTCATATGAAAAAGGCTACGATGATTTTAGAAGCTGTTGCATCGTTTGACCTTTATATATGGCATGCTTTTTTTGGTGTTCCTGGATCGCTTAACGATATTAATGTATTACGACAATCCTATGTGTTTAACGATTTGTACAATGACCTCTCACCACCTTGCAACTACAAAATTGGTGAATCAGAACATTCCGTTGGTTATTATCTTGTATATGGAATATATCCGAAATGGAAGACACTAGTGCAAGCATACAAAAAACCAAACAATGCAAAAGAAGCCTTATTCACGAAACAACAAGAGAGCTTGAGGAAAGATATAGAAAGGGCATTTGGAGTACTTCAAGGTAGGTTCCACATACTGCGAAACGAAGTACACTTCCACGATAAATATGTTATAGCTGACATCATGTACTGTTGCATTATTTTACATAATATGATTGTTGAAGAAGAACGAGGAGGATATGAACTCCAACTTCGAAACTACCCGGACATTGCGGTGGAATTTAGGAAAAAACCATATAAGGACCCAAATACATTTGCAGAATACTTGCAGCGAATGGAAGAGGTGCAAGATCCACAAGCTAATCTAGAATTACGAGAAGAGCTTGTTGAACACTATTGGGAGCATGCGGGAAACCAATAGAAAATTACTGTCTTAATGATTGTAGTGAAGCCGTTAGTATCTACGATTTAGTGTGCTTACGTACTTATTATTTATATTTTATTTTAAATTAATGCTTCTATGCTTTCCTTCCCTGCCAACTGTACTCCGTAATCTCGTTCTGTTATGACATTTTATAATATTGCTGCAACTAATACCTCATTCACCGAGTAACATTTCAAAGGGCAATACAACTTAATTATAAACTTAAAGTACAAGACCTGAATTAAAATACTAAAATAACAACATTCACTTACACACAACTACACTTAAATTAGAACATATCACTGAAACTGCCTAAAGTGCGTTACGTTTCTCGAACTCTTCAAGTCGTTTTTCCATGTACCTCCTTTGAATTGGATTTAGATCGTCCAGTTTGACACTCATAAGTGCAAAATCATCTACACTTTGTTGTCGAGATAACTCTTCTCTTCGTAACTCTAATTCGTTGATTCTCATTTGTTGAAGCTCTTCATGTCGTCGTTGTTTTTCCGCTGCTCTCTCTCTTCTCTCTATTCTGGATGCTTCCTTTGTTTCCAAGTACTGCTGGTTTGATTCCTCCGCGGCTGCCATACGTCCATCGAGTTGCTCGTAATACTGGCTGTAATCTTTCGAAGCCTTTTTATTCGCTTTGTACTTCCCAGGTGGACGTCCTCCTGAACCGCTTGTAAAAGGGGTTTCTTCGTTTGCACCAAAGCTCCCGGGACTAACATCTTCGCTCGGCCATAGTGGCATGAACCGCTGTGTTGTATGCTCCTGTCGCACATTGCTCCATTTATCTTCTCGCGCAAGTATATCATAGCAATTGTGCATAGTGAACGGTTGGTTCTTTGATTTGGCCATATACACTTCATTTGCTCTGCTAAGCTGCATTCCAGTAATTAACATAAACGAAAATAGGATAAAAAATGAGAAATGAAAACGGTGTATTCAAAGTTAGTACCAAGTCCATGTCGTTTGTTCCGCTTTGCTGTCTGCTAGCCAACCCACTCATTATTCCTTTTCAAAGTTGACAACAAGCATTGATTCTCTTCCACGACTGCTTCAAAGAGTCAATCGATCTCGGAGGCTTATACAGACTTCGACTGTTGAATAATTTACAAACCGAACTCCAAAAAGAATTTTCAGTTTGATTAGTTCCTTTCACGTTATCTTTCGAACACTGAACCCAACAAAACGCTAGTTCACCTTGTTCATCAGGTGTCCATTTGACCATTTTCGCAACCTTCGCAGGCGGACGATTCATAACTGAATCAGGAATCTCATTGATATCAATTCCCATTTCGTTGTTTTCTACACTATCATCACCGTACAACATGTTCAAGTTTCTACATAGTTGGGGAGAATTATTTGGAAATGTCGCTTCATGTTGGCTACTAGGAGATGAATATGGTTGACTGCTAAATGATTGTTGAAACGAGGAGTTATGCCCATAGGCGGATACTTGAGTGTTTTGAAAATGATTAGAATTTTGTTGTGACGGGTAGAAATTCTGATTTTGCTGCGGTGGATAACAAGTAGAAGTGTTGTGCATTGTACCTGAGTTAAAATGTTCGTTGCGTTGATAAGAAGTTTGCGTTGGAAAATCTTGCTGCTCTGGATGAAAGTTGTATGGCCTTGGATTGCTTTGTGAGGCCATCTTCGATTTTCCTTTGTTATTCTTGCTGCTTGGTTTATTCGACATCACAATTGGATGATCAAGATACTTGTATGTGATATATTTGGTAAGATAGAAGAGAAAGAAGTGTGGTTGAAAGTAAAATTTTGAAGTGTATATAGAGGAGGGAGGGGTAGAGTAAGGAGCAACGGCTCAAAAAATAGTCGTTGCCCTTACACGGCTTTATTAAAGCCGTATAAGGGGTGGACGTAATTAATTGTCCACCCCTTATACGGCTTTTATAAAGCCGTATAAGTGGAAATGAATTTCTACTTATACGGCTTTATAAAAGCCGTATAAGGCATATCCGGCTTTAAATAAGCCGGATATGGCTTATTTACAAAGCAACCTCCTGGGTTGCCTTGGCAACCTTCGGGGTTGCCAAGGCAACCCAGAAAAGACATGCCGAACCCCTGTTGGGGGTCGGTTCATCCCCAACCAACCTTGCGTTGGGGATGGTCTAAGGTTGCTTATTGAGCCGGTTTTTTAAAAGCCGTTTAAGAATATACGGTTTGATTTATTTTGAGAACCAATCAGATGGAGCAAAAATGTGTAATACTTTACCCGGTTTATGTTTAGCCGGCTAAACAACTTTGCGTTGGGGGTGGGTTTGAGTTGGTCATATGCTGAAGTGATTGAATTGATGTGTATTGACACACTGGCGTTGGGACTGCTCTTATAAGTCAGGTAGCTAGCTCGTGGACACTTAGGCTGCTCCCTAATACCAAGAAGCCGTACAAACTACTCTTCCTAATTTCCTCATCTAGCAAATAATTTCTTGTACACCCTTTTTATTTCTATCATGCCATGTAGACTTGTAGTCTGTAGCTTCAAAACAGACTGTCTATATATATATATATATATATATATATATATATATATATATATATATATCCTCTCAAGTAGTGTATATATAAGAGTGTGTATTCGAACAAGCGCATATATAATTTTGTATGGGATTTTTTTTCGATTTGACCACCTTTTATAAACTTATAACACATTTAGCTTAGTTTCAAAACTTATTACAGCTGTAGCCTTGTTTATGTCACATCAGCTGAAGTCAGTTATTTTACATTAGCGTTTTTGAAATAACGCATGCCTGCGTTATTCAGGATGACGCACGAAAGATTTATGTTGTTACAAACTTCATCTTTTCCCTACATGAAGGGAAAAGCGGTTTTTAAGATGACGCTAGCACGCGTTATTCTGAATAACGCGTGTATGTAAGAATTGATGTTGTATTTTTGTTACTACGGAGCGTTATTCTAAATAATACGCAATGCTATTTTTCTTTTGCTGTTAGCGTTATTTAGAATAACACTATTCGCGTTACTTGAAATGACGCACAGTCGAGATATACAGACAGCGCAGGCTCACTTCTTCCTCACTTTTTCTTAACTTCTATTTTCCCAAAACCGAAAACCCAAAGCTCTTAACCCTAATCACTACAAGAAAGGGGCTTAAATTCGACGGCCCATATCGACGGTTTCCGACGGCTTTTTCCGACGGCTTTCGACGGGCCGTCGGCGGCCGTCGGAAACCGTCGATTATAATCGGGATTTCTTCCCCCCGAGCCATTTTTTGCTTCAGTCGATATCCTCCTAAACCCATTCCAGCCGCGATTTCCAAACCCTACCTCCCCCAATTTGCGATTTCCCGCCTCTAAACACCAAATTTTTCGCGTTCGGATAGCTCCCGACTTCCTCTCAAGCTTGTATCATCATCAATTTGAGGTATAATCTCGTTTTTACCTTAAAATTTTAATTTTTACCTAAACCTAAATTTGGTAAAATTAGAAAATTAGAGTTAATTGTTGATAGCAATTGGTTCCTATGGTGTTGTAGTATGTTATATCATCATATTATATGTGTGTTTCATTTGCTACATTGAAATTGAAAAGGTTATGTTAAATATTTGCATATTTGTGTATTTGACATCAAAATTTAGGCATGTTTTGGATATATTGTTGTTTGTAGTGGTCATAAAAAATTGTTTAAAAACCCAGATATTTACAAATTGGTTTAAGTGTGTGTATGTGTTTCAATTTAGATTGTTTATGTCGTTGTATAATTTAGGATATTTTTGTACATGTGTGCCGTTATGCGCTCGTCATTCTTGCACGTGTTATTTGACATACGAATAATTGAATGGATGAACTATGAAAAGTACATCGTGCAAATTTTGATTTATGCACAAAAACGCATGATTCTAAATTCTAGTTGTGTGCCTATTGAATCGACGGTAATAATATTGTTTTAAGTTGATTGAAATGTTAGCAGATGTGATAAAATATAAAATATTTTTTTGTTGCAGTAAAACGTACTTTATATTAATATGCGCACATATAATTGAGTAATATCCCCTAGAGTGTTTTCGGCCTCGTCCGACGAGTGTTGTACATGATCGTTATATAAATAGTTGTTTTTTTTTCAAATTAAAAAACGACCGTTTATATTCATCTGGTACAATATTTGTTGGATTTGTCCTTGTATTGGACAAGTTATAAACGCAATAAGCATCTACATTTTGTATACTACTTCGTTTCAAAAGATTCACAAAATTTTGGTTCCATTTTCCCTTTTGTTTCCTGCGTACATGTGTACAGTGCAGGAAACAAAAGGGAAATGCTGCCGAAATTTTGTTGAATCGTTTGAAACGAAGTAATATACAATTGTAAATGTTTACTGTGTTTATAATGGGAAGTAGGATGCCTGACCATGTAAAAGAATTGCATTAAAAAAAGTGTCAAATTTAACTGTGTTGGGTTATGGATATTTAAGATTATTTATTTTAAATAACAACGATTAATTTTTTGTTATTTAAGTTAGATTTTATAAATTAAAATAATTTATATTCCAAGACTAAAATGGCGCGGTAGTTTCAAATTTTAATTTTGAACTTTGAAAAATTATATAAAATTCATTTTAAATCGGATTTGGACGAAACAAGAATCGCTAGGACCGTATTGAAAATATTTTTCTAACGGATATAAGAATTTGAGATTTTAGTTCATAATTTGTAAGTTACGACAAAATCAAAATTTCAGAAAAACGCTATGGAATTAATATATAAAATACATATGGACCAAAACGCTATGGAATTAATATATTTTTAATATTAAATATATATGCCTTAAAAATGAAAATATTGCAATATACGTGCGTTTTATTACCATAAGTACAAGTTTTTTTTGTAATTTGAATTCTTAAATAAACATTAATTTTTGGACTTATGACTGAATTTCTCAACTAGGAAAAATGATTGATTATTTTGTTGAACGGAGGAGTTGGATGTACCAAAGAAGAGGACAGAGAGGTTCAATAAAAGAAGATTTTTATAATGGTATAAATGTCTTTGTTGACTTTGCTTTAAGTAATAATGGAAGCGATCCTGAAATTCGTTGTCCGTGTAGCAAGTGTAAACATTTGAAATATTTGTTACCCGATGTTGTGAAAGTCCATTTGTGCAAAAATGGATTCGTACCCGAGTATTATTTTTGGAATCGTCATGGAGAAGTTGTATCAAATACTCCTGTTGAGACTGAGGTAGACAATCATGTTGAAGAAAATGTTAGCACGACCCGTATTGAAAATATGGTGGAAGATGCAGCTCGATCTATGTTTCCTATGATTGCAGCCGACGACGACGATGGAAATGATGAAGAACCGAATATTGAAGCTAAGAAAATTTATGATTTGCTGGATAATGCTAAGAAACCTATTTGGGATGGTTGTACAAGCGACACTCGGCTATCGGTAATCGCGGAATACATTGCGATGAAATCTAAATACAACATCACTGAAGTTGGGTTCACAGCAATTGTACAAGCTGCAAAAAGGCACATGCCGCCGGATAATTTAATGTGTGAAAATCACTACGAAGTTAAAAAACTTATGTCGGCATTTGGTTTACCTTATCAAAAAATAGATACATGTGTAAAAGGATGTATGTTGTTTTGGAAAGATGACGTAAACCTTAGAAATTGTAAAATTTGTAATGAAGAAAGATATAAACCACGAAAAAAGAAGGGAAAGGAAATTCCATATAAACGTATGCATTACTTACCTCTTACTCCAAGGCTTCAAAGATTATATGCATCTTCTGCAACTGCGTCTCATATGAGATGGCATAAGGTGAGATCGGAGCAAGAAGGTACGTTGACCCATCCAGCCGATGGGGAAGCATGGAAGCATTTCGATAAAACTTATCCCAATTTTGCAGCGGAGAGTCGTAATGTCAGACTAGGATTATGTACGGATGGGTTTTCACCATTTTCTCAGTTTGGTTCTAAATACTCATCATGGCCCATTATCATCACACCTTATAATTTACCTCCATGGATGTGTATTAAAACACAATATATGTTTCTTACTGTTATTGTTCCTGGGCCCGATGATCCAGCACAAGGAATTGATGTTTATTTACAACCGTTAATTGAAGAATTAAAAACATTGTGGAACGAAGGAGTAGAAACGTACGATGTTTCAAAGAAGAAAAATTTTCGCATGTCTGCTTCTTTGTTGTGGACTATAAGTGATTTTCCTGCATATGCAATGCTTTCAGGATGGAGTACTGCTGGTCGTCTATCATGTCCATATTGCATGGAAGAGACACGAGCGTTTTCCTTACCGCATGGTAGGAAAATTTCATGGTTTGACTGTCATCGATGTTTTCTCCATGTAAATCATGTTTTTAGAGCAGACAAGAAAAACTTTTTGGTTAATAGAGTAGAAACCAGACAACCTCCAACGTTATGGACTAGTGAAGAAATATATGAAATGGTTCGAAATCATCCAAAGATATATCAAACTGGAGTTCAAACAGAAATTGAAGGCAAATCGATTTATCATAATTGGTGCAAACAGTCTATTTTTTGGGAGTTGCCGTATTGGAAACATCTTCTGCTTCGTCATAACATTGATGTGATGCATAATGAGAAAAATGTATTTGATAATGTCTTTAACACGATTTTGAATGTTAAAGGGAAAACTAAAGATGATTTGAAATCAAGGCACGATATAGAAGAATTATGCAAACGACCCGAGCTTCATATGAAACCTAATGACAGTAAAAAACCCAAAGCATGTTATGAATTAGATAATAATCAGGTTAACGTTGTTTTAAAATGGGTTGAAGGGTTACGATTTCCTGATGGGATTTCCTCAAACCTTCATAGGTGTGTTGACTTCAAAAATGGTAAATTAAGCGGAATGAAAAGCCACGATTGTCATATTATGATGGAGCATCTATTCCCAGTTATGTTCAAAGAACTACTACCGTTAAAAGTTTGGAAGGTAATAACGGAGCTTAGTTTGTTTTACAAAGAACTTTGTTCAACTACTTTGAAAGTGGAACGTTTACGTAAATTTGAGGTAGATATTCCAATATTGCTTTGCAAATTAGAGAAAATATTCCCACCAGGTTTTTTTAATGTAATGGAACATTTACCTGTTCACCTTCCAATTGAAGCACGATATCGAGGTCCTGTCCAATATGGATGGATGTATCCATTCGAGAGGTAAATATAGACATATTAACGATTAATTTAATTGAATTTAAAACTATTAAATAACGTAAATTAATATTGCATAGGTATCTGAATCATTTGAAGAAAAGTGAGACAAAAAGCACGAGTTGAAGGTTCGATATGTAAATCTTACATCGAAGAAGAAGCTTCGTTCTTTTTCTCTCATTATTTCAGTGATCATGTGAATATATCATTCGAAAGTGTTCCAAGAAACGACGAAGGAGACGAACAAGAATCATCTCAAACAATTTTGTTTATTTTTAGACAACACGGTCGACCTTCTGGAAAATGTGTTGACGTCTAGCTAAATGATAAAGATGTTCATGTAGCTCACACTTATATTCTTCTAAATTGTGCTGAAGTTGCACCATTCGTTAGGTAATCTGAAATATCAAATACTGCATTTTTATTTCTACATCTTTACGTGTGTATAATCTAATGCAAAACACTATTTCTATTTACAGCGTTTATGAACGTGAACATCCAAATGGAGATATCAGTAAAGAATTTTCTGCTTGGTTTACAAATTATGTTTATGAACCCAAAAATTGTGTTGTTGATGAAGGGTAGAAACATCTTGCAATGGGACCAAAAATATTGGTTAAGACATATCCAATATATTTTGTTAATGGATATAAATTTAACACAAAAGAATACGGTGCTGAAAAAACAACGAACAATACTGGTGTATTCGTTAAAGGCAGTGACGATCCTGAGAATCACATCAAAGATTTTTATGGCGTTTTAACACAAATTTTGCAATTGACATATTTCTCACGACCCGCAGAGGAGGTGTTTCTATTTAAATGCGATTGGTTTAGCAATGTTCCGGGTTCTGGGATTAATGTACGTAAGGATTATAATCTGATTGAAATAAAGCATACATCGCGTTATTACAAGTATGATCCTTTTGTACTAGCCAAATAAGCATTACAGGTTTATTATGCTCCTTACCCGTCTCTAAAAAGAGATAAAGCAGATTGGTCGGCAGTTTTTAAAACAAAGGCCAGATTTACGTTTGATGGGAAGAATATTCCAGACGAAGGAGCCTATCAGGCAGAACTCGAACATAACAATGAAATAATAATTGATGATGATCATGCAGATTTCGGACCTCTAATCGATGAGGAAAATGCTTTGGTAGATGCGTTTGAGAGTGCGGAGGAAGATAGTATGCGATCTGAGGATGAATTTGAATCTGAAGAAGATGATGATTGATATAGATGATGATCGAGTACTATCTATCTATTGTAATGTAATTATGTAGTAAACCCAGCTTATTTTGCAATTCATGTAACTCTATTAAATTTTTAACTTTTATGATCGTTTTTTTACATCTTTTGTGTCATATGCAGTTTTGCTTATTTATTTGTCTTAAATCTGCAATAATGTAAAAATGATAATCTTTGGAATATGAGACCAAATCAAATACAGGTATAAACAATTTCTCTTTTATGTCATTTTTTGCATCTTTTATGTCACTTATTTAGCAGCTTATATCGTTTGTTTAAGTTAGCTTAGATCTTTGAAATGATTTGTATGTGACAGGTATGTCATCTAGAGGAAATTCGTCAGGCGAGGGTTCTGGATCGCATCCCCACGTGCGTCCAGTCGTGTCCTTAGTTCCTACGAGTACTGGGTAAAAATTAAACTTTATTTAGCCTGTTTATTATTTTATACAGCACACTTATATGTTTTTCACATTTAATGCAGGACTTTCGATCTTCAGCCTTCGAAGACTATTTTGACCGCTTCGACAGCAGCATATAAGGCGAGGATGTCAGGATGTTGGCCTAAGTGGGATTTGATACCACCTCACATGCAGGAGGTCATTTGGCAGGATGTGCTAGTAAGTATTTTCTTTTATATTTTTTGCATTATAATTTATGTTAATCGCTGAGATATACTGTACATATTTTACTACTAATGTTTGTTTAACGTGAAATACAGGCTGAGGTTGATATACAGACTGATGATTTGGCATTGGCTAGGACGTATTGGATGCAAAAGATGAGGAAAAACTATAAAGATGCCATATCAACAATGAAAAAAAATAGGAAAAAACCTACGTGGATGGGAGATAATGTTTGGAGTGGGTTTCTGAAGTATTGGAATAGTGATACAGCGAAGGTTAGTGTACTAAGTTTTTTAAAGAAATATTAAAATATTTAGTCTGATAATTATAAAATTTTAAATGTGAAGGCGGAGTCACAAAGAAACAGCGCGAATAGGAATAAAAATCCAGTCACGCATAGAGGAGGATCCAAGTCATTCCAGCAGTATCGGCAGGAGTTGGTAATTTTTTTTAAATGCGACTTATTATGCTGTATATAGTTTTGAACATTTAATAATTGTGTTTAATAATCTAATTCAGGAGGCTGAGGGGCAGGGTCCAGTCTCCTATATGGATGTGTTCACACGTACGCATGCCATAGAGCATGTCGACTCAGACGGGAACATCACATACTCATGGCATGACGAGAAATCCAGGAAGAGTCACGTAAGATTTCATTTTATGTAGAAGTTTATGTAGTAATTGTTAAATTAACATAAAATACGATATCATGATATTAATTTTATATACATTCCTATTGGGCTTGCAGGAGAAGTTCATGGAGAAACGTCAGTTGCGTCTAGCTGAGACTGGAAATGAGCAGCTTACTACAGACGAGGAGGACATTATCTTCCAGTCATTGATGGATCCACAGACGCGTAACAGACGATATGGATTTGGAAATCAAGTGGTAAAACATTTTTAGTTTAGTTTAATTTTTATGCGTTTTATTTTTATCTAGAAAGCTTAAGCCTCAAGTTCTTTAATTTTGTGATAAATATATCTTTCATGATACCAATGTTGCATGCATTCAATGTTATCATTTGAGAGATCAATAATTATTGCTCTAAATTAACTCGATGAAGTGCATAGTTTACGGTATTAAATTATGCCATTTAAAGCATATCAAATTTCTTTAACATGTGATATCACACCTGTCATTGGTTGTTGTTATAATTTAAAGCATATCAAATTTCTTTAACATTTGATACCAACAAATAATCATTAACTATGTTATTGTAATTTATATAACGTTTTATAATCAGTGTTATGCGTTGGCTTGGAATAGGTTCATTTATGGTCTTATTTACCATAATAGTTAAAAGAGGATATATAATGTAATGATATAGTCGATAACCTTTTTATGTCAACGAAGATTATAATGTATTACTCCGAACTCTTTAATTACATATTTTTACGCCGTGCAGATTAATAAAATAATTGTAAATTATTAAAAGAATTTTAAATAATTGTTACAGTCCACCAGTCAGCAGGCACGGGCCAGACATGCTAGAGAAGCTATGGACGCCACAGAGATCGAGGACTTGAGAGCTAGGGTGGCACAGCTTGAGGAACAGAATCGCCGCCAAGCCATTGAGATGAATCAGATAGTGGATCGACGCATAGCAGAGTTCGAGCGGCAGTATGGACGCTTTCCCTCATCAGCTGGCTCTGCAGAGGAGGGCGACCAGTGATGTTGCTTGTTAGGTATGTTTTTTTAGTTTGACATATGTACATATATGACTAGAGATGCGCTATATATATATGGGGGTGTATGACTGAACATTGGTTGACATTTCGTATGTATTTTGATGGTAGACAAGATGTGGTGGATTGATGTAGTAAATGTGATGTATTATATAGTGTGCAATCGTAGAAGTGTTATGTTTTATATGTTTTTTTATCGTTTTTATGAATTTTTGGTTGAATTGGTTTGGTTTTGATGATTTTTTGGTTGAAATGGTGTGGTTTTGATGGTTTGTGTATGAAATGTTGTGATGGAGTTAAAGACCGACGGTCTGAATTAATGAATTGAGTGGAATGTGGGTTTGATGGTTAAATAGCAGCTGTAATATAAAAAAAAAGTAGCAGTATTTCCGACGGCTTCCGACGGCTTACGGGTTCAAAAGTCTATAACGGTTTCCGACGGCTTGCGACGGCTTCCAGGCAAACGTCTCTAACGGTTTCCAACGGTTTCCAACGGCCGTCGAAAGCCGTCGGAAATTGACGAAAACCGTAGGAAACCGTAGGAAAAATATTCGACAACAGCCGTCGAAAACCGTCGGAAACACTGTGTGCCGACGCCTTTAATTGCGACGGGGATTTCCGACGGCTTCCGACCATTTCCGACGGCCGCCGACGGTTTTCAGCCGTCGGAAATCCGTATTATTCTTGTAGTGAATTGTTCACCATAACACCAAATTGTTGGTTGTTTTGATCGAAATTCATCACCATAGCAAGCTCATCAACACAAGAAGCTCCGGAAGGTAAAAAATTCATAATTTTGTTGATTTCTTCTAAAATTTAGGGTTTGTCCATGATTGTGGAAACTCTAGAATATGCTTATATGCGGTTAATGGGTTCAATGTTGTTAGAATTCTATAGTTTTCAACTTTGTTTGTGGTTATTTTGGCTACGTTTGTGAAGCACTAATGTTGTTTGGAACATGATTTGTGTAGAAATTGTTGAGATGGAACCGGGACCTGTAGAAGATACTGTTCTGTACTTGCAAGACAGACATAGGTCGAATAAAAATGCTATGATGGCGTTATGTCCGTATGGTGTTTGAATGTTGGCCTAATCTTATTTCTTATTTTTTTTGTATGTATGTCTTACATTGTTTGTTAAAATATATTTACAGGGAAAAAATCCTGTTAGTATTATAGATCACACGGTTTCCGTTGGCGTTGTGACCTCCACACATCCAGGAGTATTGGCTGTAACACCCCACCTCCGCTAGGGTCACTCACAAAGGGAATGCACTAGCTTTGGTGGAGCATTATCTAGGTAAACATACACAGAAATATTACAAGACAGAATATATAAAACAGCGGAAGAAGAACCAAATTTCATTGCTTTAAAATCTAGAAAGGTCTAAAGCCTTTTACATCAAAATGCAACTAAATCCATTTCATCGAAATCTATCTTGCAATAGTAAAGAAGCATAAAACCATAGTTATAAATCATTCCCCAATAAAGCAGCAAAGCAAGCCATAGCCGAGAGCAATCCAAGCCTTCATGAAATAGCCTTGGAGCTTGGTAAGATCTGAACTAAGCTGTGTTCCCACCCTGTGAACCTTGGGGGGGGAACGGAAGAAAAAGAGGCGAAACAAACTGGGTCAGTCATAAAGACTGAGTAAGTCCTAGTGACTTTCAGCATAAAAACAGGTAAAGATAACATGACATGAATAAACTGAAAGTAAACATAAGTATGATGACAAGATGAGCTACAGGCACGATATCTAAGAATAACATCATAGGATTTCTGTCACGTATAACATTGCAAGGTTCCCATTCAGGATGAACTAAGTTTAGTTTTGTAAGATTTCTATCAAGCATCGCAAGATTTCTCTGCTTCGCCATTTAAAATGATATCTATTTGCTCTGATTTTCTAAATTCTCTGCACCAACTGTACTAGTATCCCAACCTGTATCATCCTTTCCATGTATATGTACAGTCCCTTGCCGTATATCGTACGGCATTCATCACGTATTTCTATACTACTTCAACGTAGTGCCACCATTCTTGAAATCGTTGGGACTGCCATCCTTGTTCTGGCTAGGTTTCCTTATCATGAGCTATCGCGTGTTCAACCAGGATTTATGCCACCTAGGACCACTAGGGATTATGCTACCTATTGAACGTTTACTAGATTCGTTTAGGGTTTATGCCACCTAGGACCACTAGGGATTATGCTACCTAACGAATTCCACGTAACGAATTATTAATCGATCGGATCCCTACAAGTCCTAGCTCGTTCATGTGTCTGTGTCATACGGCCCAATCACGAAATGTAGTCACCTGTGCTAGGTCCACCATAGGGTGTATCAAGCCCTATGGTGCCCACCATCGACACAAATCAAGCACGTACAGATAAACCTACTGATGCCCAATGCCTACTTTTTCTGCTCTGGAGTGTGTGCACGCCCGCATTCCGTTAGAACCTACACTGGTGCACCCACATAGCCGTCGTTCTCGTCGATTACAATCAGCCCAGTAATCGTGCCCCACCCTGCCTAGTTCCAGGGTACCATGATACATCTAGTGGGTTACTGCCGAAACGGACCGCGTAAATAGGGTTTCCGTCTAGTAGGTTAAGTTTTGTCATTTAAATTCGAGACTTAACCCCATTGGTCTAGCATGTCAAGTTGGTTAAGTGTTGTCATTCAAGTTCGTGACTTAACCCGTCTACGTGTCATGTCAAATTGGCTAAGTGTTGTCGTTTAAGTTCATGACTTAGCCCTACGAATCATGTGTCAAGTTGGTTAAGTATATTCAAGCAGTTCATGACTTAACCCTATCAAATCATCGTGTCAAATTGGTTAAGTATATTCAAGCGGTTCATGACTTAACCCTATCAAATCATCGTGTCAAATTGGTTAAGTATATTCAAGCGGTTCAGGACTTAACCCTATCAAGTCATCGTGTCAAATTGGTTAAGTATATTCAAGCGGTTCATGACTTAACCCTATCAAATCATCGTGTTAAATTGGTTAAGTATATTCAAGTGGTTCATGACTTAACCTTATCAAATCATCGTGTCAAATTGGTTAAGTATATTCAAGTGGTTCATGACTTAACCCTATCAAATCATCGTGTCAAATTGGTTAAGTATATTCAAGCGTTTCAGGACTTAACCCTATCAAGCCATCGTGTCAAATTGGTTAAGTATATTTAAGCGATTCATGACTTAAGCCTATCAAATCATCGTGTTAAATTGGTTAAGTATATTCAAGTGGTTCATGACTTAACCCTATCATATGGCATTAATTCATTAATGCACTTCAACCTCTCACATTAGACTAACTGTTGTGGTTACTGGATTTTGCCGGGCGGTTCCGGGCAGATTTACAGCACAACATAGTCTAACCTCGGGTTTTACGTGCGATATGACCAACTACCCACATTGGATCCTATTGTTTGCAGCCACTGGATTTGTCGGGCGGTTCCGGGCAGATTTACACTGCAAACTCAACCCAACCTCGAGTTGTCCATTTTCAAGTTTATCTAATAGTCATGCCCACATTCAAGTTTTCATGTCAAAATTCATGTCGAGTTTTCATGTCATGTTTCATGTCAAATCGTGTCAAGTTTTCAAGGCAAGTTTCATATCAAGTCGATGTCAGGTTCGTGTCCATATCCAGGTTCAGGTTATAACAGCGTTCATGTTTCAAGTTTTGCCTATTATCGAGTTCATAATTCATGTTCATAACCAATTCATGTTTTTCCTAATCTACCCAAATCGTATTCCCTTCGCACGTGAATGTGAATCGATCTCTACTACAAATAAATTCAAATCTCGAAATAGAGGGAATAACATCAAAGCAATGATAGGCAAAAAGGGACTAGCATAAAGCAATAAAAGGGGTTACAAGATTAGCATGACATAACTTGAGATAATTGGTTACAACATCACTGGCATATAAGATTTCAAATCTAGCAAGATAAGGTGATAGTCATGGTAAACGCTGACATAAAAAAATAGGCCTGCAAAGGCAATCCAAATGCAAGAATAATGGATCCAATGGTTTTGGTGTACATAATAGTGAATAAACTAACCAAGTCACACCCTTAGTATGAGATCCAACAAACTGCAAATTCGGTATACAACATGGGTTTCAATCAACTACAATAGTCCCAGGTAATTAACCCCAATAGTCATGGTCATAGGTAGAAATCTCGTAATTAAGAATCCTAAGCGATTAATCACAATAGTCATGGTTAATTATCCAAAGTAGTTCTGGGCAATAGTCATAAGCAATTAACAGTAATAGTTTCAAAGTCATGGTCATAGATAATGGCCTTATGTTCATAACCATAGATAATAATTATCATAGTCAAGAGTCATAGTTGATTAGCCACAATTGTCCTTGTCATAGTCATAGGCAACAACCTTTCGTTCACCGTCATAGGCATAGGCTTAGTCTTATTAGTCATAGGCAGTCTTATGTTCACCGTCACAGTCATTGGCATAGTCATATTAGTCATAGGCAGTCTTATGTTCTCAGTCATAGTCCTTGGCCATTTACAATAGTTTCAACGTCATAGGCATGTTAAGGTTATAGGCATGAGCGAGTTTGATTTGCAACATGAATCGGCCCAAAGCAATATTCACGAAAGTCAAGATCCAAGACGAACAAGAATAGATACGAATCAATTACCATACACAGATCCAATTCCAGTTTACAACATGGTATTAAATTTACAGCTTTTATCTAAAAGTAACTTCAACTTATAGTGCGTGGATCGAGAATTAGAAAGCAGAATTTGATTGTTGAATCTCTATTTGATCGATCGTGTTCTAATTGAGATCCCCCAATTTGCAAATCCCTAAGCGTAGTCTTGATGGAGAAGCAACAGTCCTTTTTCTTCCTTTTTATCTTATTATTTTAATTATCTTAGAAGCAGCATAAGGACAGAAAGAAATGGTGTGAAGAGAATGAGGCTAGGGAGCTGTTTATATAGGGTTAGGAAGACGAATCTGGTCAGAAAACGAGTCTAAATATGTCATGATGCATCTGGTTCAGAAAAGTGGTTCGGGAGGCAGGTCGACCCCCATGTCGACACTATGGTCGACCTGGCCCCTGGGAAGTCGACACTATAGTCGACTCCTAGGTTAACCTGGTCCATGGGCGGGAATTCCCCCCCCCCCCCCCCAGCGAATTCGAATTTCGAGGTGTTTTTTATTCTGAAAATTCCTGAAACTTCGGAGGGTCATATCTCCCTCGCACTGACTCCGATTTTTGAAAACTCGGACTCTATTTCATGTAAAATTTCGAGACGAACGCAATGGTGTAACCGGTTTCCCCAGATTCCAATTTTAAAATTTAATTCTGCCTTGATTTCTTATTTTAACATGTTATAAAAATACGGGTTGTTACATTCTCCCCTCCTTAAAGGATTTCGTCCCCGAAATCTTCAAGTTAAGAAGAATGTGTCCTACTATCCAATCATCCATCTACTCAATCATCAATCACAGGCATCCATTGTCCTTAAGAGATTTCTAATGCTGTATGAACATATGCAGAAAGTGTGTGTATATGTTCCTTATCTAATGCAAATGATCAGGCCTGATTGATCTTCTTAATGCAAAAATATGTTTAGTGCCATGAGTCCAACATGTATGCAAATAGTCCTGGTCACATAGACACTATATGTGTGCACAAACATCCGTCCATATGCAACATCCACATGATAACACATTTAATTTCATCCATAAACAAGTATAAACATTCATGCATATGCAATATGAAAATGTGTCTGAGCCGATCTAGTGCCTAATGTGTGTTATGCAACCACGAGCAACCACTTATGACCACTTGCAACCATCAATCATAACATGTCTCAAACACATGTTTCACCCAATTTTTCCTACCTAAAGATATAGCCGAACGATAGAAGCAAGTAAAAACTTTGTGCCCATTAGGCAATGTCAAAGATGGAAATCTACGTCACATATATACTGAATAGGAGAAGAACTCCCTAAGCACCAGCCCATATCCTATAAAACCCAAAGAGTTTAGTCAACCCAACAGACACCCTCAATCCCCAAAATGTGTTACTAACAGACGAGTCATGCTCCCTATGGGGTTTGCAATAGAAATGGGATTGAGAATAGGACCGAGAGGATATACTTGAAAGATAGCATGCAAATAAGCTCTACAGGAAAAGAGGGATCAAGGATATACTCTTAAAAAGAGATATGATGCGCGTATCTAGTCTTCAATCTTCTAAGTCGTATTTCCTTGAGCTTAACTCCATTGTGCTTTGACCGTCTTTAACTTCACAATTTCGTAGTTTCTTAATTCTTGTTCCCAGAATATGAGTTGGAACTCATCCCACTATCGCCTCTCGTTCCACTTTCACTTATTCTCTTTCTAGTATACCCGATTCAAACATAACTGCGTACTCATGGTTTCGTGCAAGCTCACTAGTGAATCTTGGATCTCATTCACTTACTAGAAGGTATTCCACATAAATGAATTATCTCTTGAAAATAAACAAATGCCAACCATGTTAAAAAGTGTACTTACTAAGGTGATTTTCTATAACTCATGCATAAACGAAATGAACCATCCGCCTTAGTGGCGAACACTACTCGAGCGGATCGATAAATGTATCAAGAGATTCTAGGTAACTAAACATGGCAGAACCCTAAGGGTTACACTAGACTTCGAGGGCATTACCAAGGCAAGTGAAGAATCTAACTACCCTCTTTTCATACTCGAGAATGGTACCATTTCTGGACAACCACTCCATCTCTAGAATCGACCCGTAGCCCAAAAACATAAGCACTTCTTAGCATAGACATTCTCAAATCCAAACAAGTCATGAATAAATGAGTTGATTCCCAACAGGATTTGAGACAAAAAATGGGATCCTCTATTACGCTAGTACTAAGGTGCAGAGACTCAACTATCAAGGCAGAATTAAAAGGATGCGATGTATAAAAACAAAGTTCCCACGGTATGATAGAAAAGAAAAGCTAAACTTTTCAACAGAAACGTTACCACCTCTCTTAGGTATGCTAGTAGTGAGAGCATACAATTGCCCTCTCGACGATCTTGTTCTTTGCCCTTGTCCTTGTCCTATGATACTTAACTACATGTCCCTTTTTACCATACCAACGATGTTCTTTCTTATCATGGGTTTTATTATTCTTTTACTTTGACCTCTTCCCTTTCACCTTTTCCTCCTTCGTGGATTACGCCTTATCAACAAGTTTCTCATCCTTAGGCTTGTGTTCTTTATCCTCGTTCTTACTATCCTTGTATACCTTGTTGACAAGTTTCTCGAAAGCTACCCACATCGCACGACAACCCTACAAAGCTTGAAATAAGATTAGTCGCAAGTAAAACTACTACGGCTACAGATGGAGGTTAGGCACTCCTTGGTCCTCCGACATGTGTCGTACGCCCACAAAACTATGGTGAAAAAGAAAGAGAGAAGAGACTCAAGGAGAGAATTAAAAGATAGTGCATATGGCTTTGGGGAATATGCCTTTCGTAAAATGAAACTTTTCTTGAAAAATGCTTCTTTGTAGATGGCTTTGAAAATAATTTCAAAAGGTTTTAAAAACTTATGCCCAGTCTGGTAACCTTCTGCTCTGATACCAAATGTAACACCCCACCTCCGCTAGGGTCACTCACAAAGGGAATGCACTAGCTTTGGTGGAGCATTATCTAGGTAAACATACACAGAAATATTACAAAACAGAACATATAAAACAGCGGAAGAAGAACCAAATTTCGTTGCTTTAAAATCTAGAAAGGTCTAAAGCCTTTTACATCAAAATGCTACTAAATCCATTTCATCGAAATCTGTCTTGCAATAGTAAAGAAGCATAAAACCATAGTTATAAATCATTCCCCAATAAAGCAGCAAAGCAAGCCATAGCCAAGAGCAATCCAAGCCTTCATGAAATAGCCTTGGAGCTTGGTAAGATCTAAACTTAGCTGTGTTCCCACCCTGTGAACCGGGGGGGGGGGGACGGAAGAAAAAGAGGCGAAAAAAACTGGGTCAGTCATAAAGACTGAGTAATTCCTAGTGACTTTCAGCATAAAAACAGGTAAAGATAACATGGCATGAATAAACTGAAAGTAAACATAAGTATGATGACAAGATGAGCTACAGGCACGATAACTAAGAATAACATCATAGGATTTCTGTCATGTATAACATTGCAAGGTTCCCATTCAGGATGAACTAAGTATAGTTTCGCAAGATTTCTATCAAGCATCGCAAGATTTCTCTGCTTTGCCATTTAAAATGATATCTATTTGCTCTGATTTCCTGAATTCTCTGCACCAACTGTACTAGTATCCCAACCCATATCATCCTTTCCATGTATATGTACAGTCCCTTGCCGTATATCGTACGGCTTTCATCACGTATTTCTATACTACTTCAACGTAGTGCCACCATTCTTGAAATCGTTGGGACTGCCATCCTTGTTCTGGCTAGGTTTCCTTATCATGAGCTATCGCGTGTTCAATTAGGATTTATGCCACCTAGGACCACTAGGGATTATGCTACCTATTGAACGTTTACTAGATTCATTTAGGATGCCACCTAGGACCACTAGGGATTATGCTACCTAACGAATTCGACGTAACGAATTATTAATCGATCGGCTCCCTACAAGTCCTAGCTCGTTCATGTGTCTGTGTCATACGACCCAATCACGAATTGTAGTCACCTGTGCTAGATCCACCATAGGGTGTATCAAGCCTATGGTGCCAACCATCGACAGGAATCAAGCACGCACAGATAAACCTACTGATGCCCAATGCCTGCTTTTTCTGCTCTGGAGTGTGTGCACGCCCGCACTCCGTTAGAACCTACACTGGCGCACCCACACAGCCGTCGTCCTGGTCGCTTACAATCATCCCAGTAATCGTGCCCCACCCTGCCTAGTTTCAGGGTACCATGATACATCTAGTGGGTTACCGCGGAAACGGACCGCGTAACTAGGGTTTTCGTCAAGTAGGTTAAGTGTTGTCATTTAAATTCGAGACTTAACCCCATTGGTCTAGCATGTCAAGTTGGTTAAGTGTTGTCATTCAAGTTCGTGACTTAACCCATCTATGTGTCATGTCAAATTGGCTAAGTGTTGTCGTTTAAGTTCATGACTTAGCCCTACGAATCATGTGTCAAGTTGGTTAAGTATATTCAAGCGGTTCACGACTTAACTCTATCAAATCATCGTGTCAAATTGGTTAAGTATATTCAAGCAGTTCATGACTTAACCCTATCAAATCATCGTGTCAAATTGGTTAAGTATATTCAAGCGGTTCAGGACAACCCTATCAAGTCATCATGTCAAATTGGTTAAGTATATTCAAGCGGTTCATGACTTAACCCTATCAAATCATCGTGTTAAATTGGTTAAGCATATTCAAGCGGTTCATGACTTAACCCTATCAAATCGTCGTGTCAAATTGGTTAAGTATATTCAAGCGGTTCAGGACTTAACCCTATCAAGTCATCGTGTCAAATTGGTTAAGTATATTCAAGCGGTTCATGACTTAACCCTATCAAATCATCGTGTTAAATTGGTTAAGTATATTCAAGTGGTTCATGACTTAACCCTATCATGTGGCATTAATTCATTAATGCACTTCAACCTCTCACATTAGACTAACTGTTGTGGTTACTGGATTTTTCCGGGCGGTTCCGGGCAGATTTACACCACAACATAGTCTAACCTCGGGTTTTACGTGCGATATGACCAACTACCCACATTGGATCCTATCGTTTGCAGCCACTGGATTTGCCGGGCGGTTCAGGGCAGATTTACACTGCAAACTCAACCCAACCTCGAGTTGGCCATTTTCAAGTTTATCTAATTGTCATGCCCACATTCAAGTTTTCATGTCAAAATTCATGTCGAGTTTTCATGTCATGTTTCATGTCAAATCGTGTCAAGTTTTCAAGGCAAGTTTCATATCAAGTCGATGTCAGGTTCGTGTCCATATCCAGGTTCAGGTTATAACAACGTTCATGTTTCAAGTTTTGCCTATTATCGAGTTCATAATTCATGTTCATAACCAATTCATGTTTTGCCTAATCTACCCAAATCGTATTCCCTTCGCACGTGAACATGAATCGATCTCTACTACAAATAAATCCAAATCTCGAAATAGAGGGAATAGTATCAAAACTATGATAGGCAAAAAGGGACTAGCATAAAGCAATAAAAGGGGTTACAAGACTAGCATGACAAAACTTGAGATAATTGGTTACAACATCACTGACATATAAGATTTCAAATCTAGCAAGATAAGGTGATAGTCATGGTAAACGCTGACATAAAACAATAGGCATGCAAAGGCAAGCCAAATGCAAGAATAATGGATCCAATGGTTTTGGTGTACATAATAGCGAATAAACTAAGCAAGTCACACCCTTAGTATGAGATCCAACAAACTGCAAATTCAGTATACCACATGGGTTTCAATCAACTACAATAGTCCCAGGTAATTAACCCCAATAGTCATGGTCATAGGTAGAAATCTCGTAATTAAGAATCCTAAGCGATTAATCACAATAGTCATGGTTAATTATCCAAAGTAGTTCTAGGCAATAGTCATAGGAAATTAACAGTAATAGTTTCAAAGTCATGGTCATAGATAATGGCCTTATGTTCATAACCGTAGATAATAATTCTCATAGTCAAGAGTCATAGTTGATTAGCCACAATTGTCCTTGTCATAGTCATAGGCAACAACCTTTCGTTCACCGTCATAGGCATAGGCTTAGTCTTATTAGTCATAGGCAGTCTTATGTTCACCGTCACAGTCATTGGCATAGTCATATTAGTCATAGGCAGTCTTATGTTCTCAGTCATAGTCCTTGGCCATTAATAATAGTTTCAACGTCATAGGCATGTTAAGGTTATAGACACGAGGGAGTTTGATTTACAACATGAATCGACCCAAAGCAATATTCACGAAAGTCAAGATCCAAGATGAACAAGAATAGATACAAATCAATTACCATACACAGATCCAATTCCAATTTACAACATGGATATTAAATTTATAGCTTTTATCTAAAAGTAACTTCAACTTACAGTGCATGGATCAAGAATTAGAAAGCAGAATTTGATTGTTGAATCTCTATTTGATCGATCGTGTTCTAATTGAGATCCCCCAATTTGCAAATCCCTAAGCGTAGTTTGGATGGAGAAGCAGCAGTCCTTTTTCTTCCTTTTTATCTTATTATTTTAATTATCTTAGAAGCATCATAAGGACATAAAGAAATGGTGCGGAGAGAATGAGGCTAGGGGGCTGTTTATATAGGGTTAGGCAGACGAATCTGGTCAGAAAACGAGTCTAAATACGTCAGGATACATCTGGTTCAGAAAAGTGGTTCGGGAGGCAGGTCGACCCCCTGGTCGACAATATGGTCGACCTGGCCCCTGGGAGGTCGACACTATAGTCGACCCCCAGGTCGACTTGGTCCATGGGTGGGAATTTTCCCGCCCAGCGAATTCGAATTCGAATTTCGAGCTGTTTTTGATTCTGAAAATTCCTGAAACTTCGGAGGGTCATATCTCCCTCGTACGGACTCCGATTTTCGAAAACTCGGACTCTATTTCATGTAAAATTTCGAGATGAACACAATGGCGTAACCCGTTTTCCCTGATTCCAATTTTAAAATTTAATTCTGCCTTGATTTCTTGTTTTAACATGTTATAAAAATACGGGTTGTTACATTGGCCTTGCTTGATTGCGCTGGATTCAGACTAGTACACCAGTTGGAATACGTTCAACTCGATCGTTGTCTCATCACTGCATTAGTCGATAGATGGAGATCGAAGACATCGACATTCCATCTTAGATGTGGAGAGATGACCATCACTTTGGGTGATGTGGCGGTCCTTCTAGGCATGCCTATTGATGGTGCTCCTTTGAGGAATCCGAAGACAAGAGACTACATGGAGATGTGCTAGCGGCTTTTAGGTATTACGCCTCCCGCGGACCAGTGGATGGGAAATGAGCAAATTATTACAAGTTGGTACAAAATGCAGTTTGAGCATGAAATTCCACAGGATTCCACGTAGGAGCAGATTGAACAACGTGCTAGATCTATCATACTCTGGATCATTACTCAGCGCCTGATCTGCGATCATTCTAAGACTCGAGTGTGGCTGAGGTGGTTGCATTTTATTGAGGATTTTGATTGTTGTCGGCAATATTCTTGGGGCAGTGCTACATTAGCATACACATATACAGAACTTACCAGGACCGTTTTGTCTGAGAGTACTAATCTCGGAGGTTGTCCTTCTTTGATTCAGGTACTTTATTTTCGTATGCTTATGTGCTTCTTATTTGTTTTTATGTATGTCATTTTTTTGTAATTTACTTCTTTGTAGTTATGGTCGTGGACGTATCTCCCCTTTGGTAGACTTGAATAAAAGGAACCAAATATTGATTTTTCCTTGCCGTACGGGGCTAGGTATTTTTATTCCGTCAATTATTTAACGTATTTGTGTTAAGTTATTTTCTTCTATATCTTACCAAGTCACAATTACAGGTGGGTTGGAAAGAAGAACACTGTGTCGACTCCGAGGCGTAATTTACCTTTCTACCGTAATGAGCTCGATGTGCTTAGTCCGCATGTTGTTACATGGACCCCATACGCGTAGGATCTTGAACAGCTTCCGCCTTTATGTACTGTTTCGTCGCATCTGTGGACCGCTCGTGTGCCCATTATATGTTTGAACGATGTAGCATATCACCTTCCTTACCAGGTGATGCGTCAGTTTGCATTTAGACAACATCTTCCTGAACCAGCCCCACATTACAGGATTAACTTAGAAGTATGCGCGGAGTATGAGGGGGCCATTGAGACATGGAACCATCGAAACATGCATACACAGCAGGAGCGGTAGTTTACGTTGTCGGACGATGAGTATTACACATGGTATTGGCAGATTATTCGACGGTATATTCTTCGCAAAGTGCAACCTCTTGGTACTATAGTGGAACCGTACACGCCTAGAGCACCTCTTGGGAGGAATGTGGTATAAAAACCTTGCTAACAAGTGTAATTTATTTATTTTTTGGCCAGTTTGAGTTTTATGTAAGTTAACTTATAAAATTCAGGCGGATGGGGTGTACCGAGCTATACAAATGGTGGATGAGTTATCTCATGAGGTGCCCGAACAAAGCAAGGGAAAATACTTTAGCATTAAGCGTATTTTGCAATCAATTTTGAGAAAGAATAGGCTTGCTAGACTGGCACCGCCTCCTCCTCCTCCCCTACCTCAAGTTTTAGCACCCGTAGAAGCTTCGGAGACACAAGAAGTCCGCGACATTCCTCCGCCTCCAACTACTTTGGTTTATATGTCACGAAGGAAAAAGGTGGCGTCAAACGGAAAGGGTAAGGGTAAGGAACCAGAGTCGTCTCAACCAACCCAGGTTGTGCATGGTCCGTCACAGCCCCAAGAAGGTTCCACGTCGTCTTCGCACGAAGATGTACCCCCAAAACAGAAGAAGAAAAAGAGAGCAACTCCTTACTAGCAGCGGATTCTGAAGTAGTTCGTCCCTAGGGTAGTGTTGTAGTTTGTTGGTTCACTGTTGTTTTTAGCTACTTGGACTTTGTATTCGGATGTTGAAATTGTGCATTGTTTTGTGGGTTGTGGTTAACTTGGATTTGGAGTTGTAACCTATGGGTATTTTGGTTTATGTGACATCATTTTGGTTTGCCATACTAGGTTCCACAGTTTGCTTCTGTGTGTTTACCTTTATTGACTTTAAGTTGTATGGTTTAAGTATGATTCTGAAGGAAATATAACATGTAAACAACCTGGAGCGTTATTTGGAATAACGCTAACTGCGTTATTCCAAATAACGCAACAAGCATTTTTTGGAATAACGTTATGCGCGTTATTCCAAATAACGCTCCAGGTTGGTATCCTGCAACATGTGTCATTAAAAGATGTGCCATCTTCATCAACCTACCCATTCATTTGTTACTTTCCCAAATTAAACCCAAAAAACCTCACAATTCCAAAGTCCAAATTTTCAAACAAGCTAGATTGCACGAGCCAAATATTGTTTGTTTGTTAAAGAATTTGCTCACAATTGAAGGTAATCCAACGAATCACCGCATCTTGTATTTTATTTTCTTGTTTTGCAAAATTAATCCATAATGTACGTTTTATTCATGCAAGTATACTTTAGATGGATCAAGGGGAACTTGATGATGAACCTTTAGCCAAGTACATGGATGAGTTTGAATCAATCGAACGCCGACCGGGCAAAGAACCACGCTTGGAAGCTCCCATACCTAAAGAAATGCGACAAAAGACCTTTGTAGCAGTGGATGGAAAAGGCGGGAGAAATAGGGGGAATGCCTTAGCGATTGAGGAAGCAGTACCACGACAATATTGCAATTGTAATGTCTATTGTCATGTGCATGTTGCGAAGAATAAGGCAAACGCTGGCCGACGGTACTACGGTTGCGGGCGATATCCGGTTTGGTTATCAATGCTGCATTGGTTACGCCTTTTCGTTACACGGAGTGGATTGATCCTCCATTATGTCGAAGAAGCTACGAGTATGCGCTGGAGATGCAAGAAGAGAATGCATAACTAAAGACCGAAATTTACCGAATGCGAGAAAAATACGACTCACTAGAGTCCACCATTCCTAGATATCCTAATGAGTGATGTATTGTTTTATGTACCGGTATATGTATCGTTCTAATGTATTATTCTATATACCGGTATATGTATCGTTCTAATGTATTGTTCTATGTATTGGTATATGTATCGTTCTAATGTATCGTTCTATATATCGTTCCAATGTAGTTGTACCAAGATAAATGTTACCACAAACATAAAACAATAGGATAAATAGTTAATACATATGTCTTATACATAAATCTCCAATAACAAACTAGATAAATAGTTACGACATATGTCTTATACATAATAAAACCAAATAGAAAGGTACGCAACGTAATAAAACAGGATTTGTAGGTACTACGTAACACTTAGTAAAGTCTATGTCACTATAGTACAATGACTCTTCTTGTGGTCATTTACTCCACACTTGCTGCACCTATTAGCTTTTGAAGACCGCCCCTCGTCCATGGTGCCTTTAATTCTAGTAGATCTAGGTCTGCCCGGTGCTCTCCGAGCTTGCGGTGGAAAAACCATATGTCCTGAAGGTTGGGGCCAATAGCGCTTGTCACGAACTGAATGAAACTCCGGTGTATAAGCTGCGTGATAACTTTGAACTGTGTACCAGTTGGAGGCGAAGTCGTGATGAGCTCTTTTGGCCCCATTTGCCACTGCCGAACATGCAGCCATAACATGCGGAGACGGAAGGTGCTGTAGCACTGGTATGTTACATGTACACGGACAAGTATTACCATCTATCTTTACTGTAAATTCATCACCGTTGTAGTGTATTACAACTCATTCATATTCGCCGAAGCAAACTAACCTGCAATGTCTTGCTTCTTCGGCTCTTTCAGTTATTTTTGCCTCCCACTTTGGGGTTAATTTGCATACCAAACCAACAACATTTTGCTGCTTATTACAGAAATAATCCACCGATCTATAGAAGGTATGTGCAACCAACGACTTAATTGGAAGCGACCGTGCACCTCTTAGCACACCGTTGAAGCTTTCAGAAGCATTCGTCGTCATTACATGATACCTTCCGCCATCGTCTTTAAACAAAGCCCAATTTTCCTCTTTTCCACCCAAACTTCTCTCAATCCAGTTATGAGCTTTAACGTTGACCGCCTTAATTTCCTCCTGAACCTTACGATACTCAACCTCTTCTGATGCACATACCGCCGCATAAAATAAACCAGTCAAACGTTGATCTCTAAAGCCGGCTTTTTGAAAATTTTCTTTTAGATGCCTCGCACGAAATCTATGCTTATGCGGCTCTACCCATCTTTCCTGCAATGCGATAGGGATTCCTTTCATTCTATCAGATATGAAAGTAATACGACGATTGTTTACACTATGTATAAACTGTCACATACAGGAAAAAAACCAAGCCCGAGAGTCAGCCGATTCGGCCTCAACAATGGCATATGCCTACGGATAGAGTTGATCATTTGCATTCATTGTAGTGGCTACGAGTAGTGTACCTTTATATTTGCCATACAAATGAGTGCCACCGATACAAAGTAATGGGCGACCATTTAGAAATCCTTCAATGGAAGGCCAAATGCCCAAAATGCACGTTCAAATACACCATATTCATCTGTTACTCTATGGCTTACACTACTGGGATTTGATCTTCTAATTTCATCAAAATACGACCGTAACAATGAATATGACTCCGCCCAATCCCCGTAAACCATAACAATTGCCTTGCTCAGAGATCTCCAAGCTTTCATATAACCAATCTTAATAAAAAGTTGTTCTTCAACCAACACATGAACTGTTCTAGCTGTTATGTTTAAATCAGACTTCACAAAAGGCATGATCTTTGAAACCATAAATGTTGATGTCACTTGTCGATTGCTTGAATTGACGCAAGTATGCTCTCCTCTATACTTCTTAACAACCCACAATCCAGCCTGCGATTTTTTGGAATCAATTGCATGAATTCTCCACTGGCATTTATCGTCGACATTGCAAATGGCAGTATACATTTCTTTGTTGGACCTAATGGGCTTAAAAGAAACAGCATGTAAAATGGACCACTCACTTAGTTGTTGCAGAAATTTAGCTTTGCTCTCAAAAAAAAGACTAGGTTTAAAACCACTTTGAACGCAAGAGGACGAGAATAATTCTCCCCTGCTTTGCAAGTTAGCGACAACGGATCTGGCTAACATTTGCGCAGTACACATGTTCTCATCAAGGCGAATCTCCATTGCAGGTTCGTCATTACTCCCATCTTCTTCATCATCCTCATCATCCATCTCTTCAGCTCCGACGTCAAAGTTCAATGAATCATTATTTACTTGCATGTTGTCAAACCATGCGTGATTATTATCGGGAATCGAAGCAACCGTCAAACTGTCCAAAGTAGGTCCAGGGTTCGTTTGTAGCTCTACATTTCCATCTACTTGACTCGCGTCATCGCATGCATTCTCTTCGAAGGGCGATTGCTCTTCCATGAAATACTACAGATAGCTGCATCATGAAAATATTACATCTTGATCAAACACTTATGCATGACTCAAATAACAATTCATTTCAAAGAATACTTACTTCTGACTCATATGATATAACTCAGATGGCGTTGGCTGCAACGGTTTTGCTACTTGTGTAGACGGTCCAACATTATTTTGTGTATGATGATAGTAAGGACCATAACTATACAATATATGACGGTCATTAACAACAATTGGGAGAACCAAAATATAACATGTTTAGAAAACCTTCAAAGTTGGGCTTACCTCTACGTCACGCATCCAATACTTTCCTGCGTGGGATATGGAAAGCTAAAATGCGGATTCTGTGTATAATTCATATGCGGGGGGTACGCATAGAACATTTGATGTTGTCCATACTCTGAAACGCTAGAAGGAGGAATACTATTTGGTGATGGCATTAGAGGAGTTGGACTGAACGGTGCCGCTCGAACAGGTTTTGAAGCAGTAGGTGCTTCTACCACTAGCCTTGTCGTTTTCACAACAAATAACTCTATAGTCTTACAAATGGCAGAAAACATTAACTCAACATCACCATCGTCAACAATTTTAATTGCCTTAGAACCAGAATCAGTTTGCCAGTTGCAAACTAACTCAATATCAAATTGCTCTAAATTAATCATTGTTGACTTGAATATCAAGGCTTTTAATTGCATCAAGTTACAACCTTTGAGAATTTTTACAGGTTTTAAAGATCCACCTTCCTATTTCCCACACTTTCTATCATCAATAACCAACTCACCATCGAAGTAGCATATTATCGCAATAAACTTAGGAGTCATTCTAAGTTACAACAACAAAAAATAATATATTACCAAAAGTGAAAGATCCAGAAAAACTAAAATTTAGGGTTTTGAAATTCAAACCTTCTGATGAATCAAACGACGGAGAATAGAGTCCAGTTGACGCAAATCTGAAGTTGTTGATGGATCGGAGCTAAAACTAATGAAGGGGTTAATTTCAGAAGTTGATTTAAGGTAATGGGTTTCTTTTTTTCAATATTTAGAAGGTAAGAAAGTGAGGAGGAAGAGAGTGAAAGCTCTCTGTATATCACGTCTTAGCGTCATTTCAAATGATGCGTACCAGCGTTATTTCAAATAACGCAGAAAACGTGAGATCTTAAAAACATAATCTTACACTTGCGTTATTCAGGAGAACGCGTTATCCTAAATAACGCCTTTATCTGAGTTCTTCAAAGCATAATTAAAACTCAACAAGACCGTTATGCAGGATAACGCGAACGAGCATTTTTTAAGATAACGCGCCTTGGGTTCAACAGAAATTCAAAGGGGATTTAAACTTAAAACACATTCGTGCGTCATCTTGAATAACGCAGGCATTCATTATTTCAAAAAACGCTAGTGTAAAATAACTGATTTCAGCTGATGTGACATAAACCAGGCTACGACTGTAATAAGTTTTGAAACTAGGCTAAATATGTTATAAGTTTATAAAAGGTGGCCAAATAACTCTGTATTATCCCTACTTTATAGTTATTCTCTGTATGTGTTTGTGTGTGTGTTTGTGTCATGATAACTCTGTATTATCCCTACTTCATAGCTATTCTCCTGTATAGTTGTACACCTGTTATTTATACTTTTCTATTTCAATTTGGATTTTCCTATATTTCCACCTTTGTTATATCATGTAATGTAATACATTTAGGTGCAGTCCTAGCAGAAATTTGATCCATTGCTGTATTTGATACGCCAAAAAATGAAAACAGGCCAAAATGAATTGTTTTTATTTCATCCCCCGTTGAACACCTTCATTCTTTCTCATCTCCTCCTCACTTTCCATTTACACAAATAATGGTTGATTCAAAACCAAATTCAAACAACCAACATTCACTACAACAGAACTGCTATTTTATAGCGGCTCATAGCCGTTATGAATAAGAAAGAAAGCGGTTTCATAACTGCTGTATATGAATATGTTATAAAAAACTGCTAAACATTTATAACGCTTTGTATGCCGTTATTAAAAATCCTGCTTGATAGCAGTTATGTGCCGCTGTGTTACTTTATTACAGTAGCTCATTTTAACCACTATAATACATCAAAATCTCATTCTAAGCCAAAATATTTATAACACGGTATTGCTGCTATGCTATGTCAATACAATAGCTCGTTTTTGCCGCTATGTTACGTCAATGCAATAGCTCATTTTTGGCGCTATTATACAACTAAATCTCAATAAATTTGAGATTATTCATAACGCAATTTTACTGCTATAACATATATCTTTGATAACTTCCACTAGACGCTATTAAATTAACATGTTATAGTAAAAATTTCTCTACATCTTGTACATTTTAATAATAATAATCAAAATGAATCTTCATAACAAGTTAAAAGATGAACACACAAAATATACTAATAGAAAAAAAAGTATCAACTAACAAAAGAAATTCAATCCATGAGTACACCTAATTCAATACATATGTTTTCAATTCCCATTGATTCCAACATGAGTACACAAAATACGAAACATAGTTCATAATTGTTCAGTTAACACACAAAAGATACAAGACAAAACAACCCAATCTTGCTAGATAAAATAGCCCAAACCTGCTAGACAAAGCACCATCACCAAAGTCATGTCCTATTTCTTCATGAAAAATATTTAGCACCTGCAAATATGAAAATTCAAAACAGTTATCTGCCATGAATATGAGCAAGATCTTAAGTAATATGTAAGGAAACAGAGAACTAAATAAAGTGTTCAATCGGGCTGTGTAAACAGGACCATAACAAAGCATGTGTATAAAGTTCAACACTAGCACATAGACACATGACCCACGCTAGTCACAGCCTATCTGGATGCCTTTACTAAGTATCGGTTTGTCTCTAGATTACTTACCCATAAATGAAGAGTTAAATGCTAGTGGTTTCAAATTTAAAAAATAACTTCTGATAATGATGATCTGAACATCTGCATCGATTACTATTAAAACAATAAGAACAAGCAAAAAGTAATTTATGTTGACACATAAGTTGACTGCACAGGTTGACTTGATTAGTTCTCTTAGTTGTAAGATTTTCTTGATTGCAGCCACTGCTTAAAATGAATAACTTCAAATGATCATGCCTTTGAATGATCCTAAATGTACAGACAATTCTTTATAGTTTGGTATGAGAATAATAGTAAGAAAAGCATGTAATGTTATGGTGCTATAAAGTAAATGAAAAACCAAAGCAATAATTCACTCAAAAAAAGATGAAGCATGAACTGAAAAACAGACTAAAAATTACCTTTTAATCATTCCTGAAGCAGAAAAGAGAAAAATGAGGACAAATCCTTGACCCGCTACTGTCGTCGTTCAAGTCCATTGTGATGAGATATCATTCTAAGATTATCCAAAGTATCACGGCCATGCAAAAGCTAATAGGAATCTTCGACCACTTCGATTTTTTAATTTCTGGCCTAACTGCTTATGTAAGGAAGAAACGGGACGTGATGAGGAACTGTGTATGCGAACAAGTTTAGAATTGTTATTCGATATTTTTTGCCTCATGATTTGCACCACAACCTCAGGCCATCCATAGACAGTAGTCGATTTTGAGTACCGACACTGTAAAATGTATCAATGATGCATTCTATGTTGTGCTCCTGTACCTTGGCATTTCTGTTTGAGAACACAACACAAAAAAAAAACTTTTTTTCTTGTAAGCCTCTAACATTCAACATGCCTACATTTTAATTCAGATAAACCGCAACATGAGATTATACTTCTATGGTTCTCTTTTTCCTTCGAATTATACAAGCCTAAAGTGAACGTATACTGTTGTGTTATCCACAATAAAAATTAAATCTCTATTTCCGAACTTCACTATTCTAGCTCCACAATATTAATCCTGTCAAAATCCTATAATAAATTGTGCATCTGATTCTTACATTTTTGATGGAAATAAATACTAAAATATAACTGACACTATAATAGTAAATAATATGCTCAGCTTACCACTGTTTTTTAACTTCAACTTAAGTCAAGTGATTGTGGCATTTAAAAGTTCACTGTTGATGCTTAAGTACACTGTTGATGCTTTGAAAAACAATTTATAATACAACTACCAAGGAATAAGGTCAGTACCGTTGCAGTATGATGCATCGTAAAGGCACAATATGATTTTTCCCTTTAATGAGCTCATAACAATATTTGACATATATAAAAAAATTCGTATATTGTGTGATGATGAAACCTTAACATAGTTATCCAATGTATATGCACTTCAGTTGCAAAAATGTGCACAACTAGAGTATGATATGGTAAAGAAAGTACCTTATTTTAAGGCTTAGCAACAACATATTTCTTCATGACTTTATCGCCAAATACGTGAGAAACAGCAAACACATCGCCCACCCACCATATGTTGATTTGGGTTTGATCCTGCATGTAGCAATGATTAATTTCAGTTTAAGGAACTAGTTTTGATACCTTAGAATCCTTCTTTTTTTTCACAGTATTATATAGGTAATTATTTTAAAAACCTTCTCAGCCAAAGAGCATTAGCCAAGTTCATAAATGCTTCTTAAGCCTTACATATTGCAAATTCATGTTCCTACATACTACTTAAAACTTAGTTCAAATTTGAGATCGTAAAAGGAACGTTTTCATTAAACAAAATGATTTCCTAATCTATCGCAAGCACAATGTAAACATGTAATCATTTATTAGCAAATAAATTATTCATTGTGGATTCAAACACCATACCTGATGCTCATTTGAAAAAATTAGAGTGAAAATTAGGCTTAGTCCTCTTTTCCTGCAGTTTGCATCACCATCATTACCACTGTCGGTTCATGAAGCAATAGGTTGGATAATGTTGCCTCTAATTATATGTACATAAGTTGGGGGCTTGGCATCTTGATTGTTGGGCTCCTTCATGATTACAGTGCTGCAATTTAGTATTCATGATTGCAGAAAAAACAATCGAACCAATCATAATTTTTAACATGTAAATCCCAATATTAGGGAATGCCCGTGAAAAAATTACTGTTGGGCGAAACAATAGATTCAACGTATTGACACTACATATAATATTGAAGGAGAAATATTTTTTACTAGGATGTTTGTGCAAACAACATTCTATAGACAACGCGCTAGCCATGGCATGTCAATACAGATTTATAGGATGGATTCCTGAGGTTAAATGTCAGGAAAAATAGAACAATATTGAATGTACCTTTTACAAACCAACATATTTCATTAAGCCATTAAACCTACTAGCTATCAACCACCATCAAAAAAATCACGGCATGTGAATACATATAATATTTATAGAGCATAACCCATGAATCTATATGTAAAAAATGCATGGAAAAGTACTGTCATTTGAATAGTGGGACTAAGGCAAACATATTGATCAATCAGCAAGAATCTAATTATATAGAACCTTAGTCCTTCTAGACATGCCTCCTATTCATATTTATTTTAAAAACGCATTTACATATTAAATGGTTTTGTACACACTAAAAACATATGTTTACATGCCTTGAATCAGGTAGACAGGTGACAACTCTATTCACAAAGAGTCCCAGAGCTATCTAAACTAAAACATGAAGAAACATTTAAATATGAAAAAAAGGGTTAATGGATATTAGCTCTCCAGCTAAGCATATAATCTAATTTGATATGAGTGGTTGATGACCATGTATCGATCAGTAAACACACATGCACAAATTGACTACAAAAAGCAAATTAGTTGGTTAATTTACAAAAAAAATGGATTAATTCAACCAATGTGATTAACTCAGGAAAGAAATTTCACATATTTGAATGACGACTTTTATAAGATATAACTGATTGGGGAAAGAAGACTGGGTGTATAAAAAAACATGATCAGGTAGCAGTTAATGAGCTGACAACAAAGTCAATACGTAGTAAAATAACAATGTCTTGCAATTAGACTGCTTTATTACTCCCTTCACTAAGTAAGTGGTCACAAATAAGAAGTGAGAAAAAGATAAGCAGTAAAACAATTAAAAAGTCTCCATTGATATGTAAAACCGAGTCCAAAGGACAACCATGCACAAAACCTTGCATCATAACCTTAGATCCACCATCTGCATGGACCCAATAAGAGAATATAGTGCATTATTACAATCTGTTTTCGTCTCCTTACATTATAAGGTTGTTCAAAAGGAAGCCAATATTTAACTAAAATGCATTGTATACTGGTAATCCCTTATCCACGTAGATATCCCAATGAATCCACTGCATTAAGTTATTCATAAGCTTTAACACATTAAATAGTTCTATAGTTATTGGTTACAATGAATAATCTCAAGTTAAAAAAATGAACTTGATCGTTTATACTTTGAACTGTGATTCCTTATACCACAAGAAAAATAATATATCAGATCCATTATTTCAAGACTAAATGAAATTTTGATAAACAAAGATTTAAATATTGACCATTTAAAATGCATTGGCATATATGAGCTTTTTTTATCGATTGTATATTCACATAGAGATATTCAACTGATTTAACTAAATCCAGTAATGCGGCTTATCAGATGTAGCTGAAAAGCTATCAATTCCTATATGATTTGTCAAAAAAGAAAGAATATGGCTAAATGTATATTAATCTCTCGATCAGGCATCATTTTATAGACATTATGAACTTTTGCTCTCAATGACCCCATAAGATGACTATTTTCAACATCCGATGTGTAAAATGAAAACAATAAAATAGTCCAAACAAAACTTAGACTAACAACACTTAATATGTAGCAATATCACAAATATTTTCAATATTTGACCAAAAAAGATATAGTCCTTTTTCAATAATTCTATCTCGGTCTGATGCAAAATTAAACTTTAATTGTATTTTTGTAGTAGTAGCGGTTGGGTAAAAAAAGACTATCCCAGAAGAAAGATTCTTTAAAAAACTAAAACTAATTCATTGTTTTTCAAACTTACGCTAAAAACAAATAAAATCCTTGTGCATGAGAAAAGTTTCATAGTGCTAGATTTAAAAACTAAAACTGACATCTAACAAGTTTACATATAAAAACGTACGTAAATGGAGCCTAACTAAAGAAAGAACAGACATTTATTTTTTCATTATCCTCCAAACCAATTAATTATATTTCATCATTTAAGCATATAACGCCAGTTTGTTTATAGTTTGGTAATCGTTTATGAGCTTTTAATATCAACACTAGACCAGTATATGTGCGTCTCATTCAATAATTTGTAAAACAATCAATACAAAGGGATTTAAATCAATGTATTGTCTGTTTTACAATTTGTTAAAGGACATGTGTAAATAATATCATACTGCTGATGTTAAAAGCTTTAAACCTATGCAGATATGGGGATGGGGCTAGAGGAAAATGTCAATGATTGCAATACATGGACACATTTTTTTAAGATGTTATATTTTTGCAATTGCATATGCATTGATCAACATAGATGAGAAAGCGAGGGGATTAGTACAATTTTCTAAGAAGGAAAAGCAATATATTTTACCGTTATATAGATGCATAATCCAGTATTTAAAAATATCAATAAAATTAATTACACAATGTTTACTCTCTAAATGTAATAATTAAATTATTACAGTCAAAAACCGAAATTTATCATTCCATAATTAAGCAAATAAGTGGTCAAAAATAAAAAGATAATATGTATCATCATAACATTACATGTGTTTTCATTGACATCCAATGCCGGTGATGGATATAGTTGTCTGATTTTTTTTTTTTTTTTCAGCAACAAAAACATATAATATTTTTTGTTTTGAAAGCACTTCTGAGTTTTGACATGCAAATTGTATGCATATGCAAAGCACAAGATAGTTACTGGTACAATACATGCCTATATAAATGAGTGGATACCGTAAAACAAATATACTAACAGATAAATTTATAGAAGTTATTAAAAAGAAATCTTAGATCGATACCTTATTTAGCTGTGGCCGAAATTAATTTTGACACACTAAATGGTCTTCCACCTTTACGGAATGTGGTGACAATTCTAAGTATTGATGGAGGAGGCGTGAGAGGCATCATTCCAGGAACCACTCTTACCTTTCTTGAATCAAAGCTTCAAGTACATGAATATATTTTATGCCCCACTTTCAAATGAAGGATGAAGATGGAAATACAAGGAGTTTTCATCTTGTTGATGGTAGTGTGGCATCGTTATGTACCAATGACAAGTTGAGCAGACAACTGCAGCTATGAAACTGACCACCAAGGAAATATTCATGAAAAACAAAAAATTTCTTCCTACTTGAGCCCTTGGATCTATGCAAATTTCTGGCCATTTCTATTGGAACGGGGTCTTTGATTGATATATTTACAGAAGCAAGCTCAGATATGGTTGATTTTCATGCATCAGTGCTTTTCCAAGCACTTCATTCTCAGAAGAACTATCTTCGAATACAGGTTAGCTCATCGTGTCAAAGCACCATAAAAGTCTCCAGGCTTTAGAATCAACAAATAATCTCCTTTTGGAGCTAGCTATGAATTCTCTGGGCTTCTAGAATGCTCTCTACCCACCTTTCTAGACCAGGATTTGTAGAGAAGTACACATTTTTTAGTCCTGTCCTCCTTGCTGCCATCATAGTCATTTCACCGATACAAGCAACTGAATTATCCAAATTCTTTGACTAGGGGATAAGATTCACCCACGCGCGAATTACAGAAGGGAAGGCCACTGCAATGACAGGATGACACAAAGCTATCTTTAAAACCATCTCATCGATATTTTGAGCAGGCATGGTATTGTATATATTCAGCCTCATAACCTCGAACCCACGATCAGATAAGCCTTCTTCAATATCAAGACTAGCCTTTACAGTCGTTGGATATAAAACTTTACAATTTCCATTACTAAACTTTGGCAGTTCAAAAACCAATGCCTTGCCTATTACTTTCGATGGTGAAAATGCAACCTCAAGTGATCCTTCTCATGTCTTTAAAGTTTAATCAAAAACACTTTCGGTGCCACCTCTAACAACCCCTACTCGAACTCTAGGAGTTCCAGCAGCCTTCCGTGCTGTAATAAACACAGCAGCAGCTTCAGGAGAAGTTATTTGATTCAATCAAGTAAACGACCATAAACTATTGTACGCAAGCGGACAATGGAGGTCAGTAATATAAACTTCGATATTACTAAACACTCATTGTCAGAGACTTCACATAGGTTTCATTATAGGTGAATATTATAGCCAAAAAACAATAATTTCCTTGATCAACACAAATTTAGTGAATTTTCTGGACACATCATATTTTGATTTCCCTCGGCATATATTTAAAATGACTTAATTCAAAGCATGCGATTTCAAATAATTCATCTATTGATTGATTTATGAACGTGTCAAACACAGATGTTTGCTCTTTTAGATTTGAGAAAACATTTACTTGAGGACTAATACTTTTCAATACATAATATTGAAATAATAGGCAATTAAGTAACTAAGAATGAAAGCTAGAGTAATGACCTTTCCTTTGTGAATGTTATGTTGTGCAATGTGCATATGAATTTACTTATCTCCGTCGTTTGATATCTATTTGTGCATCACGAAACTAAATAATCCTAAGAACTAATTAGATATATCAAGTATTAACATGCCTAATTCCCAATATTAATATTACAGAGCTTATTGATAATATCCTAACACAGCTAATAGAATTAAGATTTCAATAGATAAATATCCAGCAAATTTTAATCGAAATTTTGTGAATTATGAATGGAAACAATTGTTTATTATCCCCAATACATGTGAATGCACGTGAACCCAGCACAACCACTATGAAAATTATACACTTTGCTAACTCTTAATGTTCCTTAAACATACTAATTTATAAGTCAATTCAGATTTTAATTATATTAATCTTGATTTATGATAACTATTCTACGTATACTGATATTATAAAGCATAAAGCACTACCATCTATTTTTTCAACAATTTGAAATGAGATATGTTATCATATTATGATCCTTTTCACAAAATGTAGTGTTTTGGAGCATATTACATTGGTTATTCATGTCCCTTTACTAGAATCTTTGAGAATCCGAGAATGTAATAGTATGAGAACTGCAATCAATAATCGTGATACTAATAACAATGATTGGAATTCAAACTACTTAACATATTATGGCTACATGTTATGTCGTACCCAAGAACCTATGACATTCCGGATCATGATGAAGTGCCTTAACGCACAGTATTCATTAGATATGTCAACAGGTAATGTTCAGATCCTGAAATTAAAACAAAAACCAATTGATATCCCGATATTAGGTATCCAAAAAGATTTCCAATATATATGCAAATGCAAATATAGTTCTATCATTCAACATATATAACAACCAATGATGGTCTGTTTTATTTCATTATTATTATTATTATTTGACAATATTATAACTTTGGATCTATCTAGTGATAATATCAACATCTCTGGAAGCATTGCATTCATCTATTGATAACGTCTCAGGCAACATTGGATCCATATAAGTATCTCAGCCAAGTAAATCAATGTACAATAGCACCAGCATCCTTAAATAAACCAATTGTTCAATAATATTAGTGACTACCGTAGACATATAAATAAGATGTTGGTTTAATACACCTACTCTCGACTCTTTCTTTCCGCACTCAACTCAATTTGCCGCTAAACTCCAGATAACATAAAATGGACTACGACAGCTGACAGCAATGCAACAGCTTTTAATTGCTATGTTATTCAATTTATTGAGTCTCCACAAAAAAGGCCGTAAAGGATAGAAAGGAAAAGAATAAGAGAAAAATATATGTTCTTGAAGTAATCTGCATAATGATTTGTAGACCTTAAACTTCGAAATTCAATCCATGTTCTGAACAATAAATATAAACTTTTGTTGAAGGTTGTTGACTTATTCCTGATCATGGCCATATGGATTAAGGGTAGAGATGACTAGAACTATCAAATTTTAAAATGAAACGTGTTATCATATTATATGCTCCAGAGCAGGGCATAGGGAAACACTAAGCAAATATGCAGAGGATCAGACCGGGAACCAACATTTCGATATAGAAATGCAGTGCTTGGAACTAACGTTCCAATTCACCTGGATTTTGTATTTCAGGCATTCCTCTTGCCATAGACGACATACTCACTTTGACAAATCACGCTTGGCTGTTGCAAACAAAAAATAGTGATATCCAACTTATGTTGCTGAAATCCCTAAATGCAAAACCATGCAACTAAAAGAAATTACTCATTTACAAATTACTTTAAAAATCAACAAATAATGGTAACCATGTCTTATTCACAAAGATATGGTTCTCTTTATTAATTCCATAAAGAACGCATATAACTCAAAGATGAAAAATTAGTAATTTAGAGATATATTGTGTGAGTGATTAACTCACCTTAACTCCTTAATTCGGTAGCTAAAGCTACACGGCAGTTCTAATTTCTCAACACAACAAAATCCAAGAAACAACTCAAACCCAAACAAACAACAACCAATTTAAATCTGCAACTTTCTAAATCAATAACAACTTTACATGAAAATAGGGTTCGCTTACCAGATCGGTTGAGGAAATTGGAGGTGAAGGAGTTTGCTTCGATCAGGTGAGGAGATTGGAGCGAAACGAGCTTCTTTTTTGTGAGGCAAAACGGATTTGGAGGGAGGGAAAATAGTTTTGGAGGGAGAGAGACAATAATTTGTGAAATTGGAGAGGGAACATGAATAATTTTGCGAGGGGGAGCAGAAGGTGAAGGAGGCATGAATAATTTTATGAGCATTACACGCGATATGGCCAAAACAAGACTACCGGGAGCAAATAATCAGGTGTAAATAATAACACTTTGCAATATCGCGTTATTAGACAGTGTTATTAATATCATGTTTTGTTGTAGTGATTTACAAGATATGACTATTATTTGATCATATTTACACAGAAAAATGAGCACTATCGACTGGATCCACACGTCGGAATTCACCAGTTTAACATGGGTGAAAAAAAAAATATTAAATGACCAGCAAAAACATTGTCAAATGAAATTTCCAAATGAAAAGCTTTGTTTTCTCCTGTTATGTGATAGACTATAAAATTATGGCTGGATTACAACGAAAGACGTTTGTGTCTAAGAAGCAGTTGTCATATTCGTATATATTATAGCTGTAGCACTATCTAATTGATAAATGGTTGAAAGATTCCAGTGACCAGATAGCACAATTTTAGTTGTTTTCACGTCGTTATAGATATTGTATAATTATCCCGCTGCATATATTATCAAACCAGTTGACCTTCAATTCAATACTATTTCTGATGAAATTAGAACTTCAAATCGTCAATATCTACATTTTAAAAATTGTGGTGCGATGAATGGGACACAGGTAGTGACATACTTACCTCAAGGTTGAGTTGATCCTTATATATGACGAAAATGTTATTTGACACAGAATATCTTAATAGCATACTCATTTGATTTACTGTTTATTTATGTTGTAGCTGGTTGAGAAAGTACTGCGCATAAGAGTGGAATTTTAAATTCAGTTGTATATGATAGAAGCTTGAATTTCATTCATCCTCCATTGGTACAGTATTATGTAGTTGATTCGGGTTTTTTCCAATTCAAAATAGGGTTCTACGATCGTATCGTAATTTTAGATATCATTTTCCTCATTTTCGAGAAACTACAAGTCAACTGAAATCGATAAATAAATTTTCTAATTTCTACCATCAAGTATATATATAAAAATTGAGAGAACGTTTATATTATGAATGAAAAAAAATTAATTTGTCATTTTGAATACTATGAAAACATACTCATTTGAAATTCAAGTAAATGTTGTTGTGCCTACAATGAATATACACAATTACATACGAAAATACAACATAAATAATATAGATTTTATGACGTATCATGGTAATCCAGATGTTATTCTAGAGAAATACATAGAAGAATATTATGTTATGGGAAACTGAACTAATAGAGCGCGTGAAAGAATTCAACGACATGACAAGATTGGAACGACAATAAATAAAGAAATTGTTGCAGCAGCATTGCATTTATTGATTGTATAATTTAATATGTATTTGCTAATAGGGATGGCAATGGGGCGGGTTGGGGCGGGTTTCTCGTGCCCCAAACCCGACCCGGACTTTTTAAACCCCGCCCCAGACCCGCCCCGTAGACCCGATGCGGGTCTGGAATTTCGCCCCATACCCGAAACCCGTACGGGTCAGGGTAGACCCGACCCGCCCCGCGACCCGGTGGTATTATGTTCTAGTGTACACAAATTTATATATTTATATTTTCTATCACTAAATGATAAATTATATGCATATTATAATGTGTTCACAATGACAAAAGAATATTATAAAATGAGTTGTAAGATAATAGTTCAAAATATATGCATTTGTTATTGTATGATTATCATTGATGCAACTTAATACAATGAAAATTTTATAGTCTGTCAATTGAAAGAATATAATATTCAAGTTATAACCATGTAAATTTAAGAAGATTAACAAGTAATAGTTATAGTTATAAAGTGTTTGAATGATGTTTCGATCATGCGGGTCGGGTTGGGGCGGGTTAGCCATGCCCCAGACCCTACCCTAGACCCGGACTTCCAAAAGCGGGTCGCGGGTCTACCCGCCCCGAAGACCCTATGGGGCGGGTCTAAACGGGTCAAAACAGGGGCGGGTCAAGCGGGTTTGGACCCTAGACCCGCTCCATTGCCATCCCTATTTGCTAATATCGTATAATTATATGCTCGTATTTCAATTTTTTGTACTGTTATTTCATTTCAACCAAATATTTTATTACACAACAAAACAAATAATTAATTGAATATAAATCAATTAAATTAAAATCCTACACTTAAATGTCCTGGTTGAAGCTGCAAGCACATACCCATTTAGCTTCTGCTCCACTTAAATACTCAATTTAAATACTATGCTTCCGTCATGTTCGAACACATCATTAATTTCATAACATGCTATCAGCTCGAGAAGCTCATGTAATTTATATTTCCTACATTCATTATGGTACCGACGTACCGTTCGAGGAAATTTTTTGCACTGGTTCAGAGTTAGACGCGTCCAACCCGGGGCCGGGGTAAATCCCCCCCTTTACTAAATGGAGCAGAAGTAACCTCTAGCGTTGTATGCCTGCGACGCTATAGGTTAATTTTGCCTCATTTCCCCTCCTAATCCCCTTCTTACTCCCCCTATTCCCTTGTTGCTCCCTCTTAGTTTAATTAAATTATAAATTACACTAAAAAACCCTATTTATGTGCTTCTTTGGCGCCGTAAACACAGACTCCGTTTATCATCCAACCCATTTAAATATATTGCTTAAATACTACGCTAGAATGACCCATTACCGCTTACTACAAACGTATCCTATATGTATTACAGTTGATGTTTAAGATATTATTTTAGTAATTTTTATATTTTGTTTTACTTTTAACACTTCTTGGAAGTGTGGTATAAAACTCATTTATACTGCATTTAGGCTGATTTATTTTAAACAAGACCCTAATATGAAAAATAAAGCGCTCATTTGAAGTAAAAATAAAGAACAATCTTCTTCGAATTAGTGAGTTTATACAACCTTGTTTTTCTATGTCTTGTCCTGCTGAATTATTTAGCGGAATTAATTGACAACAAAATTATATGATAGAGACCCAAAATTACTTAACAGCAAAATTACCCTACGTGCCACTGAACTGTAACCTTTGAGTATAATAGCCATGAAAAAATTAACCATCTAAGACAATAACAATCATTATGTTTAAACAAACTTTAGGTAAAGTCAAACACTCGCTTAATCTTTTGGAACAGGAATTAAATCTCAAATATACTAGAATTTTCGATTTCAACAAAGTTGCAATAAGGTAAATGAAGTTACAAAGGGAACAAAGTTGGAACTTCTGCTTACAATAAAAGTTACAAATAGAAACCATATTAATTTGTACCTCCGTGAAATATCATAGACACTCCATACAGAATCATCACACATAACGGTGTACAGAAATTATCTGAACATTGCAAGCTGATCCTTTTCTCATTCACTTCAATATTGAAAATTACCGATTTACAATGTTCGGGTATTTTTCTACTGCTCATGATTTTGGAATCCAATATTTGTAGAGTTCAGGTTGTCTTTTAATAATTGGTTCTTCTAAACTTAGTTTAGATAATTGTTCAGAAATTCTATCTACTTCTTGATTAAAGGATTGTTCGTTTTCAATTTGTTCGAGTTTTTCTAAAATCTGAAGATTTAGACTGATTAATATGTTAAATAGATTTGGATATTCTTTATCTGAAACACTATTACCAGAATATGTTGTGAATCCTTGTTCAGGAACCGGTTGGCTTGCAAAGATACTTGCTTCTTCAACTGCCTTTTGTAAAAATTTATTCATAAACTAGCTACTCACAATATTTTTAATTTCTGTTAAAACTGTTTCAATCTTTTTTATTTTATTGTCAAATTCTTGTGTTCTAGTTTTGAGATTTTCTAGAAGTCGTTTTGATTCAAGTTCTATAGTTTTGGGTTTATTTGTTTCTAGAAGAAATTTAAGTTCGTTTATTTTTGATTTATCTGGGAGATTACCTTTTAAAGTAATTATACTATGCAAAATTCTTTTGTTTTGATTTTTAACAAAATCAAAGTTTTCAACTAATTGTCTTAATGTTCTGTTTTTCTCTTCGATGGATCTAGTGATTATTTCTAACGTTTTAACTGTAGAATTATTATATTTCTCTTGAGCTATTCCTAAGTTAATAATTAAATCTGTTACTGAATTCAATTGTTTATTATCACTATGTAGTGTATGCTGGAAACCCTTCTCAAAGTGACAAACGAACTTGTATTTATCAAGGCTAATTATACTACATTCCTTGAAACTATATTCAAGATTAAGGTAACTAAGGCGCTTGATGGGTGACGGATCAATTTTTAAAATCTTCTTTTCTTTTGATTTAATAGTTTCACTTCTCTATGTAGTTTTTATTTTTCCTGTAAAAAGGATTTTTATTTGAGAGAGATATCATATCCAGACTTGGCTATATTATATTTATTTATGTACCAAACATAGTTATTATCTTGATTACAAAATATTCATATTACTTCAAAGTTTACCATGTTTAGTTTAAACAAACGGGATTTATGCTTTCATGCTACCCTAATAACTAACTCAGAGGGTTCTGCGTTAAAGTAACATGTCATCTGTAATCTTAGGAACAACCATGCTCTGATACCAAGAAGACGGGATACATACCAATTATAAAAATTAAAAAACCAGTACAAAGACTTTTTAGAACTAAGATACAACGTTCGGAAGATAAAAACGTATAAAAAAAATTCTTCAGAAAACACTGTAGCAAAGTTCGTACTGTAGCAAATAGAAACCTTTCGTTTTTTCATTTTTTTTATAGCTTTTCAGAACTTTTTACTTGGTCATACAAGATGAAAAGATTTTCTACCATATTAATAAACATCCCGAAACATGGCCTGCAAGGTTAAATACTACCATCCTAATTACAGAAATTAAGAAAAAATCCAAGTCATAAGAATCCATACCTTGATTATTTTTCTCTCAAACTTTTACATACAACAGGAATAACCAAAGCTTACACAGAGAGATGAAGAAGAAGTTTACGCTGCCATTAAAGTTTTTAAAAGCTTACAAGATTTTACAATGCTCTCTATAATATCTTCTCTGAGCTTAGTTATTAAAAAACCAGTACAAGGACTTTTTAGAACTAAGATACAACATTTGGAAGATAAAAAACGTATAAAAAAAATTTCTTTAGAAAACACTATAGCAAAGTTCGTACTGTAGCAAATAGAAACCTTTCATTTTTTTCATTTTTTTTATAGCTTTTCAGAACTTTTTACTTGGTCATACAAGATGAAAAGATTTTCTACCATATTAATAAACAAACCGAAAACATAGCCTGCAAGGTTAAATACTACCATCCTAATTACAGAAATTAAGAAAAAATTCAAGTCATAAGAATCCATACCTTGATTATTTTTCTCTCAAACTTTTACGCATAACAGGAATAACCAAAGCTTACACAGAGAGATGATGAAGAAGTTTACACTGCCATTAAAGTTTTTAAAAGCTTACAAGATTTTACAATGCTCTCTAGAATATCTTCTCTGAGCTTAGTTACATATATTTATAGTACGCTATCCGGTTACCCGGTACACTTTAACTTACATTACTCAGTGATAATTAGATAACGATAAACATAAACATAATGCTATGTTGTCTTCTTTCTGGAGAGTGCTTTAAACTGGTGATACTTATGCTGCCACCTAACCATCTTCTGGAGAATACATTTGAAGTAGTATTAATTTCGTTGCCACCTAGCCTTCTTCTGGAGAGTGCTTGTTTGATTAAAATGCTTTTGTAGGCCACCTATCCTTTATTAGGTGCTTTGCTGTCTCTTTTCTAGGTACTTCTTTCTTTAATCTGTGTCAGTCATGTATTCTGGACTATCTTCTCGTAGTAGTCATCCGCTTTCGTTTACTTCTGGACTGCCTTCTAACTCGTTTTCAGAAGATAACCGATCATAAATTATTACATCATTGTCATGATCAAATATTCCTTCTGCTTGTGGGAATGGAAGTAGAATTTTTAATTCCATTTCCCCCATATTTGATAATGTGAACTTTCTAACTGTAATACTAACTCCTTCCAACTAGGTGGAGGGCTTACTGTGGTGACTGAATGATGAAATTCTCATGGCTTATTTGCCTCGAACCAGATGGGGCTGCCTTCATAATTCTGGAAATAACACCACAGACTTCTGGAAGCATGTTGTTTAGTGTAACCTAAATGTTTAAAGATAGCAATTCTGTGTTTTGCGCGTTTAATTGCATGACTTGGATCGAAACAGTAAAAAGGAGTGGTTGAATTTATGCACACTACTATTCCTGGAAAAACCCTTAGATACTGCGATGCCACTAGGGCAAATCTTCAACCAAACCTTTCTAGGATTGTTTCTTCAATAGGATTATGGAACAACTCTAATGCGTAGCATGGTGGACCTTCTGTCTTGAACAACCTTGAACTGTAATCCTTCCTTAAATTTTTAGAAGTCTTTGGAGGCTTGCACAATGTTCAGTCCATCTGTCAAACACCATCTTTTCTATTTTTAGTTTGATATCTATACCTGTTTTTTCATATAATTCTTCTAGAATTGGAACGGGTTTCAGCTTCAAATGATTTGAAAGCTGCTCATAGGTTAAGTTTCTGGGTTTTTGGGGCTGTCTCGCTAGAACTTCGTCTCTTTCTTGCACCAACTGTTCTACCCTTCATTCTAGCAATTCACTGGTTTTTTGGTTGTATGTCGTCTTTTGGTAGTGGTCCTCAAGGAATTGATTTCTTTGAAGAAGATGATAAATTTGGGTCTGGCTAGTTTGATAAAGGTATTGTAAATCATTTAGCTATGAAGCCTGGTTATTGATAAGGTCTGTAGATGATTGTGGAGGGGAAGAGGTTGTTTGTGAGTATGACTGTTTACAATCTGGATCCAAATAGAAATTTGGACCAAATGCATTTCTTGCTTCATTAAGTGCTTCCTGCAGACTATAAAAACCCTTAAAAATTGGATTTTGAAAATTTTGAATAGCCATTTGAACCTGACTATAATGTTTAAAAGCACCTGTATAATTTGCTCGAAAAACAATATAACAAAAGAAATTTCTAAAAAACGGTTTTTGTTGATTTTCGAAAAATAATGTGCAAGGCTGTTAGCAACTGTTTGTTTGTATCGTCTCTTTGTCTCTATTGTTCTCAAATTCCATATATGGTCAAGCAAACATTGCTGTGAATGATCTGATATACGAGTAAGGGGTCTGAACCTCCTTGGATCATTTTCATTATACTGGAGCAAACTGTATTGATCAAAGGTCATTATTTTTCTGTCATCAGGTACTGGAGAAGGTGATTTTTCTTCCCTTCTTAATCTGGTTTGTAAACTGTGATTTGAAGGGGATTCTATCTCGTCCTTCCTGGTTGAGCTGGAAGATGCTATATTTACAGGAGATTGCTCTTCCTTTACTGCTTTATTAGCTTCTGTATTCATCATATTTCTTTTCAGTAAACAAAGTTGATTAGTATCGAAAACTGATAATAATTTTCTTGATAATATATCTGCAAGATGATTATTCTTGCCCTTAATATGTTCAAAGTTTATTTTGTAACCATTACCTTGTATAAGGTTTTGTAAATTTAACCATCTAGTTTTGTTTACTTTTTTAGAATTTTCGTTTGAAATAAACTTCACAATTGTCTCGCAATCGGTTCTGACTGTAAATTCTTTATTAAGATAAATTCTATATTTGTTTAAGACATTAATTAATGCTTGTATCTCGTAATCTAAAGATGTCCAACTAGTTGTTGTATTCAAATTTCCGCTTGCATAAGCTTCAATTTTTTCTGTTGACTTATCACTATATTTTGATGGTTTGCATTTTAGAACTGCTCCCCATCCTTCTTTACATCCATCATATTCTATGATAATATAGTCTGTTTCTAAAGGTAATTCTAATGGCTTAATCTTTTTTACTTCTTCTTTACTTTGTTGGATTAACTTAATGTCTTCTTTTTCAAATCGTGTTTCACCCTTTTTCGAGATTTTACCATATAATGGGCCTACTAGCTTTGCTAAGTTTGAGATAAATTTACTGGTGGGGGTGAGCATAATTCGGTTAAACCAAATAACCCAACCAAACCAATCTATTTTGGTCAGTTTGGTTCGGTTTTGAAATTATATTGGTTTGTAATTGGCCCGGAAAATCATTAAGTTCGGTTATCGGTTCAACCAAATTAACCGAACTTTTAGTATATTTTCAAAATTATCGATATTATAATAAATATGTTATGTTAGTTCAGTTATTTAAGTAATTTTTAATCATCATTTATGTGTCAAAATTGATATTAGAAAGCATAAAAATCATAGATAATAATACTCTAATCATATATTTATAATTTATTTCAAACTATAGTGAACAATCCAAACATAAAGTGTAAAATATTTTTAGTTCGGTTTAATCGGATAACCGACCGAACCAACCAAACTTAATTTGGTTGGTTTGGTTTGGTTTTCATTTTTATTGGTTCTAGTTTGGTTTGACAAATTTCATCATTGGATAAACCAAACCAACCAAACGCTCACCCCTATTTACTGGCATAATTTACGAGTCCTAAGAACGCTTGTATCTTTTTCTTGTTATCTAACTTATCTGGAAGCTCAATAATTTTTTGCGAAATATGTGGTTGAAGATCAACCTTGCCATTTCCAATTTCGAGACCTAAAAATGAATTTTTTTTGCTTACAAAGTTCCATCTTTCGTTTTGATACTACGAGACCGTTTGTTTCTATTTCTTGAAAAATTATTTTTAGGTGACTTTCATGTTCTTTAATACTGCTACTAGCGACTAGAATGTCGTCTATATAAACCAGGCAAAATTCGTATTTTTTGAAAATATTGTCCATAAATCGTTGGAAAATGGCTAGGGCAGTTTTTAAGCCAAAGCTAAGGACATTCCATTCAAAGTGCCCTTCAGAACACATGAAAGCCGTCCATAGCTTAAAATCTTCTTCTAGTTTAAGTTGATTATAACCAGATTTTAAATCAAACTTACTAAAAATTCGTTTATCTTAGAATAAATTTATTAATGTGTTTTTATTAGGTATGTTATACCCATCATCTTCAGTATTATCATTTAGCCGTTTATAGTTATAAACAATTCTAGGTTTTCCACGTTTCTGCTCAGAATGATTTCTGACTATAAATGCTGCTGATCGATGTTTACTATCCGATCTGCGTATTAACTTTTGATTTAGCATTTCATTAATCTGGGTCTTAAACTCTTTGATATCAGCTGGAGAATAATCTATATTTGCTGTTTTAATTGTAATTTCTGGATTTATTATTTTAATTTTACACGTGTAGTTTACTCTGTTTTTTGTAACATCATCACCTATTAATCCTATTTTTTCAAGTTTAGAGATAATTCAATATGGGATGAATCTTACTTCCTTTTCTTTTTCAAGTTCTCTGATTGTTTCATTTGCTAGAATTGCTAGAGCAACTTTTTGCTCTTTGTCATCTGGAGATTTTTGTTTATCTGTTAAAAAGAAAAGAAAAAAAGGGACAAGAAGATAGTACCAGAAATATAATCGGTGGCAGCTCTGTCACAAATAATAGTAGGCGGAGGAATATTCAGATTGCTAGAGCACGGAGTAGCACCAGCAGCTGTCATATGCCCATACAAAGCCTCTGATGGATTCTGACATTTCTCGTGCTGTGACCAAAAAGTCTGAATTGCCATTTACTTTTTTTTTTTTTTTTTCCCTAGAATTTGATGTGGCACAAAGCAAACGCTTCACTGGCTGTATCCAAGGGGCGGCCATGGCTTCATTGCAATCCATCAGAACACAAATAATATAGTTAACTCATTGCTACATATGTGCTAAAAGCTATGGTAATTTGAGAAAAACAGAAGCAAAAAAGGATAATAACTCATTGCTGAGACAAGTTTCACATGTAATTGCTAGAAACTATGCGCAATACATAACTAGGATGACACTGACTAAGGCAAAATATAAGGACAAAAAGAGGAATGACTAAAAATATGATATCAACATTAAGATATGTTAACAACTTAACATTATCATGGTTTAACACTTAAAGCGAGAATATAAGAACTAAGATAAAAACAATCTTAATGAACGGAACAATGAATCAGATTGTATAAGCAGCGTATGTTAAAACTGAAAGCAAACATTACAAAGGAATGGCTACACAGCAGAACAGTCAGATGAAGTAGTCATTACCTACAGATCCTTCAGCTGCACCAATATTATTTTACAGTTTTTACTTTAGTTTCAGCTCTTATTCTATGGTGATAGAAATCAGAAGAAAAAAACATGGCAAGAACAATGCTTTGAACACACATGCAGACGCTTCATTGCAACGTATCAGATCCCAAATAATAAAAGTAGATCATTGCTATATTTGTGCAAAATGCCATCGGAATTTGAGAAGAAACCAAAGCAAAAAAAAAAGAAAAACCAACCTAAGCAGTCAGCCTATTATTGATATAGCATAACCTTCGTATTTTGTGGATTTTTTTTTTTTTTTAATAAACAGGGTTTTAAAAGGAAAAAGTATGCGAGATGTTTTTGGGCTCCTGAGGCTAGGTACAAGCATCAAAACGTCAAGGCAAAAGTAGTAGCTTACAAACTGCTACTGCTACACGCAGAAATCACAAGTAAAAAGTCTCTTTTAAAAAAAGCCAAAAAAGAAATCACCAATTAGTGAATAGGTTATTTTAAAAAAAAACTGCCAATCTCTCTTTTCTTTTTTGCAGGAAGAAGGCAAGTTAACATTGACTGAAAAAATTAAAAGCGGAAATTTGAATTAGAGCAGCCCAAACTTTTTTGCTTTGAAAACTTGAGCTAGAGTGCCTTTTTTACTCGAGGAGTGCATTTTTATGTCTCAACCACTTGAGTCACACGCCTTTGAGCAGGATGGTTTTTTTTTTTTTTTAATTGCACCACGGTCCACTATTGCCTACGCCTCGCTCGCGTCTTTTAAAACATTGAAAATAAATAAATCTCTACTGCAATACTGAATATTTTGGCTACGCTCTACCGGAGTCATTTTATAATAAGATTACTGCTATCAAAATTTGAACTAGAGCATGTAAATTAATCTAAAATATTTACATCAACAAATTTTGATGCCTTTACATCTTCATAAAACCTAATATCATCTTCATCGGTAATAATTAGTTATTCTAATGGATCAAAATAATAACTTGTATACCTGGATATAAAAAATAAAATAAAATACCCAAGAGATGCCTAAGTATGATGTTGATATTGTCACAGATTGTCCCTTATGATTGAATTCAGATTATATAATTAGAATTGGCAATTAGAACCGAGATCCGAAAGCTCGAACGAACCAACCCGAAAAAACCTGAGCCCAAACCCGATGGATCTCGGATCGGGTCTAAATGATGAAAATACAATTAAAACGCAATCACACCCGACCCGAAAGACCCAACCAAAAAAACATTGAAACATATGTATTTTTAGTGTTACTATCCAACCGAACCCGAGCCGACCCGAACCGAAGCTCGGGTCGGGTCCAAAATTTTGAAATGTATAGTTCAGACCTAACAAAACCTGACCCGCCTAGAACCAAGACCCGTCTGATCGGGTCCGGGTCTGGGTCCATCGGCTTGGATCTAATTGCCACCCCTAGTTGCAATAGAAAACCCGATTAAAAATCATTACCTTTGAAAAGGAAGAGTTGGGGCTCAACATAGATTGAGAAGGTAGTACGCCGACACCAGAGAAGAAGGAGGAGCCTCTGTTGATTCCCAACCACATTTTTTAGATAGTCGAGGACATCCAAAAGTTGCGTGTTTTTTTTCCTGGAATGTCGATCAAAAAAAGGAAGAAAAGAAAAACATCCCTCTCATTTGAAAATGTAAGAAAATTATTATGCCAAGTAAGCACGGCTGGATTCCTGCTTTCATATTCAATAGACTAGTTCTTGCAGCAGCATCTCTTTTACTGAAAATCATCTTTAAGAAGAGCTTTAAAAAAATACAGTCTAAAGCAAAAATACGTCGATCAAATAGAATGGCGACTTTAAACTGATATCGACTCAGAACAAAGGATCTCCAGTTTGGTTAATAACCCTTCTTCGACCACTTCCCTTCATTCTTTCAGCCCAGTCATTCAAAACATTATAAGCATTGAACATCTCTAAAGACTTCATCTTCTGTCCTAGCTCATACAACACATTATATCTCCCCATTTTACAATAATCCGCGCAAAATTTATTGTAATCAATCTCTGGTGCTCTCATTCCCTTGTTCATCATCTCCTCTATATACTTACATGCCAACTCAGCTTTCCCATGCCTAACATGTCCACCTATAAACACTGTGTAAGAGTTAACATCTGGACAAATTCCCTTTCTACCCATCTCTTCCCAAACCTCGCATCCCATCACATAATCCTTCTTAAAATAACACTTCATCATCATATTGTAAGTATGGATAGTTGGTTCAAGCCCTTTTCTTATCATCTTCTTATAAATCATAACTGCATCTTCAGCCATGTTACGGTTAGTCATTAGCTTTATTAATGCATTGTAAGTTCTTCCATCAGGTGGGACACCCTTCTCAGTCATTTCTTTTAACAACCCTGAAATCTTATCCATTCTTTTTGAGTTGCCAAACCCTAATATTAAACAGGTGTAAGTAGACACATCAGGGGCACAACCAGAATTAATCATTTCGTCAAAACATGCAGTTGCTCTCTCCATCTTCTGTGCCTTGCACAAATCATGGATAATGATAGTATATGTTCTAGCATTGGGTAAAGGCCCTTTAGCTTTCATAAGATCGAATAGCTTCATTGCCTCGTTCCTTTTTTGTGCCTTAATTAATCCTTCTAGCATTACATTGTAACAAGCAATATCAGGCTTTAACCCTAAATCAAGCATTTCATTCCAAACTCTACCTGCTTCAACCATATTCTTCACTAAGCAATATGCTGAAAGAATCGATGTATAACTCTTCAAGTTCAACTCAAACTCGTTCTTCATTTTCTCGAGTAACTCATTAGCTTCTTTCGCTAATTTTGCTTTACCTAGTGAATTGAGCAAACAATTGAAACCATCTATCCCTGCATCAAGATCGAACTTTTTCATCATTTTTAAAATCCCAACTGCCTTTTTCATCTCCCTGGCCTTTGCAAACGCTTGAATACATACTTTAAACGCATCGATGTTAATTATTTTCTTTTCTCCCATGTTGTTTAAGCATTCGACCATGGATTCAAATTGCCTACCTTTACTGAGAACGGTTAACATTGTTAAATAAGTTAATGGGTCCGGCTGATAACTTGGTTTTGATTCGACCCATCTGAAGAATCGAAAGGCCGGTTTGTGGGCGTGTTGAAGCTGGTTCAGTACGCTGACAACTAAATTAGGGGTTAAATTAATGTTGATTGAATCTAGCACTGCTTCCATGTTTCTATCAGAAGCAAAAAGTTCGTTGATTACCTTGCAGATTCGGGCAGCTTCTTCTGTCGTGTTCGGATTAAGATCCGAGTTAGAATCTGGAAGTGAGGAGAAGACCCTAGTTGCAGGAGGGGAAAGTGGCGGAAGAAGAGGAGGTAGATGAAGTCTTGATTTCGGTACGAATCCGACATAACGAACGGATCGGATTGAGGAAGCATTGTTGTGGTTGAAGAGTTTGAGGAGGGGAAATAGATTTTGTACGAATTTTCGAAGTGCTACCATTATTAGGTTGGTGCGTCGTGCAGAGTGGCGAAGAGGAGAGAACGTACCTGCTATCTTCGTAGCCAACTACTATGGCTAGGGGTGGGCAAAGCCCGGTTCGGTTCGGTTCGGTTCCGGTAAAACCGAAACCGAAAGGTCTCGGTTTTAAAAATCGATAACCGAAACCGTAACTAAAGCATCAGTTTCGGTTTCAGTTTCAAAACGGTTTTTATCGGTTCGGTTTCGGTTTTGAAACCGATTTAAATAAAAAATATTATAAATTTAAACAAATATAAAAGAAATTAAAATAAATTATTTCGACGGAGTGTATTGAGACACATGGTACAAAGTACAGACTAATAGACTATAAGTCATCCAAAGTAGTACAAAGCTAAGTTAGCTAGCTCTAAACCAAAGACAAGAAGAAAAAAAAGAGTAGGAGCACTCCAGTGAACCACACTACAGCAGACAAACAATAACTTGGAATTCTAGAAAATAGTCTACTGGTGTCTCAACTTTCATCTTTAATTCAAAACATTCAAGAATCTACAAAAACAAGAAATGAACATTTTAAATTAGTCTACCCTTAATACTGTATTCAGCTAAATCAAATGAGTGAAAGAGTGGCCAATACGTATAAACTATATAATATGAAACAACATGCACCCAGAGACAATGTGCAGCGTTTTATAATTCGGTTCGGTTTTTTTGGTTCGGTTTGGACCTAAAACCGAAATATTAGTACGGTTCGGTTTTTTGATTTTCGGTTTCAGTTTTGGTTTCTTTCGGTTCGGTCTTTATCGGTTTCGGTTTTATTTCGGTTTTTTCTCACCCCATGGGTTCTCAAATTTTCCAAACTTGCCTATGACCATGAGATCATATACATGAAAAAAGGCTTTGTTAATGACACCCCGTTTTTGGATAAGGGTTGTCACGAAATTTAGTTTTTGAAATTGTGTTAAGCGGAGTACAATACGGACTAAACCCCACTTAACAATATATGACCCTAAGACAAAATTACCCTTACCTTGTATAAACTTACCCCTTAACATAAACAATTTTCTCGTACTGATTACATCGTTTGGTAAAAGTAAGAAAAAAATCCATGGCTTCACTAAACCCTGATTATGGGAAAGATGACGAAGATGAAGTAAATTGCACCCAAAAAAGTGAATTATATGTAGATGATGAAGACCGGTCTGCTAGTGACAAGGTTCGATATTTAATTTTGCATTAACACGTATGGAATTGAAGAAGAAACACGCGTTGAAAAATTCGGATATGATGGACCATGTTTATGCCGAACAATCAATATGAAGATACACAAATAATGATCGTTTTAAGTATGAAAACACAGTATAGTATGACCGGTTTTATCAAGTACAAACTACAGTTTGAAACAGAGATAGAGAGGACATAAAATAGCCACTGTTTTTATTAATTTTAGACGGTATTATATTACCGTTTATACGGTTTTGTGGTACTAATATTACCATGCATGTTTTGTACTAAACAATGGTTATTTAATCGACAGGGCGATACCGTTTTAAGTTTATTTGTATGAGTATTTGTTATCGTATTTTCTGTGTGGTGTGAATAATATTCAGCTGTTTTACAGATTGATGCAATTGCTTTTCTAAACGAAGTATATGCGAATGAGGATTCTTATGATACAAACGATGTCAATGTTAATGAGAAGGGTTTGTGGTTGGTAAACGTTGACAGCAACGATCTTCCACATGAGGATTAAGCGGGAATATTGAGTTGCGTGTACCCCAATTTAACTTCCCATTTCACCACCGATAAGGTTTGAAAACTCGTTTTATGTTTTACATTAAGTATGTAACCCTAATCGTAGTATCCTGTTTATTGATGCAGTTGTTCGATTCCAAAGAGGACGTACGAAAATGGTGCGTGGATCATGGATTTGATGTGAAATGTGTCATTGTTATCAAAAGAAGTAAAACACTAAATCTCTTAGATATTGGGAAAGGCTCGTGGATGCTGCTTGCCTGTGAAAGAAGTGGAAGGTACATTGATCATAAGGCCAAGGAGCATGTACCGAAAACCCAAAAGAAAAGGCGTAGATCGGGAAGTAGAAAATGTGGTTGTCCATTTGAATTAAGACTACATTGTCTAAATGATGGAAAGTGGACTTTGAAAGTTAAAAACGGATGTCACAATCACAGTCTTCCTGTTGTTTTAACTGGGCATCTGCATGTTGCATGATTTAAAGACAATGAAGTAAAGACCGTAGAAACAATGGCGAATAGTGGCGTTAGGCCACAGAATATTCTAACTTCTCTTAAACTTGACAACCCAGAAAATAAGTCTATAATCAAAAATGTGTACAACGCTAAAGTGAAGCTTAAACTTTAGAATACAGAAGGTAGATCGATTATGCAACAGTTTATGAAGTTGACTTGTAGTCACCACTATTCTGTTGATCATAGAGTCGACGATATGAGAAATGAAGTTGCTGACGTGTTCTTCGGCCATCCGAAATGTGTTCTACTTGCACGATGTTTTTATCAAAAAAATTTCTTTGATTGCACTTTCAAGACAAATAAGTACAAGTTGCCGTGTTTTCATATGGTGTCGCAAAGCTAAACGGGTGCATCCTTCAATATTGCCCTAGCTTTTATTAGTCGGGAGACCACTGAGTCATATATATGGGCATTGGAGTGTGTTAGAAAATGTTATCGAGAAAAAGAATTTCCAAGTGTTACCATAACGGATGCGGAAATTGATCTTGGCAATGCAGTGACCAATGTTTTTCCAGCAGCTCGTCATATTCTTTATGCGTGGCATATTTCAGAAAAGTTCAAGCAAATTGCAAAACAAATTTCATAAAAAAGAAACAGATAATGATTGGGGATAGTGAGACCGTAGTAGAAAATGAGGAAGGAAAAAAAGAGTACGATTTATTTTGGGAGGGTTGGAGCAATGCGATTAGTTCGCTGTCTGAAGAAGAGTATCATCGAAACCTAAACTGTTTTCGTGAAGCATGGCGGGAGAAGAAAAAATAGTCGTTGAACTATGTGTTGAAGAATTGGCTGAACAAGTATAAGGAAATGTTTGTGTTAGCTTGGACAAATGAAGTAAAGCAGTTTGATAATGTATCAACTAGTGTAGTTGAGAGTGCGCACCATCGTCTCAAATTGTATTTTGATTCAGCTGCAAGTAGTTTTGTTCAGTGTTGGACTAGCATGCATCTCTGCTATGAGAATAAATCAGTTACAATCGAACATGCATTTGAAACGAGTTCATCAAAGTCACTTCATAGATTTCGAGATGAGCCAATATTTAAAGAGGTGTTGGGATTTGTTTCTCATAAGGCACTTGATTTATTGCAAACCAAACTATGTAGTATTCCAAAAGGTGGCACGAGTATTTAAACTTGTGGGTGTTTTTTATGAAAAGTTAATGGTCTACCTTGTGCACACATGCTAGTAGACTTTAGACATTCATACGGCTTCGTACCCTCAGTTCTATAGACTGTTATTGGAAACAGTTGTCATGTATTCCGCCTACACCGAATCAGTCCACTCTTGATTTTATGAACTTGCCTGAATTTCATACGTTGAAACGTAGGTATGACGTGGCTATTGATAATGCGAGGATTGATATTCAACACGGTATGAAATTGTTAGCCTTCCCTCCTACTACGAACATTAGAGAACCTCCCGTGGCGACTATAAAAAAAGGAAGACCATCTAGAAAGGAGAAGTTGATTAAACAAGATCCTTCTTACTTTGAGCATGTTGACACTGCATTGTCTTGCAGCCCAAAACTTACTACAGTTAGTCGTTGTTTGAAGAAACTTGGAGTAAAACTACGTGCACCTAAAACTAGCCAAATTGATGAACATTTCTTATTGCAAATTCCCAAATGCATGCGACCGTATATAACTCGTATAGACGACATGCCTGTTGAAGGTAATTGTGGATATTAGGCGGTGGTTAAACAACTAAATCTGCATAATTGAAGACCAGAAAATCCTTATAAGTTCGTACGTGAGGCCATGGTTGATAATTTAATATGTCATTCAGAGATGTACAAAAGCATGTGGAATGAAGATGGCTTCGAAGAAATGAAAAGGAGGATAGAAGGTGATAACTCATTGGGGGTAAAGGATTGGATGCAAATGCTGGAATCTGGTTTTGTAATTGCAGAAAGATTTGGTACTGCTGTTGTCTTGCTTAGTAAGAATATGAGTTTATTGTTTGTTCGGACAACAATACAATTAACCTTGTTAAACCGGGACATGTTGGTTGTAATGGGATACGTAGACAGCTCACATTTTGTTGCCATTACTTTGAAGTACGAATCGCCATTACCTAGTACTCCTCCAATCTCATTCTTTCACCGAATTAGCAACATCAATGCGCAGGATTAGGTCAACACATATGTGGAGAGAATTTCTCGCTTCGTGCTTAGTGAAAAAGATGGACATGTTGACAAAGACAAAACCGTTATTGACTTAAGTTAATGTCGAATACTTGGAAAAGTTATGTACCTCAGTGCTGATGTATTTTGTTTAGTTAATGCAACTATTAACTTTTGTCGAAATGTGGGTTACACTTGTGAGGCAGTGCAGTTCTATATTATGTTTACTTTAATTTAACACATGGAGGGCAAGTTTGAGCTATTGTATTTAAAGTCTTGCGACACTTTTGCATTTCACTACTGAGATACTACATTTCGCTTATAAACCAACTATGAAACGAGAAAATATTATAATTGTATAGTTATATCAATTAAAAATGTCCAAATTACAAAAACGGTGGTAAATAACCGTTTTTGTCTTAAATATACGGTTATGTGTTGCCGCCTGAATGAAAATTTTGAAAAGAAGTCTTTCCCGAAAGTTTCCGGAATAAAATAACCGTATCATGAAAGTAAAAAGGGTAAGCATATGCCGTTTATTGATATACATGAGACCTCAAAAGTTAAATATGGTTTGATTTTGTTGTTTTTGTTTAAATTAATCGGTATTTGATCACCGTCTGCACATTCTTTTTGACAATATCAGAACCTAAGATATTTTGGATTGAGCACAATGATTTTCTATATGTAAAACAGTGAATATTGACCGAGTAGCAGGTTAAAGGATTTTTAACTTTTAGATTTTTCGTAACTGAACCACCGTTTAAATTAGCGGTAAACAATGATTTATCACCGTCTGCATATTTTGTTTGTAACCTGACATATTTTTGAAAATGATGACCGAATTTCCATACGTAGAACGGTATTTCGTAACCGTTTAGCCAATTATAGGCCGTTTACCTGACTGATCGGTGATCAAGCACCGTTTTTGAATCTTAAAAATGGAAGACCATATCCAAATTTCAACTACAAGGTTGATTCTTTCAAAACAAACAATCCAAGTTTTCGTGCATCTTACGTCATACAAAAATAGAACCTAGTACATGCATCCTTGATCATACAAATACTTTAAACTTTTACATGCACCTTCGATCATACAAATAATTGAAACTTGTACATGCATCTTCGACCATAGAAATAAACACAAACATAGTCATAACACATTACATATATTAACCTTCCATCCAAAGTACCCTTAATACAGCAATGCAAAAAGCAAGTCATCAACCTAAATACATAAATTAATTGCTAACGTAAAGTACTGAACAAAACATAAACCAAGTCTTATAACAGTGACATATTGTTAACCAAAGTAATACATAATGCTACCAAGTTAAACTATTCTTTCCTTTCTCCAACTTTCTTCTAGGTTGCAACCTTCTTCCCTTTCCTTTCTTTACCTCGACTTGTCGTAGCCTCAACAATATCATCACCTTCATTAGCTACCATGTTCTCTCCATACAGAGCAAATGGTTCTGGGTCCTCTATACGCTCTATCATTTGCAAAGCTTTAACAACTACCTTACCACGTCCAAATAAACGGATTGTATCAGCAACTAGTCCTAGTCGACGTTCCTAAAATTCAAGTGTAATTTAGTATAAAAAACAAACAACGAATATTTTTTTTACAATTAACAAATATAACCAACTTACAACACGGATGGGTAGTGACTTCTCCCCGGTTTCATTCACAAACTCAATTGTTCTTCTTAATGGATTTGTAACAATCGGATGAGAAGCTTGCTAATACCACTGTATATAGTTGTCCTTACAGTCCCAGGGGTTAACCACTTCTTTTGAAGTTATACTTTCATTCAGCAGGTGATTTGCCCATTCAGCCCAGACAAAATCCTCGGTTTGAAAGTCAGTGGCTTTGAAACTTTTACTAGATGACTTGTACTTCTTCTTGTTAAGCGTGAAGGGATTAGTTAGGATGGGTTGAACAATTCCAAACTGGCGCAGAAATCTCTAGGGTAGGTACAATTCTTCAGTTTCAAAACAAATAACAGGGTCGTTATACAACACACATTGATGAAATGGATACACACCACGTTTATCTCTAAAGCAATCCCATATAATTTCATTGCACTTCAAATCATCAATTCTTTCTCTTAGTGTGACTAAATCGGATGCTAACTGCGAACTCTTGTTCTTTGCAAAGTAGAACGCGGCTCTAATTTCTCCTTCGCGTATACCAATAACACGATTATGTCGTCGAAGAACTGGGAAATGCTCAAATATCCATACCTGCATTAAGGTACATCATGTACATGCATATAACAAGACTACACTATTTACATATAGTTACAATACAAAGGTAGCAAAAAAAATTCTTCGAATTTACCTATAGTAAGGTCGTGCAACCAGTCATTTGATGAACTTCACTTCGAGTTGTTACAGCAAAATTACGTAATAACCAACTCAAACATGCAGTGGCTCATGAATATGAATCCACCTCCTTTAAATTCTTCAAACACTGCAGAAAATGAACTGACTCTTTATTCCCGGACTTGTCACAACAAACTAAGCTACCAATTGTGTACAAAATATATGCTATCGCACAATGCATCTTTCGTTATTCAGTATCATCCACCTTCGAACCCTCAGTCTTACTTCGTAACCATTCAAATCTAATTTTTTTATCCCCTCCTAATACTTCAATAGCAGTTGTTCTGTCAACACCAAGGCAGTATCCAAGTTGAAACACCCCACCTCCGTTAAGGTCACTCACAAAGGGAATGCCTTAACTTTGGTAGAGGTTTATAAGTAAACGCCACAGATAAACACAAGACAGATATAAATACACATATTTTAAATAGCGGAAACCAAACATACTTTTATTTCATCAATACGTGTTCAAACAAAACATTTCCATATTTGTCTCAAAATACTTCCATCATTACAACCTCATTACTGTCTTGATTATTAAAGAAGCATAAAATATAAATAAAAGTGACAAAAATCCCCATAGTGATATCCAAAGCCATGATCCGAGCAAAAGAGTTCCAAACCATACGTCTACGGTCTTTGGGCTTGCAAAGGGTCTGTCTGAGCTGAGTTGTTTCCTCCCTGTGGACCTAGGGGGGGACGAAAAGAAATTAGAGTCAGACATAAAGCCTGAGTAAATCTAGTAACTCTTCAGTATGTGAACAAGAAAAAGGGAATGATAGATATAAACTGAAAACAGGAAAGTGTCACAAGCTAAGGAAGTGTCGTTCAGAATCGAATGTGCTATCGCACCCACACTATATATCTGCACCTACTTGAGCTTATTTTAACCGGCACCCCATGCTGAGGGTGAAGTGATCCCCATTTTCTAAAGATCGGCTCCTACTCGCGTAAACATGTGTCATACGGCCCCCAAGAATTGTAGATACCTATGCTGGTCCCACCATGGGGTGTATCAAGACCCATGGTGGCGGCTCCGACACAATTCTAGAAGGCATAGGTTATACTACTGGTGCCCCCAGTGCCCTGTTTGTCTGCTCCGGAGTGTGTGCACGCCTGCACCCCGTTAGAACCTACACTGTTGCACCCACCGCCGTCGCTTTGACCGCTTACAATCAGCCCAGTAATCGAGCCCCACCCTGCCTAGTTTCAGTGTACCATGATACCTAACTTGGGTTACCGCTGAAACGGGTCCCTCATTACTAGGCTTTTTTTCTAGTCAAACATGTTAAGTGGTTAAATGTCTGTATTTACCTAACCCCACCCATCAATTCTTGTTAACATGTTGAATTTGGTTAAGTGTTTGTAGTTGACTTAACCCTACCATCTGTCCTTAGCCTCTTAGAGCACCTGACCACTCACATTAGACAGGTATTGCTACGGTTACTAGATGTGCCGGTCGGTTCCGGGCAGGTTGACACTGTAGCTCAGTCTAACCTCGGGTCCTTATTGGGCTCAATGCTTAACAACCCACATTGGATAGGTATTGTTGTGACTACTGGACAGTCGGGCGGGTCCGGGCAGGTTTACATCACAACTCAATCCAACCTCGGGTTAAGCACATCGTGTTTTCTACATTTACATATTTTATTACTTCTCAATTATATATGTAAATTTCGTGTTCTTTATTCTTGGGTATAACAATTCATACCGCTAGAATTTCATTGCCGTTTGGCATGTGCCAACCATGCCAACTTATATTTTTAATGTTTTACACCCAACGTTATTACCCCCCGTTTGTACGTTCGCAACATTATAACAAGTGTTGGGCTTGACACAATTCAGCCCAGCTTTATAACGTGAGAAAAAGGGGAAACCAAGAACATGTAATATTTCACATAAAGGTGTGTGGTGCATGAACTTGCAATTTAGCGATTCAACATAAATTATGGGTCATGTGAACTTTCATTCAAATCAAAGTATAACTAAGTAGGTGACATACGAAATGGCATAGTTTAGGCTTATACAAACTTGTGTTTAAACATGTTTAACTTGGCATAATGTCAACCACAAAACTAGCATGTTGTATATTCACCAAAATGTCCAATTTTAACATCTAATCATATAGCCTATTTCAACATGAACTTGCATAGTTTATGAAACATAAACGATACTTAACATAGATCCAATTATACTTGCAAATAAACATAAGAATGTGTTCATAGGTTTTGGGTCATGTAGGCATAAAAGGTCTCAAATCTATAACGTGTTTACATAAATTCTAACTTAGACTAAGGGAATGTATATAGTCCATGCCATCGACATAAACATAAAGGGATCAATTTCTAGTTTTTGCCACAACTTGCTATTGCTATTACTTTCATATACAAATGTCCAATAGGCTTGCATCAATCAATTTATGCCACAAATATCAATACACAAGTCATGACAGAATTATTACAATACACAGAATTCATACAATAACGCAATTCTATTTTCATTTACATCGAATCACATCACAGTTTTTATTCATATTCTGAAAGGTCACTATACTTACAACGAATGCAGAATCTTGAATTCTGGATTCTGAATTCTGAAATTGAGATGCGCTCCTTTGGGTAGATTAACGTTGCGTTGATTAATTTGATTAAGCTTTAGTTTTCTTCTTAATTTGATTCGTCTATAAGCTTCTCTCTCTTGACGGCTATGTTCAATTCCTTCCTGGCAGCATGACGACTCCCATCTTAATTTTTTGTGTGAATTTTCAGTTGAGGCTTAGGGTGTATTTATAGATTTTTAAATTGTTTTGAGCCTTCAGATGAAGACAGGAGGAATCTAGACCATACGAAGTTCCAAGAGCCAATCAAGAGGTGACATGTCAGCCCTAGTGACACACCGAGCCACAGAAATTCGAGCCAGACCCAGACCCAGCTAGCCTGGTCGACCAGGTAGGTCGACTGGCAGGTCGACACCCAGGTCGACACTATGGTCGACCTGGGGTGGCCAGGACGACACCATGGTCGACCTGGTCTCTGGGCGGGAATTTTCCCGCCTATACCAGTTTAAACTTGTTTTTTGAATTTCAAATTTGAAACTGAGCTGTTTGAATTTTAAATTTTATTCTAAAACTTCTGAAGGTCATAACTCCTTCATACGGAGTCCGATTCGCGCAAACTCGGACTCTATCTCAAGAAGAATTCCGAGACGAACGCAATGGCGTAACCCATTTCCCTTAATTCTTTCATTTAGAATTAATTACACTTTAATTTGTGAGGCTTAATGTTATAGAATTCACGGGGTGTTACACAAGTAGTTTGTACACACCTTCATAACCAATACCCCTCGAGCCACCAAGTGAACCGGTAACTGCTCTTCCTTCTACTGGAAGGCCAGTTATGTGCACTACTTCATCAATGGTTATCCCTAACTCACCAAATGGAAGGTGAAATATGTTTGTCTCCGAATAAAATCTTTCGACGAATGCATTGATTAGGACTTTGTGTAATGTCTCATGCGCATTTAGCGCTAGCTTATGGAATCCCGACTGAACAACCACCTCCTTAACAAAAGAACATTCTTTTCTATAATCCCACAATCGTTGCGTGCCAACATGAGTATGGACTCTCACCAGTCTGACTTCTCCTCAAGGTTTCTATATGGTATGTACGTAAATAAATTATATATTTATAAACAGATAATAATACACACATAGTCATGAATATAAATAAAATTTAAGAAATAACATAAGAAAAACTTACAGTAGATTTCCATATTTTATGAGCAATGTGATCTTTGAATGCAAACAACATTGTCTGTTAATCTTCGGTGGTGGATGATTCTAGTTCTTTCCGCTTTCGCTTGGCTTTAATTGTACATTTTCTCTTTTCCACATGTTCCGCCTCTTTCTCTCCTACCCTTCCTTCCTCATTATCACGTCCCTCACTACCACTTTCATTCCGACTATATTCAAACTTAGATTCTTTACCTGAAACTTGTTCCATATGTTTCTTACCATCTCGTATATGTGCCACTGTTGCGTCACCTTCTTTATCTGCTTCCCCCTCAACTACATCACCTCCTTCTTCACGCTCACTCTCAACTCCGTTGCTATCTTCTCCATCATCGTCTTCTTCATGCTCACTACCTCCTCCGTTGCCCCCTTCTCTATCAGTGTATTCTTCATGTTTAATACCAACTTTGTTGTCCTCTTCTCTGTCATCGTCTTGTTCCTGATCGGTACCACCTTTGTTACCCTTTTCTGTATCATTGACTCGTTCCTGATCACTACTACTTGTGTTGCCCTCCTCTTCTCTGTCATCTTCTTCTTATATGTGTACATCTTCTTCTTCATGGCCACTATGACCACTACTATTTTCACCTCCATCGGAACTACTACCTTCGTTGGACTCGTCTCTTTCACTTGAACTATGCTCGGAGTTTTTCGCCTTAGATTCAACTGCTTTCTTTTCCTTTTGCTCTTCTAGTATGCGTTGCCTTTTCGTAGCAAGTTTCTGCCTATTAGAAGCAGTAGGCGGTACACGACCAGACGTAGACGAAGTCGGGTTCCTACAATCAATCACATAAACAATTTAGTTATACGCCATCAATAGACAACGACAACATATAACCTACTTTAATCGTAAAAGACAGTACAACCATGTAAACATCATGTAAAACTGAATGTGTAATCTAAAGTTTGACAACAAGTAACCTAATTTATAATACACAAAGACACTGCACTGTCGAATGCATATGTACTTAGATCCCAAACCATAGAACCCTATTTCAACCATAAGTCGACATCAATCGACCATTTTTAATACCTATATTCGGACAACACAAACCGAAATCAAAATACACAAAACTTTGAAGAAATGAGAAAATTAAATATGGAAAACAAAAGCCGATTTTGAATGCTAATAAGGGTGACAACATGCCGAATACTAGAAAGGCCAAGCTTTTATATGTAATTAAAAATACACAAACCATAGAACCCTTTTTCAACCATAAGTCGACATCAATCAACCATTTTTAATACCTATATTCGGACAACACAAACCGCAACCTAAATACAAAACAATTCGAAGAAATGAAAATTATATATGGAAAACATTAGCCAATTTTGAATTATAGAAATGGTGACAACATGTCGAATACTAAAAGGGACAAGCTTTCATATTCCAGAAGATTTACCCACCCAAAAACGTACCCTACAAACCGTATTCTCTACGAATCGAACAAAATTTCCCATCGTTTTTTCCTTCTTCCCCACCAAACCCCACCACCTTCAAACCCATTGCTTATAATTGATAATCACAAGGCCTACCGTACCATACATCTGCTAATACCAACTGAAATTACCATCAATGTACTAAAAACATACCTCTTTTCAACGACTTGCTTCTTGCCAATGGACTCCTTTGTCTTCCGCGCAGTATGCTCAAATCGCACCATGTTTAATGCCAAATTCTAGCTCTGAAGAACCCTAGTGTGAGCACCGAAGAACCCTAGCTCTGAAGATCCCTAGTGTGAGCACTGAAGAACCCTTGCTCTGAAGAAAAGAAGTTTGAATTTTTGGAAAACACGATGGAATATAGAGCGTGCGCTTTGAAAAGAGTGAATGGATTTGATAGGGGCAACAGGGTATTTTTGTCCCATAAATGTTTGACTGGTGTTGCTCCTTAACGCTCAAATATTGGATGAGTGTGAACTTAAAATATGATACCCTTATCCAAAAACGGGATGTCATTAACAAAGCCCGAAAACAATTACAAACACAGGAGCATTTCCAACCAAGCAATGAGTGATCAATTCTAACCTAATTGACCCCTCAACCCGTCCCAAAGGGCAAAATCATAAAAATACCCCAAATGCTTGGATGGATTTCTTAGCCGGTTAATGTAACAACCCGAACTTCCCCGTGAAGTAAAAAACGGATTGTAATGAGAACACGACAAATCAGAACACGAACAGAAGAACATTTACTTGCTTATTACAACAATTTCATCAGAATACAAGAATATACAAAGTATGATAAATATTACACATTTACTAAATATCAGAGATTTACAAGTTACAATGTAGCGGAAAATAATACAAAACACAACCAAAAGGAATATACGGATACAGAGCTTTCCGAATATCATTCCAGCTGTAAACCAGGATTCTGTGAATATAAATCTGCAAAACCAAAACTACTAGCTACCCATGTGGAAAATAGGGGCACCCAGAGTTTAGGTTAAAACAATAAACTCCAGGTCAGTCATTGACTAGTGTGAGAACTAAAACAGTTATTAATCTTTATTTTAAAGTTCGGTAAATCAAGGGACCACACCGTATAACACGGAACTGGTTTCCTCCCAAGAATACCAGTGCGTAAAACAAACAGCGTAATGCTAAATAAAGAACAATGAAGCTATTATAAGACTCAGGTCCCATCACATAATGCAACGCAAGCCGGAGGATAGAGTTTTACCTTATAACAGCCAAATATGCTTGGTACATGAAATTTCATCTTTTATTATTACTATAAGTGAAGAAATCAACTTCAAATATAAATGTATCAATCATAGACGGCATGGGTACCATATATCATGTCGCCAATACTAGGTTCTACAATCAAAACCGCAAATGTCACGTATTAGAAGTTGGAATTCCATCTGTGAACCAAGGCAAGGGATCGTCCTTACCGCTTTGAGACAATCTAGCCAATGTCTCAGGATCAGAACACATCGACCCTTAGGAGCCATAGGGCCGGTCCACTCGATGTGGATTAAAATGTCTGAACACTATGTTTCCCTGCCCTATAGGGGCGTAAACTGGTCATATCCTGACCAAACCATCAGCCCCGGAATGACCGATATAACCGAGGCGCCTCGCTATCCATCATCTACATAAGTAAAACGTCAGGGCAAGTAAAACGCTGACAACACTCCTAGCTAGAAGGAAATGCATGCCCTCCCTGGATCCTTCTCCCGTTTCTGGTTCACACCGGGGTGTGAGGCTCGCGAATTAACGCTACACAAAGCTATACTATATTAAAGCCATGATTTTATCATCAACCACAAGACTCTGCTTTTTAACAGAAGCCTTGATCATTTGCATCTCAGCATGCCACACAGGCAATTCACGCTATGCAACCAATGTCTATCAATCACACAAAATGAAATCTGATGTCAGACACACATCCAATTACAAGTTCGTTCTGGGCCTGAACAAAACCGGAGGCACATTATTCCTCGTCCTTTATGTCCAATATAGGAGAGAGGTCCTCGCATATCCGGTCGATCTCCAAGTACGTCTAGACGATCACCACTTATTACCTTGTCTTGGGTGCACAGCCCAATCAAGACATCAGTAATCATCCAAACGATGTGAAGACCTCCGGTCTTCAGCCACCATCTTCATCCTCGACACATCGTCGAATCAGTTATTCCGAATGGGATAAACCCTGTCTTTTTGAATAACTCGCGTATATAATAAACAAGTGCTATAAAAACACAACATACGCCTCATTCCAATTTAGAATATTTCTTTATCCAAATATTCATATACTTTGGGAAAGGTTCCCATTAATTTTATCAAAGATAATTTCTTTAAATTTATTCTTTAATCTTCCTTTGGATGTCAATTCAAACCATGTTACGGTTTTCCAAACTAGCCGGGATTAGCGAACCACACCGAAGTGATCATTTATTTAATTTCCCAATTCCAACCTATTCATCCCATGGAGCAGAACTAGTGGTACTCCATATCTAACACCATGGTGTTATCGGTAAATTTAATTACCATTACCCATTCAAATCTAATTAAAGATTTAACTATCGCTAGGAGCAAAACCGGCGACACTCCATTCTCGATCATTTCCCAAATTTGATAATTTAAATTATCAATTCCCATTTCAATCTAATTAAAGATTCATTAAAACCCCACTTGGTTTAATCTTTCCAAAAATCAATATTAATGATTATTTAACTTGGGAAATCATATCCTGTCTTTAACTGGGTTAAAGAACCAATGTCATTTAAAACACGGTTCACGATAAACCCAAAATCCCATTTCATTCCATCAGCCTCTAACCGTAAATTAGCAAGTGGACAATTCCTTAAGTATTAACCCAGAAGGCCGAAACCAGCATCAGATCAATACCCAGAAAACCATTCAACTTAACTAATCTCCAGTTAGTGACTGATTTTCTTAACTCCATTGGGTCTAAGAACAGTATTATTAAAGATACCATTCACGACAACCCAAAATCTCATTCCATTGTTAATCGGGTTAAAGAACAAGTGTTATTTAAAACACCGTTCACGATAAACCCAAAAACCAATTTCAGTTCAATTCCAATTAAATATTAATTAATTGGTATACTTCATTAAATCTAAATAAAAAGATGTAATCTTTTATCAACTGGGTTTAAGAACAGTGTTAATGAAGACACCATTCACAACAAACCCAAAATCACATTTAATATTAAATACAAGGCTCTGAATAGAAAATATATCGGCTTATATTCAATATCAAATTCTAGAATCAACAAATACCGTATTGGAATAACGATATATATATATATATATATATATATATATATATCTTCCAAATTCCTCCACAATATCTGTATAATCACGGAATCCAATATCGAAATATTCCGAAGATAATTTCGATTCAAATCCATTCCAATTCATATATTAGAAATTCCGGTTATTTTTAAAACCATTTCAAATCCAATTTATTTATCTTTAAAAATATTGGATTATAATTCTAGTTCAAAACTAGTTCATTTCGACAAAAATATATTTTAATCTTTTCAAATATGAACTTTTTCATCCCAATTCTTTCCAAATCATTTATTATGATTTTACACAAAGTATTGATATTTTTAAAAATTTTATCAAGGCCCGTACAGTCGATTTCCATAAACGACCATCGAACTGCACTTACAGCAACCTTTTCCAAATTTGATTTGGACATAATTCCAAATCCAACCATTAGATTTCAAATATTTAGTATCCATTAGAAAGCTCTTTTCAATACGAACCCAACGGTTCTAGTTTTAGGAGAATCCGACGGTTGGATCTCCCGTAATGTCCATTCGAAGTCAATAGTCGAAATTCGCGAACTGCCGCTGTGCGGCGCGTTCTATTCAGGCCATTATATTTATATATTATATATATTTCACCGATTTCCATTTAAAACGTATTTTATAAATCGTTTTAAATTCGTTTTCAAAAAGTTTTCAACTTCATATTCAATTTCAAATCAAAATTGAATATTCATATCATCGATATATAAATGATAATATTTTCAAAACATTAGATTTAAATCAATTCCTTTACGATATTCATTATAAAAATGAATAAAATCGATATAAATATCATTCATGTCCAAATGGCGTTAATCTAATCAACACGGCTTTATATATATATTTGTGTCCATCCCATATCGGATCAAAATCAAATTTTGATCTTTTACTGAATATTATTTTAAAATATTCATTATTTTAAAATATTCGTTATTTTAAAAGATTCGTTATTTTAAAATATTTATTCTTTCTGAACTAGAATCAGACACAGTCAATTACCATATAATTTGATTTATGTGGATTTCATACACACATGTACACAACAACAATCAAACTCAGTCAACCATCATCCAAAGTGCATTCTACACTGTATAAGCATCAAATATAAATATTTAACGCTTATAACAGTCTGTCAACCAATCGATTGACATACAACAAATTATTGAGACTAATGTATGTCATATATCATCCCAATATCCGTGTGGGGTTTCAATCAACAAGTACAGATTTATTTGTGTAGTTGGGCGATGTGTAAAATTCATCGTCCAAATCAATATCGGTCAAATGTGTATACATAAACAAATCGTCTGATTTGTTTATGAATATTTATTTTATATACAAGTTAAAAATTATATTTTTAACTATAAAATATTTATTTCAATACATGAATATTTTATTCAGCCTATTTCACATCACAAACAATTTTCACAACACAATCAAACAAACAAGTCGTCTATGGTCTGTGGATGACGGGGAACAGTTCATATATGCAGTTATAAAATAAATAACTGTATAAGAAAATTATACTGAGGAGTTCTCACCTTTGGTTTCCACTCCGCCAGTTTTATTTCTACGGTTTGGATTCTGTTCGCTGCCCGTCAGTTCCATCCCATTTGTTTCACGCGGTATATATATTAAAAATCATATTTTTAATATGATGCTATATATAATTAGAAATCACATTTTTATACTGCTACTATATAGATAAAAATTGAATCTTTCTACCGCTAATGAATATTTAAAAATCACATTTTTACATTGTCACTTTATATATAAAAATTGTATTTTTATTCCAAATTTATATATGTAAAAATCGTGTTTTTATTCTAATGTTAACCATATAAAGATCGCTTCTCTATCATAATGTAAACATTATAAAAATCGTATTTTTTCACAATGAAAACATTATAAAAATCAAATCTTGGTCATCATAGTAAGTAAATAAATAAAATCATGAACATAAAAGCTCACATTAACAATGGAAGGAGGGGGTTTCGCTGTGCACCGGGTTCGTCGGAGGTGGGGGAATCCGCGACGGTGACATGGCGGCGGCGGCTATGGATGGGTGGTGCCGGATTTTCATGGATTGGGGGGGGGGGGTTCCAGCGGAGGAAGAAGAGGAGAGAGAGGAGGAAGAAAGGGGGAAGAGGCGCAGCAAGGGGGATCTCACCGGAGCTTCGGTGGCGTGGGCGGTGGAGCGGTGACGTGGGTGGCGGCGTGGTGGTGGGAGGCGATGGTTTAGTTAGGTTTTTTTTTCTTTCTATTCGATTTTGAAATGAACGAAGGGGTGGGGGGGTCTGAGGGAAGAAAAAAGGGGGTTGACAAAAATAAATATATTATTATTTAATTAATTTAATTCCCATAAAGTTATCTTTTCATTCGGACTCCAATCTCAACCCAACGACTGTCGGCCGTAGCTAATTACCCCCAAATCCGAACACAACGGAATATGTTTTGTAACCCAATTCGGCTGTTATGATCCGTTTTGCTTTATATTTAAACAAAATAAATTAATATTTCAGTCAATATTGAATTTAACGTACATTTTAATTTACCGGGGCCACATACTGACTCTAAAAATTCCAGAAAAATTATTTCTAGCTTCGTATTAACGTTACGGTCCTAACAAAACTAATTTCGTCAAATTCTATGACCGTTTGAAAAATGGCCATTTTCTGGTCGATGTAATTGACTTAAACTGTAAAAACACACTTTCTTTTGCCACGCTCACATATTGATCTCAAAAACTATGAATTTTGGAATCTAGCAATAATTTGACATTTCGGATCCAACAAAAGTGGTCTCATCGAAAACTAAGGTCATTTGCAAAATTTTCATTTTTAAGGGCTAAAATTCCATAGCGACTATTCTGAATTTTCAACTGGGCATAACTTTTTATTCCCGCTATGAAATTTAAATTTTTCGGATTCGTTGGAAAGATATTTTCAAATAAATTCTAATATTTTTGGTTTTACTAACATCCGGTTTATTTTGAATTTTGTTCATTCATTTGAAATTTGAAATCGAATTTTCAAACTACCGCGCCATTTTCAATTCCTTTTATAAATAAAAATAAATATTTATATTCTAACGTCGATTAAAATAAATATATACGTTCTAATTCTATTTAGAATAAATTTCTAGTCGTTATTATTTAAAATAAATCATTTTAAATATCCAAAATTCATTAAAATTGCCAAAATAAAAATTTTAAATTGGTTCAGATTTTCCGGGTTATTACAATCTCCCCCACTTAAAATCTTTTCGTCCTTGAAAAGGAACGGAGTTGAAATTTGTTTAACTAACCAACTCAACTTTCAGTTTGGTGTTCATTCTTCAACTTTTCAATTTCTAAGAATTTTCCAGTTTTTCAAAAATTTGGCTAACACCCTAAATTCTCGAAAAATTTCGCCTTAACCTCCTTTGTACGGGAGCACCGGGAAAATCCCCAAACCGCCACACAGGCCTCTCCAATCAAAAAGAAAAAGGAACAACCAAGCGGCTAGCCAATCGGCTCATAAAATCATCAAAACCCCCAAGGAATACAATAAACATGTACTTATTTGTCGGGCAAACAATTTTATTCCTCTTTTCTAACCTCTTTGCAATGACCTGTTCCATGTATATATATGTGCATGCATGCAATTTCAAATAATTTTCAATTCTGTTCAACAGTTGACACAATTTGGTTATATGTACCCTTCTTTCACATATGGTTTTATTAGATAACAAATAATCATACAACACAACCATCAATCAATTAGTGAATTAATGTTTCAAATTCATAATTTTGATACATATACAAAAAAATATGTTTTTGATGCTAATTCATAACAATAAACCCTATCTAGTTTTGGTTCTCACACCAGTCAATTGGAAATATACAGATATCCAACTTTCGAAACTCAAACATTAATATTGATGATGCACGTGCTATCATCAGTATCATCATTGGGCGACTAGAGTGTGATTCTATATCCATCCAGTATATTAAAACTTCAAATACACGTGGATCAGACGTGTGACGACCCCAAAACCCCGCACGACGGTGGCAAGGGTAATCTTTGGAACATAACACATAAACAGCAGAACAAAAATATATAAATACACCAGATAATGTACAATAGAATACACTGGATAAACATAATCATCAGAGTTACATAGTATACAGGATCAAACTTAGTTCAAAATACAGTTCAGCTATACATAAATGTCTACACTGTAAAACAAAACATAATATGTACAATAAGAGCTGAACAGCATAAAAAGAGATAAATGATAGAATCCATCTTTAGCTCCAGCTATCCAGAAAGAGCCTGCTAAAACCTGAATACAGAGCTGCCCATGTAGAAAAAGGGGCACCCGAGTTTGCAAGTGAAACAAACTACGAGTCAGTCATGGGACTGGTATGAGAAATCTACTTAGCACATTTTATAATATGGCTAATCACAGGACCACGCCACTTTCGCGGAACGGGTTTTCTCCATTGGATTGCCAGTGCTTTACAACAAGTAGATCTTTTAAACATCGCAATGCTTTTTATAAAAATGAAGCCATTATAAGACTCTGTTCCCATCTCACAATGCAACGCAAACCGGAGGATAGAGTTTTACCTTATACTGGCCAAAATATGCTTGATACGAATATAACAAAAGAATCTGATATTATTACTAGTGTTTATATGTTTCAAAAACAATTTCAAATCATAAGTATCAATCATAGACGGCATGGGTACCATATATCATGTCGCCATACATAGGTATACAATCAAAACCGCACAGTCACGTATTTGGAAATTGGATTTCCGTCATGAACCAAGGCAAAAGATAGTCCTTACCGACATCGAGACTGTCTAGCCCGAGCCTCAGGACCCAGACAGAGGTAGGCCCTTGGAGCGACAGGGCCGGTCCACCGATGTGGATTGAAATGCCTGAACACTGCGTTTCCCCGCCCTTTGGGGCGTAAATGAGCCAACGAATGACTCCATCGGCTCTACATAGTCACCGATATATCCAAGGCGCCTCGCAACAGCAACAACCACACAGGTGAAAATAATATAAATGTCAGCCAGTTTAAGCACTGATACCACCTCTAGCTAGAATGAAACGCATGTCCTCCCTGATGTCCTCTCCCGTTTCTGGCTCATACCGGGGTGTGAGGCTCGCGAATTCACATTATACACAAAGCTATGCCACACAGGCCGTGCTTTGATCATCAACCACAGAACTTTGCTTTTCAACAGAAGCCTTAATCATTTGCCACTCAGGCGTGCCACATAGGCAATTCACGCTATGCGACTGATTTCTATCGATATATAACCTCTGAGCTCATACGTCTCAGAGAAGGGCGTTAAGCAAGAGAATAAATTCTCCGCCGCCAAACAGATATATATTTAATAGAGATCAATCAGCACAGAACAAAATCCAATGTCAGACACACAGTCCATTTGCAAATTCGTTCTGGGTCTGAACGAAACCGGAGGCACTATATACCTCGCATACCCATCGATCTCCAAGCACGTCTGGACGATCACCACTTATTATCTATATTTCGGGATGCCTCCCAATCAAGACATCAGTTACCATCCAACCGAGGTGAAGATCTCCGGTCTTCAATCACCGTCTTCATCATCGACTTCTTATCACCGATCAATTATTTGAAATGAGATTTAACTCGACCTTTTCAAATAATTCACGTATATTTAGAATTTAAATCAATTCATTTCAATGGCTAAATTATTCGACAACAATTCACGCCAAACACATTCAACCATCAAATATCACATAAACCGAGCAAATTCAGTTTATTTCCATTCCATATCATTTATAATATTTTATCACGTTTTATTGCTATTTTTATTTATTTAAAAATAGCCATTTCATTCAAACAACGCTTCAGGCCATAACGCGGCCGTGGCACTATTTTTCTTCAGATTTGATTTACACATATCTGAAAATCTACCCGTTGGATCTTCACAAATTTTATATCATTAGAAAGATCTTTTCAAAACGAATCTAACGGTTTCAGTTTTGGGAAAATCCGACGGCCGGATCTCCCGGTACACTCGTTTGAAGTTTCGATTTCAAAATACGAACTGCAGCGTCGTTATTCGATTTAATTTAATTATATATATATATAATCGATTCTGGCGTTGTTTTTCTTCAGATTTGAATTAAACATTCCAGATAATCCAACCGTAGGATTTTCACAGTGGGTATCGTTGGAAAGATATTTCCAAAGCGAACCCAACGGTTTCGGTTTCGGGAAAATCCGATGGTCGGATCTCCCGCACTAATCGTTTGAAATCACGGTTTCAAAACACGAACTGCAGCTTCGTTATTCGATATATTCTAATTATATTTATATATATAAATATAATCGATTCTTCGAATTCAAAACCATTTTCACTTCACATATTTGATAAAAACGACATTTTTATCCAACAGATATTTATTTCAACACATGAATTTTGTTTATTTTATTTCCACACAGGAATTTCTATTCAACACATGAATTTCCATTCAACACATGAATATTCGTTTCAACATTCAACACCTGAATTTTGTTTCAACATTCAACACATGAATATTTTCTATAGTTTATATATATAGTAAAAATGTGATTTTTATTGCAAAACAATTTATTTCAAAACACGATTATTTTATATAGTTTATACATATAATAAAAATGTGATTTTAATTTTAAAACAATTTATTTCAAAACATGACTATTTTATATAGTTTATATATATAATAAAAATGTGATTTTTATTTTTTAAAGAATTTATTCAATACACGAACTCCATTCAACACATGAATTTATTTCAACATTCAACACATGAATATCTATTCAACATTCAACACATGAATTTTATTTCAACATTCAACACATGAATTTAAATCAAACACAGAAATATTTCAGAAAATTTCGGCAGCATAACGGCCGGGTAGTTAAAACCGGGACCGTCCCTAGTACGGCTCCTCGCTCTACCTTAAAACCTTGCGGTTTTTGACAATGGGGATTTCATGCATCTAGTTCGCACGCAGGCGGCATGTTTATTTTTTTCCTTTTCCACAAACTAATCCTATGTGGTTTCAACCAAATAATTCCCAACCCCAAACGGGTATTTTTCAACCACAATCAATCAATTTCAACCACAAACAATTCTAATCAACCATTCGCTATCAACCAATTTTCACACCAATCACAACCAATAAATATCGTTCGTGGTTTGTGAACGAGGGGCGTATATATATATAAGTATATTTCACTTCTATTTTAACACATATATAATTTTTACAATGCAGATATAACTTATACATCGAACATACAACTTATACAGCGCTTATACATGAGGTGTACAACGCATATATAACGCATACATTGACTATATAATTTATACATCGTCATTTTCCATATCGTTTATATTTTAGAAATCTCACATTGGGTTCCACTCCACCAAAAATTGCAGAAGGCTAAAAAAAATATCCGGTCTCTTCTAGAATGTAGAAGACGTCATCATGGTCTCGGCGTCTCTTGTTTCACTGAATTTCGTCTAGAAACGAAAAAGATATGATTTTTATAGTGAAATCACAAACCGTAGCGCTTTAAAGTGCTATAGAATAGTTTTAAAAATAATCAGCCATTACCTTTCTTTCGATGTTCAAAACTAGGTTTTGATTTTTCTTGAAATCCGCGAAGCTAGGGGCAATCGGCCAGCACCACAGCGTAGAGCGTCGAGAGGGCTTCCAGGCGAGGGTGGTGGGGTCGAGCTCGCACCACCGTGGACGGCGGAATTCCGTTCGACGCGGCGGTTCTTCTCAGGCACGATTCTCGAGAACGGCGCCACCAGAGGTGCCATTACCAGTATGTATTTGAAGGCCTTGAGGAGTACTACAAAAAACCTTAACTGGAACATACGATTTTATTAAGAGACTGGAGAGTTAAAGAGGAGGGAAGAAATGAAGAACAGCCGCCGACCGTTTCAGGAGGATTACGGGGAGAGAGAGATTGTGTTAGCCAATAGGATTTATTTATTTATTTATATATTTTAGATTCTCAAAAATACCCCTCTTTACGTACTAACACCAATCCAAACCCAACGACTGTCGTTCTTAGCTAAATACCCCCATTCCAAACACAATGGGACATGTTTCGTAGGCCATTCGACTGTTTCAGTCAGTTTCTCTTCAATTTAAAATATAAAACATTCAGTATTTGTTTTGAACGTACATTTCAATTTGCCGGGGCCACATACTGATTCTAAAAACTCCCGAAAATTAAATCTAGCTATGTTTTGACGATATGGTCCCAACAAAACTAGTTTCGTCAAATTCTGAGACCGTTTGAAAAATGGCCCTTTTCTGGTCAATCCAATTTAACAGAAATTCATCAAACACATTTTCTTTTGCCATGCTCACATATTAACTTCAAAAAATAAGAAATTTGAAACCTAGCAATAATATAACATCCCAGATCCAACAAAAGTGGTTTCGTCGAATTCCGAGGTCGTTTGCAAAATGGCCATTTTCACGGGCTATATAAACTCTATAGCGACCATTCTGAAAATTCATTTGGCCATAACTTTTGACTCCCACTATGAAACTACGATTTTTCAGATTCGTTAGAAATATATTCCCTAACAGATTTAAATATTTTTGGTTTCACTAAAATCCGTTTCATTTTGCACTCGGTACAGTCAGTCAAAGTTTGAATTCAATTTTTGAAACTACTGCGCCATTTCGGGCCTTGTTTATAATTAGAAATAATTATATTTATTTTCAAACATCGATTCAAACTTACTTTTCGTCATTATTATTTAAAATATTTATTTTAAATATTTATTTTAAATATTTTAAATTCACTAAAATAGCCAGTTTGAAAATTTTAAATTGGCTCAGATTTTCCGGGTTGTTACAATCTCCCCCACTTAAAACTTTTCGTCCTCGAAAAGGAACGAAGTCGAAGGTTGTTTAATTAACCAACTCTATTTTCAATCTGGCTTCCATTCTCCAATTTTCATTTTTTTTTAAGAATTTTCAAATTCTTCAAAAATTTGGCTAACACCTTAAATTTTCGAAAAATTTCGCCATAACCTCCTTTGTACGAGGAGGGGTTTGGAAATTTATTAGGCCGTATTAGGTACCCAATAAATCCTAATAAGCATGCACATATTTATAGTGATATATTCCGGTGTCCACAGGGGAGTGTGTATAGATCATAACTCCGGAGAATAAATTCTCGTCACCCTATAAATGATTTTTGTGCCTTAATGACCAGAGAGACGTGTTTATTATCATCTCCAGACCCGTATGGTTTTTTTTATTAATCTTGCAATTTATTGTTACATTTTATATGGTCCATACCAGTCATCAGTTCAACCTGTAATATATAGTCATCGCCATACAAGCCTCTCGCTCGTACGGTAAATCTTCAACCTCGTCACACAAGCTCCAAATGCTAGTGTGGTATATGATGAAGTATGCCTATCTTCAAGAAGTATTCCATGTAGTGTAGTTCAAAATTAATTGTTACTATCCTATGGCGACATTTATTATTACACACAGAACAACCAGCACTCCACATCCAATGGCATTCACAGGAGTTGATATGATAATAAAATTGCATATCCAACTCATTAAGGTTTACCTATTTGTCGGGCACGCAAATAAATTCTTTACTCAACAGCTAATCCTTTTACCTGTTCAAACATATATAATGCACATGTATATATTTCTATCTATTTTTAAATCAGTTCAATACGCGATTTAATTGCATAGATTTACCGTATATTCATTGATTAAATTAACTATCATTCTAATAATTTAATTAATCAAATCCACTATCACACAACACAAACAACAATCAATTTGTTTTTAACTTTTCAAAAATATACTAATCGATTCATATACTCTTTTAAAATAATCAGGCTATAGAATTAAAAGTTTACATCCAGAAAAAAAATAACAACAAAGTAGAGAACAAAATGGTAATGCAAAGCATGGTAAATGTACCTTACACCAGAGTCAATCAGAGATATCCACCCTGCACTTAGGATAGGCTTTCTTAATGCTTTCCTCTGTTTCCCAAGTACAATCTCGCGGATCTCCACTCCATTGCACTTTGACTAAGTGAACCTTCTTGTTCCTCAGCTCTTTGGTTTCTTTGCCAATAATCTTTAGCGGCTCTCTTCTCACAGCCAATTCTGGAGTAATTTCTATATCCTGTTGTGCGGCTTCTTCCACAACCAAGTCTGGATCATGAACATGCTTTCGAAGTTGAGATACGTGAAATACATCATGCACTCCAGGCAACCAATCAGATAATTGAACTCTATAAGCGAGAGTTCCAACCCGTTCAAGAATAGGGAATGGACCAATAAATCTGGGCGCCAACTTCCCAGTTTTGCCAAATCGAATCACTCCTCTCATCGGAGAAACCCTTAGATACACATAATCACCAACAGAAAAAGCCAAATCTCTTCTCCCCGAATCAGCATAGCTCTTCTGTCGGCTTTGAGCGGCGAGAAATCGTTTCTTAATGAAATTGACTTCGTCTGCAGCTTCACAGATCATATCAGGTCCCAATACAAGTTTATTACCAGGTTCGACCCAACAAACAAGAGATCAGCACGGTCTACCATACAATGCTTCGAATGGTGACATTGTCAGGCTCGCTTGGTAGTTTTTGTTATATGAGAACTCAGTCAAATGCAAATGGTCTTCCCCATGATCCACCAAAATCAAGAACACAAGCCCGCAATAAATCTTCCAGTATACGATTCACCCTCTCAGCCTGACCATCTGTCTGAGGATGATAGGCGGTGCTTAGATTCATCTTCGTTCCCAGTTCTACTTGAGATGCCTCCCAGAATTTGCTAGTAAATATTGGATCTCTATCACTAACTATACTGATCGGCACTCCATGTAGCCTAACAATTTCCTTGAAATATATCTGCGCCAGACTCTGAGCAGTTCTGTTCGATCTGACAGGTATGAAATGGGCAGTCTTCGTGAAGTGATCTACGATCACCCAAATACCGTCATTTCCTTTTCTGGTTCTGGGCAAACCATCTATGAAGTCCATGGGAATATGTTCCCACTTCCAACCTGGAATGTCCATCGGTTGCAACAATCCGGCCAGTTTCTGTTGGTCGCTTTTGACTAGTTGGCAAGTAGAGCACCTGCTAACATATAAAGAAATGTCTCTTTTCATAGATCTCCACCAGAAAGTGTGTTTGATGTCATTATACATTTTGCTCACTCCTGGATGGATACTAAGTTTTGACTTGTGGCATTCATCCCGCACTTCCTTTCGGAGCTCAGAAATGTTAGGAACACAAATTCGACCCTTTAGCCTTAGAATCCCTTGGTTATCAATCTGGAAACTCAAGTGTTCGCCTTTTTGTATTCTTTCTCTGATCCTCCGAATGAAGTGATCTTCCTTCTGAAGAGCAGATATTTTATCCATCAATGAAGTCGTAATAATAAAACTGGCGATCGTTACATTCTTTCTACTTAGCGCATCGGCCACAACATTGGTTTTCCCTGGAGTGTACAAAATTTCAAAATCGTATGCTGCAAGAAACTCTAGCCAACATTGCTGCCTCAGATTCAAGTCTCTCTGGGTGAACATATACTTTAGCGACTGATGATCTATAAACAGTTCGAATTTCTCACCCAAAAGATAGTGCCTCCATATTTTTAAAGCAAATACAAAGGCTAACAACTCAAGGTCATGAGTAACGTAGTTTTTCTCATGCAGTTTCAATTGACGGCTAGCATAAGCAACCACTTGACCTCTTTGCATTAATATTGCACCAAGGCCTTCTTTAGAGGCATCCGTCCAGACTTTCAAGTCTTGATTGTCATCGATTATCGTCAACACTGGAGCAGTTGTTAATCTTAATTTCAGCTTCTGAAAAGCCTCCTCACATTCGGGAGTCCACTTGAATTTTGCGTGCTTCTTTGTAAGCTTTGTCAAAGAACTAGATATCTTAAAAAAATCTTTAACGAACTTCTGATAATAACTAGCTAATCCAAAAAAACTTCGAACTTCTGTCGGAGTACTAGGCTGCTTCCAATTTTGAATAGCGGTGATCTTACCTGGATCCACAGCAATTCCCTCTTTTGATACAACGTCGCCAAGAAACTTTACTTCATCTTGCTAGAATATACATTTGGACAGTTTGGCCTTTAAAACATTCCTTCGCTGAATTTCTAACACTTGTTCAAAATGTTTTCCATGTTCAGCTTTTGACTTAGAGAAGATGAGAATATCATCAATGAAAACCAGAACAAATTTATTCAAGACTTCTCTGAACACTCTATTCATTAAATCGACAAAATAAACTGGAGCGTTACATAAGCCGAACGACATTACTAACCACTCATAGAATAAGTCTGGACCTCTGAATGCTGTCATAGGAACACACTCTTCGGCAACACGAAGCTAATGGAAGCCTGTAGCTAGGTCCATCCTTGAGAATACCTATGCACCATTCAATCGATCCAGCAAATCATCAATCCGTGACAATGGATATTTGTTCTTTAATGTCTATTTGTTCAAATCACGATAATCCACACATAGTCACAGGGTACCATCAGACTTTGGGACAAATACCACTGCTGCTCCCCAATCAAAGAAATTAGGCCTGATCAGACCCTTCCATACGAGCTGTCGAGTTTGATTATCTAGTTCATCCTTCTCCTTTAGAGTCATTCTCCGAATAGCGTGCACTACTGGCCTTGCATTCAGAATTAAAGCGATCTTGAAATCAATTTCTCTCTTCGGAGGTAAGCTAACAACTTCTTCGAACACATCTACATAATTCTTTACGACAGGAATTTCTTTTATGAGGTCTGGAATATTCTCTGTGACTACAGGGATATTTTCTATTTGAACAGGAGAAACATCAAGAGCTGACCAAAAGTCTTTTCTATCTGAATTCGGACCTTCACATGGTATGGTGATGTACTCCCCTGATTTAGTCTTTTCCCTAACAACTCTCTCGGCGATTTAACCTCTGCTCCATATTTGGTTAACCAATCCAATCCCAAAATAAGATCGAATTCGGCAAAATTCATGATGATCGAGATGGTAGGAAACCGATATCGGGAAAAAGAGACAGGCACCCCACATACCCAACTAAGATCGAGGGAACCCCCAACCAGATTATGGACCGTGATGGGTTCTTTGAGCCTTTTCAATTTCAAATCTAACTTCTTAACTGCATTCTTTGCAATAAAGCTTCGTGATGCGCCTATATCAAATAGTACTTTAACTGGAATGTTTTTGTCAGTAAGGGTGCCTTCTAAAACATCAGACCTTCCCTGACTAGCTGAGGGTGCTGAAGTTTCTGCCACTTCATTTACTTGTACTGCTTCAAACTTTTCCTTTAATAGCTGGTAATTCTTCTCAATATGACCAGCCTGATGGCACTTCTGGCATTTCCTAATTTCTCGAGACTTCCTACCGGGTTTAAATCAATCTTTCTTCAAAGATTTACATTTCCTGGACAGATGGCCCTTTTGATTGCAGTTAAGGCATATGGCAGTCGTTATTGGTTCTTTCTCAAATTTAACATTTTTCCGACTAGCCCTTGATCTCTTATTGCCTTCAGACTTTGTACTCGCTTCAGGATGCGTACTTGTCTCCGGGCTATCAGTTTCAAATTTCCTTTTGTTGCTAGCGCTAGCTTCCTCTTCATCGACTAAAAGACCTCGCTTATCTAGATCTTCATACTGATAAGCCATGTATATCATTTCAGAAAAAGGAAGCTTCACATGCCCCATCACTTTACTTTGGTACTTTCTTTGAAGCCCATTAATATATCTCAGATTCTTCCTCTTCGAATTTTGAATTAGATGAGGGGCAAAGTGGGAAAGTTCATTGAATTTCTTATGATATTCTGGGATGTTCATATCTCCTTGTATCAAATAGTAGAATTCATCACATAACCACTCAGTTGCTTCTGGAGGAGTAAATCTTTCACTGAAAATCTCTGTGAATCTATCCCAAGTGATATCACCTTCTAGATAATCCTTAATGATTGTTTTCCACCAGATTAAAGCTTCTTCTTTGAGCGCCCAAGATGCCACTAATCTTTTATGATCATCTCTCAGTTGGAAACGCTCAAAAATTCTTTCAGTAGAGCTCATCCAAGCTTGAGTTTGAATAATCGATTCATTGCCCGAGAATTGTGCTATACCCGGACTTCGATATCTCTTAAATAGAGCCTCTAGATCTGGTTCTGTATTCCTTCTGTTTCTGACACTCATTTTCTAGTACTCATGCAAATAGTAGATCAAGTGTCAAGTCAATAGAAAAGATATTATAAAGCATAGAGACATATACTTGAATGTAAATGTGTCTACCGGGCGTACTTCATTCTGCTATACTCATACTAGGATATTACTGATCCTATCTGTAATGAGTTATTCGTCCTAGAACACTACTGGTTCTATTTCTGACGAATTCGTTAATATGTTATATTCCAGAACTAAGCTTAACCAAAGCTCTGATACCACGTTGTGACGACCCCAAAACCCCGTACGACGGTGGCAAGGGTATTCATTGGAACATAACACATAAACAGAAACAGCAGAACAGAAATATATAAATACACCAGATAATGTACAATAGAATACACTGGATAAATATAATCATCAGAGTCACACAGTATACAGGATCATACTTAGTTCAAAATACAATTCAGCTATACATAAATGTCTACAGCGGAAAACAAAACATAATATGTACAAAAGGAGCTGAACAACATAAAAAGAGAAAAATGATAGAATCCATCATCAGCTCCAGCTATCCAGAAAGAGCCTGCTAAAACCTGAATACAAGGCTGCCCATGTAGAAAAAGGGGCACCCGAGTTTGCAAGTGAAACAAACTACGAGTCAGTCATGGGACTGGTATGAGAAATCTACTTAACACATTTTATAATATGGCTAATCACAGGACCACGCCACTTTCGCGGAACAGGTTTACTCCACTGGATTGCCAGTGCTTTACGACAAGTAAATCTTTTAAAAATCGCAATGCTTTTTATAAAAATGAAGTCATTATAAGACCCAGTTTCCATCACACAATGCAACGCAAATCGGAGGATAGATTTTTACCTTATAATGGCCAAAATATGCTTGATACGAATAAAACAAAAGAATTTGATATTATTACTAGTGTTTATATGTTTCAAAAACAATTTCAAATCATAAGTATCAATCATAGACGGCATGGGTACCATATATCATGTCGCCATACATAGGTATACAATCAAAACCGCACAGTCACGTATTTGGAAATTGGATTTCCGTCTTGAACCAAGGCAAAAGATAGTCCTTACCAACTTTGAGACTGTCTAGCCCGAGCCTCAGGATCTAGAGACAGGTGGGCCCTTGGAGCGACAGGTTCGGTCCACCGATGTGGATTAAATGCCTGAACACTGCGTTTCCCCGCCCTTTGGGGCGTAAATGAGCCAAGGAATGACTCCATCGGCTCCACATAGTCACCGATATATCCAAGGCGCCTCACAACAGCAACAACCACACAGGTGAAAATAATATAAATGTCAGCCAGTTTAATCACTGACACCACCTCTAGCTAGAAAGAAACGCATGTCCTCCCTGAGGTCCTCTCCCATTTCTGGCTCATACCGGGGTGTGAGGGTCGCGAATTCACATTATACACAAAGCTATGCCACACAGGCCGTGCTTTGATCATCAACCACAGAACTTTGCTTTTCAACAGAAGCCTTAATCATTTGCCACTCAGGCGTGCCACATAGGCAATTCACGCTATGCGACTGATTTCTATCGATATATAACCTCTGAGCTCATACGTCTCAGAGAAGGGCGTTAAGCAAGAGAATAAATTCTCCGCCGCCAAACAGATATATATTTAATAGAGATCAATCAGCACAGAACAAAATCCAATGTCAGACACACAGTCCATTTGCAAGTTCGTTCTGGGTCTGAACGAAACCGGAGGCACTATATACCTCGCGTACCCATCGATTTCCAAGCACGTCTGGACGATCACCACTTATTATCTATATTTCGGGATGCCTCCCAATCAAGACATCAGTTACCATCCAACCGAGGTGAAGATCTCCGGTCTTCAATCACCGTCTTCATCATCGACTTCTTATCACCGATCAATTATTTGAAATGAGATTTAACTCGACCTTTTCAAATAATTCACGTATATTTAGAATTTAAATCAATTCATTTTAATGGCTAAATTATTCGACAACAATTCACGCCAAACACATTCAACCATCAAATATCACATAAACCGAGCAAATTCAGTTTATTTCCATTCCATATCGTTTATAATATTTTATCACGATTTATCGCTATTTTTATTTATTTAAAAATACCCATTTCATTCAAACAATGCTTCAGGCCATAACTCGGCCGTGGCGCTATTTTTCTTCAGATTTGATTTACACATATCTGAAAATCTAACCGTTAGATCTTCACAAATTTTATATCATTAGAAAGATCTTTTCAAAACGAATCCAACGGTTTCAGCTTTGGGAAAATCCGACGGTCGGATCTCCCGGTACACTTGTTTGAAATTTCGATTTCAAAATACGAACTGCAGCGTCGTTATTCGATTTAATTTAATTATATTTATATATATATATATATATATATATATATATATATGTAAATACAATTGATTCTGGCGTTGTTTTTCTTCAGATTTGAATTAAACATTCCAGACAATCCAACCGTAGGATTTTCACAAAGTGGGTATCGTTGGAAAGATATTTCCAAAGCGAACCCAACGGTTTCGGTTTCGGGAAAATCCGATGGTCGGATCTCCTGCACTAATCGTTTGAAATCACGTTTTCAAAACACGAACTACAACTTCGTTATTCGATATATTTTAATTATATATATATATATAATCGATTCTTCGAATTCAAAACCATTTTCACTTCACATATTTGATAAAAACGACATTTTTATCCAATAGATATTTATTTCAACACATGAATTTTGTTTATTTTATTTCCACACAGGAATTTCTATTCAACACATGAATATTCGTTTCAACATTCAACACCTGAATTTTGTTTCAACATTCAACACATGAATATTTTCTATAGTTTATATATATAGTAAAAATGTGATTTTTATTGCAAAACAATTTATTTCAAAACACGATTATTTTATATAGTTTATACATATAATAAAAACGTGATTTTTATTGCAAAACAATTTATTTCAAAACACGACTATTTTATATAGTTTATATATATAATAAAAATGTGATTTTTATTTTTCAAAGAATTTATTCAATACACGAACTCCATTCAACACATGAATTTATTTCAACAATCAACACATGAATATCTATTCAGCATTCAACACATGAATTTTATTTCAACATTCAATACATGAATTTAAATCAAACATAGAAATATTTTAGAAAATTTCGGCAGCATAACGGTAGGGTAGTTAAAACTGGGACCCTCCCTAGTACGGCTCCTCGCTCTACCTTAAAACCATGCGGTTTTTGACAATGGGGATTTCATGCATCTAGTTCGCATGCAGGCGGCATGTTTATTTTTTTTCTTTTCCACAAACTAATCCTATGTGGTTTCAACCAAATAATTCCCAACCACAAAAGAATCAATCAATTTCAACCACAAACAATTTTAATCAACCATTCGCTATCAACCAATTTTCACACCAAACACAACCAATAAATATCGTCCATGGTTTGTGGATGAGGGGCGTATATATATAAGTATATTTCACTTCTATTTTAACACATATATAATTTTTACAAAGCATATATAACTTATATATCGAACATACAACTTATACAACGCTTATACATGAGGTGTACAACGCTTATATAACTCATACATTGACTATATAATTTATACATCGTCGTTTTCCATATCATTTATATTTTAGAAATCTCACATTGGGTTCCACTCCACCAAAAATTGCAGAAGGCTCAGAAAAATATCCGACATTTAGAATGTAGAAGACGTCCTCATGGTCCCGGCATCTCTTGTTTCACTGGATTTCATCTAGAAATGAAAAAGATATGATTTTTAATGTGAAATCATAAACCGTAGCGCTTTAAAGTGCTATAGAATAGTTTTAAAAATAATCAGCCGTTACCTTTCTTTCGATGTTCAAAACTAGGTTTTGATTTTTCGGGAAATCCGCGAAGCTAGGGGCAATCGGCCAGCACCACAGCGTAGAGCGTCGAGAGGGCTTCCAGGCGAGGGTGGTGGGGTCGAGCTCGCACCACCGTGGGCGGCGTAATTCCGTTCGACACGGCGGTTCTTCTCGGGCACGATTCTCGAGAACAGTGCCACCAGAGGTGCTAATACCAGTATGGATTTGAAGGCCTTGAGGAGTACTACAAAAACCATAACTGGAACGCACGATTTTATTGAGAGATTGGAGAGTTAAAGAGGAGGGAAGAAATGAAGAACAGCCGTCGATCGTTTCAGGAGGATTGCGGGGGGAGAGAGATTGTGTTAGCCATTAGGATTTTTTTATTTCATTTACATATTTTAAAATCTCAAAAATACCCCTCTTCACATACTAACATCAATCCAAACCCAACGACTGTTGTCCCTAGATAAATACCCCCATTTCGAACACAATGGGATATGTTTCGTAGGCCCATTCGACTGTTTCAGTCAGTTTCTCTTCAATTTAAAATATAAAACATTCAATATTTGTTTTGAACGTACATTTCAATTTGTCGGGGTCACATACTGATTCTAAAAATTTCCGAAAATTAAATCTAGCTATGTTTTGACAATACGGTCCCAACAAAACTAGTTTCGTCGAATTCTGAGACCGTTTGATAAATGGCCCTTTTCTGGTCGATCCAATTTAACAGAAATTCACCAAACACATTTTCTTTTGCCACGCTCACATATTAACTTCAAAAATTATGCAATTTGAAACCTAGCAATAATTTGAGATCCCAGATCCAACAAAAGTGGTTTCGTCGAATTCTGAGGTCGTTTGCAAAATGGCCATTTTCATGGGCTATATAAACTTTATAGCGACCATTCTGAAAATTCATTTGGCCATAACTTTTGACTCCCACTATGAAACTTCGATTTTTCAGATTCGTTAGAAAGATATTCCCTAACAGATTTAAATTTTTTTGGTTTCACTAAAATCCGTTTCATTTTGCATCCGGTACAGTCAGTCAAAGTTTGAATTCAATTGTTGAAACTACCGCGCCATTTCAGGCCTTGTTTATAATTAGAAATAATTGTATTTATTTTCAAACATCGATTCAAACTTACTATTCGTCGTTATTATTTAAAATATTTATTTTAAATATTTTAAATTCACTAAAATAGCCAGGTTGAAAATTTTAAATTGGCTTAGATATTCCGGGTTGTTACAAGACGTATACGCAAAATCTTTATATACTTAATTGTCCAAATCAATATATAATAAATATTCACATATGTATAATACGATTTAAATTTTTAAAACAATTTTTTTTTTCGTTTTTATTTTTAAAAATACACTCTTCACACTTGTTCTAGGATACTACTGATCTTATCTCTAATGAGTCATTCCTATTCGATATTACTAATCCAATCTCTGATGAATTCTTTCGTTTGGTTATAACGTGCCTTATTCTCCGAGCTCTGTAAACCAAAGCTCTGATACCACCGTAACGACCCGAACTTCCCCGTGATGTAAAGAACGGATTGTAATGAGAACACGACAAATCAGAACACGAATAGAAGAACATTTCATTGTTTATTACAACAATTTCATCAGAATACAAGAATATACAGATTATGAATAAATATTACATATTTACTAAATATCAGATATTTACAAGTTACAATGTAGTGGAAAATAATACAAAACACAATTGAAAGGAATATATGGATACAGAGCTTTCCGAATATTATTCCAGCTGTAAACTAGGATCCTATGAATATAAATCTGCAAAACCAAAACTACTAGCTGCCCGTGTGGAAAATAGGGGCACCCAGAGTTTAGGTTAAAACAATAAACTCTAGGTCAATCATGTGACTGGAGTGAGAACTAAAACAGTTATTAATCTTTATTTTAAAGTTTGATAAATCAAGGGACCGCGCCATATAACACGGGACGAATTTCCTCCCAAGAATACCAGTGCATAAAACAAACAGAGCAATGCTAAATAAAGAACAATGAAGCTATTATAAGACTCAGGTCCCATCACATAATGCAACGCAAGCTAGAGGATAGATTTTTACCTTATAATAGCCAAATATGCTTGGTACGTGAAATTTCATCTTTTATTATTACTATAAGTGAAGAAATCAACTTCATATATAATTGTATCAATCATAGACGACATGGGTACCATATATCATGCCGTCAATACTAGGCTCTACAATCAAAACTGCAAATATCACGTATTGGAAGTTGGATTTCCATCTGTGAACCAAGGCAAGGGATCGTCCTTACCGCTTTGAGACAATCTAGTCCATGTCTCAGGATCAGAACGCATCGACCCTTAGGAGCCACAGGGCCGGTCCACTGATGTGGATTAAAATGCCTGAACACTACGTTTCCCCGCCCTATGAGGCGTAAACTGATCATATCCCGACCAAACCATTGTCCCCGGAATGACCGATATAACCGAGGCGCCTCGCTATCCATCATTCACATAAGTAAAACGTCAGGGCTTGTAAAACGCTGACACCACTCCTAGCTAGAAGGAAACGCATGCTCTCCCCGGATCCTTCTCCCGTTTCTGGTTCACACCGGGGTGTGAGGCACGCGAATTAACGCTACACAAAGCTATGCTATATTAAAGCCATGCTTTGATCATCAACCACAAGACTATGCTTTTCAATAGAAGCCTTGATCATTTGCATCTCAGCATGCCACATAGGCAAATCACGCTATGCAACCAATGTCTATCAATCACACAGAATGAAATTCGATGTCAGACACACATCCATTTTCCAGTTCGTTTTGGGTCTGAATGAAACCGGAGGCACCTTATTCCTCGTCCCGTATGTCCAATATAGGAGAGAGGTCCTCGCATATCCGGTCGATCTCCAAGTACGTCTGAACGATCACGACTTATTACCTTGTCTTGGGTGTACAGCCTAATCAAGATATCAGTAATAATCCAAACGATGTGAAGACCCCAGGTCTTCAACCACTGTCTTCATCCTCGACACATCGTCGAATCAGTTATTCAGAATGGGATAAACCCGGTCTTTCTGAATAACTCGCGTGTATAATAATGCCATAAAAACACAACAAATGCCTCATTCCAATCCAGAATATTTCTTTATCCAAATATTCATATGCTTTGGGAAAGGTTCCCAATAATTTTATCAAAGATAAATTCTTTAAATTTATTCTTTAATCTTCCTTTGGATGTCAATTCAAACCATGTTACGGTTTTCCAAACTAGTCGGGATTAGCGAACCACAACGAAGTAATCATTTATTTAATTTCCCAATTCCAACCTATTCATCCCATGGAACAGAACTGGTAATACTCCATATCTAACACCACAGTGTTATCGGTAAACTTAATTACCATTTACCGTTCAAATCTAATTAAAGATTTAACTATCGCTAGGAGAAAAACTGGCGACACTCCATTCTCGATCATTTCCCAAATTTGATAATTTAAATAGCCAATTCCCATTTCAATCGAATTAATGATTCATTAAAAATCCAGTTGGTTTTAATCTTCCCAAAAATCAATATTAATGATTATTTAACTTGGAAATCATATCCTGTCTTTAACTGGGTTAAAGAACTAATGTCATTTAAAACATGGTTCACGATAAACCCGAAATCCCATTCCATTCCATCAGCCTCTAACCGTAAATTAGCAAGTGAACAATTCCCTAAGTATTAACCCTGAAGGCCGAAACCAACTCAGATCCATACCCAGGAAACCATTCAACTTAACTAATCTCTAGTTAGTTTCGGATTTTCTTAACTCCATTGGGTCTAAGAACAGTATTATTAAAGATACCATTCACAACAACCCAAAATCTCATTCCATTGTTAATCGGGTTAAAGAATAAGTGTTATTTAAAACACCATTCACGATAAACCCAAAAACCGATTTCAATTCAATTCCAATTAAATATTAATTAATTGGTATACTTCATTAAATCTAAATAAAAAGATTTAATCTTTTCTCAACTAGGTTCAAGAACAGTGTAATGAAGACACCATTCACGACAAACCCAAAATCACATTTGATATTAAATACAAGGCTCTGAATAGAAATTATATCGGCTTATATTCAATATCAAATTCTGGAATCAACAAATACCGTATTGGAATAACGATATATATATCTTCCAAATTCCTCCACAATATCCGCATAATCACGGAATCCAATATCGAAATATTCCAAAGATAATATTGATTCAAATCCATTCCAATTCATATATTGTAAATTCTGGTTATTTTTAAAACCATTTCAAATCCAATTTATTTATTTTTAAAAATATTGGATTATAATTCTAGTTCAAAACTAGTTCATTTCGACAAAAATATATTTTTATCTTTTCAAGTATGTAATTATTCATCCCAATTATTTCCAAATCATTTATTATGATTTTACACAAATTATTGATATTTTAAATAATTTTACCAAGGCCCGTAAAGTCGATTTCCATAAACCGCCATCGAACTACACTTACAACGACCTTTTCCAAATTTGATTTGGACATAACTCCAAATCCAATCGTTAGATTTCAAATCTCTAGTATTCATTAGAAAGCTCTTTTCGATACGAACCCAACGGTTCCGGTTTTAGGAGAATCCGACGGTCGGATCTCCCCTAGTGTCCATTCGAAGTCAATGGTCGAAATTCGTGAGTTACGGTTGCACGGTGCGTTCTATTCAGGCCATTATATTTATATATTATACATATTTCGTCGATTTCCATTTAAAACGTATTTTATAAATCGTTTTCAAAATGAATTCAACTTCGTATTCAATTTCAAATCAAAACTGAATATTCCACATCATCGATATATAAATGATAATATTTTCAAAACGTTAGATTTTGAAATCAATTCCTTTACGATATTCATTATAAAAATGAATAAAATCGATATAAATTGTGATGGCCCGCCCTACACCAACCGACATTTACTCCAAAAGTGCGTTGTACACATGTCCAGTTAGCATGGGACGGTCGTCAGAAGAAAAGGAAGAAGATGAAGAATCAATAAAGAACCTGTAATATGTCTCATAGTGCATGGAATAAGATATAATCATAACATATACATGGCATAAAACAAGTGAGACAGTGCATAAGCTGAAAACAAACTATCATAGCAGCGGAAAATCCAAATACAGCTTATGTTTCACAACATCATTATTACAACTTTTAAAACTGTCTCTAAAAGCGAGATAAGGAAGGTAGACTACTAGTGCCCAAGTAGTGACCACCAACGACACAGGGAGAATATCTATATCTATATATATATATATATCATACGTGGAAGCCTCTTGCTCGCCTCCGGATCAGCTACTCGTGCATCACCAGCTAACCTATCTCTAGTCTGCTCGTTTAGGAGCACCCAGAGTAATAAGAAGAGACATAAAACTCTGGGTCAGACAAAAGTCTAGTATGAGCGATAAGCAGCTAAACAAAACAATAACAGGTATACTAAACCATACCTGAACCTGGACCTACAACCAAGGAGTTAGCACTACATATTGTACAACACTCTAAGGTGCCACTAACATATGGTGTACAAGCATATGGGGGTGGGGGTATGCATGTCATAGTGATGGCAAACAATCAAGCATAGCAACCATCCTCTCATCTCTCACTCAGTGCGTAAAGCATACGATATCCACCACTTCGATCACCCAATACTTTGCTATGATTACACTTCCCCATGAAATCACAACGGCTTCATTGCACTGATCCATAGCCACTAATCCTTCGCTATGTCCACTTTGCCCCATGGAGTCATACACACCCCACTGCACTGGCTCATAGCCTTACTAATCCTTTACTATGTCCACTCTGCCCCATGGAGTCACAATGGCTCCACTGCACTGGCTCATAGTCATACTACGATCACTTTGTCTCTCGAGTCATAATGACTCTACTGCACTGAAACGTAGCCCATCATTCCTTTTCAGTGGTGAATCGAAGTTATGAACGTCGACATCTCCTAAGCGCACGTCCCGCAGCAAAGCCCAATCATGAAGTGAACTCATTAGTTCCCAACTGGATCCCGAGCTCTAACTTCAATTTGGACTACCTTTGCAACTCAGGTTATTGGTCATCATCGGATCGGTTCGGGTCTCCTCATAGACATCGGTTCAGTTCGGACTTCAGTATCCCCCACTGGATTGATTCGTGCCAAGCTTCTTCGGATCGGATCGGAGGGTGCCATCGGGTTCAGGTCGTGCTCCATGTTCCAGCTCGTGGTGGTTCGGATCGGGGTACTCTGGCGGATCGGGGTACTCTGTCGGATCGGGTCGGAGAACTCCCGGCGGATCGGTCCGGTCGTGATCTCCTTCAAGTTTCCAGTCAGCTCGTGGCATGCAGGCTCGGTTCGGATGCAAGGGGGCGGATCGTGGAAGGGCTACACAAACGGTTCGGTTCGGACCTCCCCATCCAATCCGATCCGGTCCCTGTCCATTTCCTGCATTTTGTCCAACGAGTTGTTTACGCCATTCGACGGCATTTTCGACCACTCTAACCATCCTAATCAATCACAAAGCATACCACAAAGTCATAGCAACAAATAGAAGTGATCTCAAACACCAAAACATCAATATGATAAGTTAAAATGGATCAAACATAGCCAAAACCCCATATTTTCCCTTAAGCATGTTCAAGCATAATTAATGATAGGATCAGCAAAACTTAACCAAATCAAACCCAATTTCTAACAGAGGTCTAAAACATTATTTAAGAATTTATAAATATTTTTCCAGATTTTTAACATGCATAATTTCGTTAATTAACACTAATCACCCTAATTATCTATAATTAGTGTAAAAACGATGCTAATCGCTCACCTTAGCCACAAATAAACCTTAGATCTGAAATAAATCTCTGATATGGCATGAATACCAATGCTAAACAGCAGCTCTAATCTTGATTTGGTGAAGATCTCCCTTGATTTGATGTTGCTAAGCTTAATCCTTGATTAGAAAGTGATTTGGAGGTGATTTAGAGGTTGGAGGCCATTTTTAGGGTTTCTAAGAGGTAAGTGGATGCTAGAAAACTGAAATGGAATGAAACCCTAACTCCTTTCAGCCTCTCCATAACCCTAATCCCGAAATGGGTTATGGGCCCATTCACTAATCACCCTATTTGGCCCGGTTAAGCAGTTTTTCACCTTCCAAACTTTATTTCAGCCATTTCTCCCAAACGGTAAGTCCATTTTCCACATGTGACCACTCTACGGAAAGGTAAACCATCATCCGAAGCCAATGGAAGTGGATTCAGGTCAAAAATCCTTTCCAATCAAAAGTTATGGCCGAAACAAGATCAGCTAGGGGCAAAACGGTCATTTAAAAATCGGCAAAAATCATGAACATGGGAAATGACCCTAATGATCGTTTCCCAAAGCCACATGACCATACGACTTCATATAAGAAATAAATAAATATTCTATGATCCTCCGATGCGTAGAATGCGGGTTGTTACATTCTCCCCTCCTTAAGAAATTTCGCCCCTGAAATTCCCTAACCAAAACACACCATGGGTCCCGCATGCCTATCAGCCATAAAACAACAGTCACACATGCAAAACAAGTCTATCCTAGCATGCGGAATAACTAAATTTCAAAGTAAATCTTACCAGGCAAAGAGTTTTGGATACGTCTTCCTAATGCTCTCCTCTGTCTCCCAAGTACAGTCATTCTCGTTCTCGCCCCACTAAACCTTGACTAGCTTCACCGCCTTCCTTCGAAGTTGCTTCGTATCGTGCTCGACAATACGAATCGGCTTGCGGTTCCCAACCGCCTCGGATTCCACTTCGAGGTCCTCTAACTGATCAGGTGAAATAGTCACATCTGGGTCGTGCACGAACTTCCTTCGCTGGGAAATATGAAATACGTTGTGAACTCCCGCCATCTTCTCGGGTAAGTCACTCTATACGCCAAATTCCCAACTTGTTCGAGAAATGGGAATGGGCTAACAAATCTTGGTGCCAACTTGCCTCTCCTGCCAAATCGTATCACGCTCTTCAACGAAGAAATCATGACAAACACCAAGTCACCAACGGAGAATTTTAAGTCTCTTCTCCTCTTATCAGCATAACTCTTCTGCCTATCTTGGGCAGCCTTCATCCGTTGTTGAATGATCTTAATCTTATCTGAAGTTTCCCTTACCACATCTGGTCCAAACACAAACTTCTCACCGGTCTTTAACCAACATGATGGTGAGTTGCATGGTCTTCCGTACAAAGCTTCATATGGAGCCATATCGATACCGGATTGGTAGCTATTATTATATGCAAACTCTACTAGATGCAAATGGTCATCCCATGATCCACCAAAATCCAATATACAAGCTCTCAAGAGATCTTCCAATATACGATTCACCCTCTCTATCTGACCGTCGGTTTGAGGATAATACGCGGTACTGAGATATAATTCCGACCCTAGAGCCTCTTGTAAGCTCTTCCAAAACCCACTAGTAAATAACGTCTCTCGGTCACTCACAATGCTTTTAGGTACTCCATGAAATCTCACTACCCACTTCATATACATTTCTGCTAACTTAGTTGCCATTCTGGTCGATTTGACTGATATAAATCTTGCACTCTTGGTCAATCGATTCACAATTACCCAAATGCTATCATGTCCCGATTTAGTCCTTGGTAAACCATCAATGAAATCCATCGAGACTTGCTCCCATTTCCATTCGGGAGTTTCTAATGGTTGCAACAAACCACTAGGCTTCTTTTGCTCGGCTTTAACTAGCTGGCAATTCATGCACTTGGATATAAACTTCCCAATGTCTCTTTTCATCCCTTCCTAGTAGTAAGTCTGCTTCATGTCTCGATACATCTTATCACCACCGGGGTGTATAGTCAGTTTTGAGTGATGACACTCCCTAAGCACTTCATCTCTCAAACCATTCACGTTGGGTACAACTAGTCTTCCATTCTTTCGAAGCCATCTTTCTCAATCAAGCCCATACAAATTCATCCCCTCACCGTCGATATTCATCTCTAACTTGGAGAAGATTTCCAATAGATTAGGATCATCCCTCTGACTGGAACCAATCCGCTCAATCAAAGTGAGTCTGATCGTCAAACTAGCTAACATCTCTGGATCCAATTCGCACTTTGGTCTGAAATCATACCCTGTGATATACTCCAGTTGCTTCCATTCAAGAAACATAGCCCCTAAACTGGCATGTCTCCTACTCAAGGCATCGGCTACCACATCGCCTTTCCCAGGTGTATATGCGATATCAAAATCATACGAAGCCAAGAACTCTAACCATCTCTGCTGACGGAGATTCAGATCCTTCTGAGAGAAGAGATACTTTAACGATTTATGATCGGTAAACAACTCAAATCTCTCTCCCAAGAGATAATGTCTCCACATCTTCAACGCGAACACGATCGCTGCCAGTTCCAAATCATGGGTAGGATACCTTTTCTCATGCGGCTTTAGTTGCCGACTAGCATAAGCTACAACCCTACCTCCTTGCATCAATACAACACCTAGTCCAGTACCACAAGCATCTGTGTATACCGTCATCTCTTCATTCCCTTTTGGAATGACTAACACTAGCGCACGCGTCAACTTTTCTTGTAGACTCTTGAATGCATTCTCACACGCTCCGTCCCAGACGAAGGCTTGATTCTTCTTAGTCAACTAAGTCAACGGTGCTGCTATCTTGGAGAAGTCCTGGATAAACTTACGATAATATCCAACTAACCCCAAGAAGCTTCTTACGTCTGTTGCATTCTTGGACGCAGACCAATCCTGTAACATAGCCACCTTTGCAGGGTCCATGGCAATACCATTCTATGAAACAACATGGCCCAAGAATCTCACTTCCCTCCTCCAGAAGTGACACTTAGAAAATTTCGCTTTCAACTGGTATTTTCTCGACACCTCCATCACTATCCTCAAATGTCCCTTGTGTTCTTCCTCTGTCCTCGAGTAAACAAGGATGTCGTCTACGAACACAAGAACAAACTTATTCAACTGATATCTGAATACCCGATTCATAAGATCCACGAAGTATGCTGGTGCATTGGTCAACCCAAATGGCATGACCAACCACTCATAGAATCCAAACGGCGTCCTAAATGCCGTTTTCGGAACACTCTCAGCCGCTACTCGGAGCTGATGAAATCCTGTCGCGAGGTCCAACTGGGAGAACACTCTTGCTCCTTCCAGTTGATCAAACAAATCATCTATCTGCGGTAGAGGAGACTTATTCTTCCTCGTCACCTTATTCAACTCGCGACAGTACACACACAAACGAAGGGAACCATCTGCCTTAGTGGCAAACATAACTGGTGCTCCCCACTCGGAGACACTTCTTCTAATAAACCTCTTCTTCAAAAGATCGCTTACTTGCATCCCGAGCTCTCGCTGCTCCCTTGGTGCCATACGAAGAAGTGGCATCACTATAGGTCTGGCATCTTTCACTAAATCAATACGAACTCAATATCTCAGTGTGGTGGAAGCCCGGTCACTTCCTCGGAGATGTCCGAATACTGGCCAACCACGGGCACATCTGACAACTCATCATGCGGGATGTCGAGGGAATTTATAAAACTAGCCATTACCCCATCACTAGGTAGACCACCAAACACTACCCTCCGCCCATCATCCGCCCTAACTGTCACCAAAAAGCCCTCACAGTCTACCACCACCCCGTATCTTTGGAGCCAATCGACCCCCAATATAATGCCATACCCAGTAAAGCCCAAAACAAAGCAATCACAAACATACATCCATGACTCGATAAGACCAAATTTCGGCAAATCAAGCTAAGGTTAGTCGAACCACCAATCGGGTTCGTCACAACCAACGGTCTATTGACTATCTTGGGTTCCAGTCCTAACCTATCTACCTGGTCACTAGATATGAAGGAACGGGAAGCCCCAGTATCAAACAAAACTCAAACAGGTACATCAAGAATAGAAAGCATACCTTGAATGACGACATTCTTTCCTTTCTCCGCCGCAGGTGGGGCATTCGACGAAGAAGGAATAACAATGATAGCATATGCTTTCACAATCTGCTTCTCCTTAAGAGGTTGTGGACATTTATCCTTATGATGTCCCACTTGGACACAGTTGTAGCACTTCCTATCCACTGGCTTGGCCCGACATTCTTTGGCATAATGGCCCTTCTTACCACAGCTGAAGCACTCAACATCTTTCTTGCTCTTTTTCTGTCCATCCTTAGTTTGGTTCTGCTTCCTCTTATTCTGAGAGTTACTCTTGCCTCCACCGCTCGCTTGCGGTTTTGGCCCTTCTGCAGATGCAACCTCAGTCTTCGACTTAGGGTAAAGACTCTCTGATCTCAAAGCTTTCCCAACAATCGATTCAAAAGTCTCATCGATGTGGTTGATAAGCCTTTCCCCCAAGTATCCATCCAAACTAGTAATGAACTTTTCATTCTTCTTCTCAGGAGTATCGATAAGGGATAATCCATACTTCGACAAAGTGTCGAATTCAGCAATATATTCCGAGAGTGCCCTACCATTCTGCTTAAGCTCCAAGAACTTCCTAAACAATTCCGACTTCTGAGCAGCTGGGATAAACTTGTCGCTAAAACGAGCCTTAAACTGATCCCAAGTAACTTGATCCTCTGGAGTGGCTGTCTTAATAGCATTCCACCAATTCATCGCTCGCCCTTGCAGCTGACGAGACGCTAGCCTTCTCTTCATCGCATCCTTGATACCTAAGTCGTCGAAGATATGATCACAACTATTCAACCAATCCTGAACATCCGTGGCCGACTCCGTTCCGTGGAACGGCTTCCCACCAAGGTTAGTGTAGCCCTTGCACAGCTCGGCGAAATCGGCCCTAGGCGCCTGCACTACTGGACCACCACCATTACCGGCATTGGGAACTGATCCCTGAACATCCCTAAGCATCTCTCTCATGAAGTCAGTGAACATCGTCCTCATGTCAGGAGCATTCCCATTATTGGCCCCTCTACTAGCACCCCTCGTGTCTCGACTCATCGTTCAATCTGGAAAGAGAAAACGATTAACTGTCTCCATAGTGGTGCTAGTGCAGTACGATTTCATCATTATACTACTAATAGTATATATATATAGCTTTTGAAAACCAAAGTAATCACAAATACGCACTCTCATATTCGTACTATCTCTCCCTAGTGTCTTTTCCTAGGTTAACTACGAAACCTAGAGCTCTGATACCAAATGTGACGGCCCGCCCTGCACCAACCGTCATTTACTCCAAAAGTGCGATGTACACGTGTCCAGTTAGCATGGGACGGTCGTCAGCAGAAAAGGAAGAAGATGATAAATCAATAAAGAACCTGAAATATGTCACACAACGCATGGAATAAGTTATAATCATAACATATACTTGGCATAAAATAGGTGAGACAGTGCATAAGCTGAAAACAAATTATCATAGCAGCGGAAAATCCAAATACAGCTTATGTTTCACAACATCATTATTACAACTTTTAAAACTGTCTCTAAAAGCGAGATAAGGAAGGTACACTACTAATGCCCAAGTAGTGACCACCAACGACACAGGGAGAATATATATATATATATATATATATATATATCATACATGGAAGCCTCCTGCTCGCCTCCAAATCAGCTACTCGTGCATCACCAGCTAACCTGTCTCTAGTCTGCTCGTTTAGGAGCACCCAGAGTAATAAGAAGAGACATAAAACTCTGGGTCAGACAAAAGTCTGGTATGAGCGATAAGCAGCTAAACAAAACAATAACAGGTATACTAAACCATACCTGAACCTGCAACCAAGGAGTTAGCACTACATACTGTAAAACACTCTAAGGTGCCACTAACATATGGTGTACAAGCATACGGGGGTGGGGGGTGTGCATGTCATTGTGATGGCAAACAATCAAGCATAACAGCCATCCTCACATCTCTCACTCAGTGCGTAAATCATACGATATCCACCACTTCGATCCCACAATACTTTGCTATGATCACTCTGCCCCATGAAGTCACAACGGCTTCACTGCACTGATCCATAGCCACTAATCCTTCGCTATGTCCACTTTGCCCCATGGAGTCGTACACACCCCACTGCACTGGCTCATAGCCTTACTACGATCACTTTGCCCCTCGAGTCATAATGACACTACTGCATTGATACGTAGCCCATCATTCCTTTTCAGTGGTGAATTGAAGTTATGAACGTCGATACTCCTTAGCACACGTCCTGCAGCATAGCCCAATCATGAAGTGAACTCACTGGTTCCCAACTGGATCCTGAGCTCTAACTTCCATTTGGACTACCTTTGCATCTCGGTTTATTGGTCATCATCGGATCAGTTCGGGTCTCCTCACAGCCATCGGTTCGGTTCGGCCTTCAGTATCCCCCACTGGATTGATTCATTCCAAGCTTCTTCGGATCGGATTAGAGGGTTCCATCGAGTTCGGGTCGTGCTCCATGTTCCAGCTCGTGGTGGTTCGGATCGGGGTACTCTAGCGGATCGGGTCAGAGAACTCCAGGCGGATCGGTCCGGTCGTGATCTCCTTCAAGTTTCCAGTCAGCTCGTGGCATGTAGGCTCGGTTCGGATGCAAGGGGGCGGATCGTGGATGGGCCACATGAACGGTTCGGTTCGGACCTCCCCATCCGATCTGATCCGATCCCTGTCCATTTCCTGCATTTTGTCCAACGAGTTGTTTACGCCATTCGACGGCGTTTTCGACTAATCTAACTATCCTAATAAATCACAAAGCATACCACAAAGTCATAGCAACAAATAGAAGTGATCTCAAACACCAAAACATCAATATGATAAGTTAAAATGGATCAAACATAGCCAAAACCCCATATTTTCCCTTAAGCATGTTCAAGCACAATTAATGATAGGATTAGCAAAACTTAACCAAATCAAACCCAATTTCTAACAGAGGTCTAAAACATTATTTAAGAATTTATAAATATTTTTCCAGATTTTTAACATGCATAATTTCGTTAATTAACACTAATCACCCTAATTAACTATAATTAGTGTAAAAACGATGCTAATCGCTCACCTTAGCCACAAATAAACCTTAGATCTGAAATAAATCTCTGATATGGCGTGAATACCAATGCTAAACAGTAGCTCTAATCTTGATTTGGTGAAGATCTCCCTTGATTTGATGTTGCTAAGCTTAATTCTTGATTAGAAAGTGATTTGGAGGTGATTTAGAGGTTGGAGGCCATTTTTAGGGTTTCTAAGAGGTAAGTGGAGGCTAGAAAACTAAAATGGAATGAAACCCTAACTCCTTTCAGCCTTCCCATAACCATAATCCCGAAATGGGTTATGGGCCCATTTACTAATCACCCTATTTGGCCCGGTTAAGCAGTTTTTCACCTTCCAAACTTTATTTCAGCCATTTCTCCCAAACGGTAAGTCCATTTTCCACATGTGACCACTCTACGGAAAGGTAAACCATCATCCGAAGCCAATGGAAGTGGTTTCAGGTCAAAACTCCTTTCCAATCAAAAGTTATGGCCGAAACAAGATCAGCTAGGGGCAAAACGATCATTTAAAAATTGGCAAAAATCATGAATAGGGGAAATGACCCCAATGGTCGTTTCCCAAAGCCACATGACAATACGACTTCATATAAGAAAGAAATATATATTCTACGATCCTCCCATGCGTAGAATGCGGGTTGTTACATAAATATTGTTCACGTCCAAATGGCGTTAATCTAATCAACATGGCTTTATATATATATATATATATATATATATATATATATATATATTCGTGCCCATCCCAAATCGAACATCAAAATCATATTTTGATCTTTTACTGAATATTATTTTAAAATATTCGTTATTTCTGAACTGGAATTAGACACAGTCAATTACCATATTATTTGATTTATATGGATTTCATACACACATGTACACAACTACAATCAAATTTAGTCAACCATCATCCAAAGTGCATTCTACACTGTATAAGCATCAAATATAAATATTTAACGCTTATAACAGTCTGTCAACCAATCGATTGACATACAGTTAATTATCGGGACTTGTGTATGTCATATATCATCCCAATGCCCATGTGGGGTTTCAATCAACAAATACAGATTTATTTGTGCAATTGGGCGATGTGTAAAATTTATCGTCCCAATCAGTATCTGTCAAATGTGTGTACATAAACAAATCGTCTGATTTGTTTATGAATATTTATTTTATATACAAGTTAAAAATTATATTTTTAACTAAAAAATATTTATTTCAATACATGAACATTTTATTTAGCAAATTTTACATCATAAACAATTTTCACAACACAATCAAACAAACAAGTCGTCCATGGTCTGTGGATGACGTGGAACAGTTCATATATGCAGTTATAAAGTAAATAACTGTATTAGAAAATTATAGTGAGGAGTTCTCACCTTTGGTTTCCACTCCGCCAGTTTTATTTCTATGGTTTGGATTTTGTTCCTGCCCGTCAGTTCCATCCCATCGGTTTCACGCGGTATATATATTAAAAATCATATTTTTAATACGATGCTATACTTAATTAGAAATCACATTTTTATACTGCTACTATATAGATAAAAATCAAATCTTTCTATCGCTAATGAATATATAAAAATCACATTTTTACATTGTCACTTCATATATAAAAATCATATTTTTATTCCAAATTTATATATGTAAAAATCGTGTTTTTATTCTATTGTTAACCATATAAAGATCGCTTCTCTATCATAATGTAAACATTATAAAAATCGTATTTTTTATCACAATGAAAACTGTAACACCCCACGTCCATTAATGTCACTCACAAAGGGAATGCATTAACTTCCATGGAGGTTATAAGTGAATATAGAACAGAAAAATTACAACAAGACAGATAATAAGTAGTACTTGAAAACTAAAACTTCATTTTATTTCAGCGGAAACATGTTTATTACATCACAAAACCATTAATCAGAGTCAAGTACATTATCCATCTTCATAAAACAAAATACATAATCCCATTACACAAATAGCCATTAAAGAAGATAACAAGCTGGACTTTACTTCAAGGGTCCAAGCTTTCCAAAGAGATGAAGCAATCCAATCAAGCTCCACTAGAGCTGGGCCCAACCTGAGGACCTGGAGGGGGAAAAGGATAGAAATGGAGGGGGTCAGACATAAAGTCTGGCGAGTATGATAATTCTAACAATACTATTATCAAAATAACTAGACTAAGGCATAAGCTGACAAGTAAATGTCTATGAACTATTAAGAAGATAAAGATAGCGTTTAAGATAACATTGAAGATAACGGTAAAGGCATACCTAATTACTAACAAATGATTACTACACTGCACCGCACATTACTACACTGCACCGCACCAGTCACCCTAAAGGTTGATCCCACTTGCTTCACACAGAAACTTTATAAATAGCCTTGCGTACCCCTAGCTGACTACATAGGTGCCGTCTGCCCCTATCTCCACTAGGTGTACCCCACTACCCACTTTCGATCGGCTCCCTAATCGTAGATACCCATGCTGGCCCCACAGTGGGGTGTATCACTCCCCTAAAGTGGCAACCTGATACAACTTGAGAATGCGCGGCTTATACCTACACGATGCAACAACGTCTTACTTACCAGCCCGGGTCCACACACGCATATGAAACCCGTTGGACTTGCGTTGCCACCACTCCCTGTTTTGGCCTCTTACAGTCAAACCCAGCATGCGTGTCCCATCCTCGACTTGGGTCGAGCCCACAAAGATACGTTTGGGATACTGGTCGAAATGGGCCCCCACAAGCTACCCACCTAAGCTTGTCACTAGTATATCCCACTTAACCCTCTTAGTCATGTTCATTTACATGTGTGTTTGGTTAAGTCTTACTAATCGTATTTCACATGCCACTAAGGGCACCCCCTAGATTCCTCATGCCACCCAAGGCACCTACTTAACCCCCATGTCCCACCTTACATGTTTATCTGGTTAAGTATTTCTTAATTCATTCAGGCCATAACCTCATAAAGACCTCTCACATTAGACTGGCATTTATGGCAGCTGGATTTGCCGGGCGGGTCCGGGCAGTCTTACACCATAAAAGAGTCTAACCTCGTGTCTTTACAACCGTTATGCTTTAGTTTAGGCCTAGGACCTCTAACATTGGGCTGACATTTGTGACCACTGGATTTGCCGGGCGGGTCCGGGCAGGTTTACGTCACAAACGAGTCCAACCTCGTGTCCTAAGCATTGATTAACACTTAAAATCTTTTACCCCAGTTTTAATAATTCCTTATTCAAATTATTAATTAAGTCAACTTTTAATGATGTCCATAATTGACTCAATTATGGCCATCCACTTATGGCATGCAAAACCATATCAATTGCACCCCAACTTTTTAATATTAAATCCTTAATATTACCCCTACCCCACGTTTATACGTTCGCTTATTCAACTCATAATATAGGCTAGACTTGTATAGTCTAACACCTAGCACAAAGATAAATTATCACAACATATAGACAATTAAAATAAATCTAATCATAATAGGGGTGAAACTTGCATAAAATACACATGTTAAGGATCAAAAGGTGTCAACTTGTTAAATGTCTCAATTTATATGATATGATCATAGCCCAAATCTATACATAAACTTGCATATGGGGTTTTTAAGCAACATAAGGATGGTGTGAACTAGCATAGGATATCACATATGTCATAGCATAATTCTAGATGTCATAATAGATGTCTTGGCATATGTTCATAACTTTTCTAATCAATCTAACTTGCATATGTGACTTGTCATATAGATCAACATAACCCAAACATGATGATTTAATTAATATGAACTAACTAGCATAGATGGTAACATCATGGCCTTTTTAACATGTATGATTCATCACAACTTAGCATAGAAACTTTCAACATACATAACATCATCATAGCATGATTTACAACATATAAGATATCATCATCACATAACATTGGATTTACAATATACATGATAGCAAAAGGGGTTTACAACAACATATATGATAATTCACATCATCTACTCATAATCCATTCATAACTCAACCTAATTAAAATGATAATAATCTTGTTAAGATCATCATACTCACAATTTAGAGAAGAAAAGAGAGAGTTTTGCTTTGCTTTAGGGTTGAGAGAATTAGAATTGAATTTGCTTTTCTTCTTTCTTAGTTGGTGGCGGCTCCATTGATTTCCATGGCGACGGTAACTATTCTATTAGGTTTAGGGTTAGCATTAGGATGTATTTATAGGTGTAGGAAGTTATTTAGGACCATTAGATTAACCCTGAACCATGAGAACCAATCAAATGAAAAATCTGCATTTGAGCGAATCGGCCAATGGGTTGACAACCAAACACCCTTGATTAACCCCTAGTCGACCCAGCAAGGCTCGGGTCGACCTCAAAAATGGGCCGGTTCGGTTATTTCCCCTCCCAATTTGCTGTTTTGAACTTTTTCGCATATTTATTTATTTAATATATATATATATATCAATATATATATATATATATTTCTCTACGCAACCCATTTCACTTAATTCTTTTCTAAAAATTAAGTATACTTTAATTTGTGAATTTTAATGTTATAAAATTACGGGGTGTTACATTCTCCCCTCCTTAAAGGATTTCGTCCCCGAAATCTCCAATTCAAGAAGAATGTATATCCTACCATCTAATCGTCCATCTACTCAACCATCAAACACCAGCATTTATTGTCCTTAAAAGACTTCTAATGCTTTAATGTTTATATGCATAGTGTGTGTATATGTCCATATCTAATGCAAAATTAGGCGGTCTACTAATTCAGTCGACCTCCTTAGTGCAATTCATGATAGTGCCATGCGTCCAATATGTATGCAAAAGATTCCTAATGATACATATTAATTCTATATGCGTGCACAACCATACACCCGAATGCAGCAACTATATGATAATACAACCATTATACATCCATTTTACTAAATACATCCATATATATGCAATATGCAATATGAAGTGACTGAGCCGATCTGGGGCCTAATAGTGTGTGTATATGCATCCACGAGCTACCACTAGTAAACACTTGCATCCACCATACATAACATGTCTCAAACACATGTTTCAACCATAGGATTATCCTAACTAAAGGTCAAAGATACTAGCGAGAGGATATACTAAAGATAAGATAAGTACAAGCTAAGAGATAAAGGAGAATTTAAAGGACATACCCTCAAAAAGAAAAGGGTATCGTGAACGCATCTTCTCTTCCGTCTCCCAAGTAGCGTTGCTCTCATCATCTCCCCATTGCACTTTGACTAGTCTGACCTCTCGATTCCTCAACCTCTTGATCTCCGACCCAAGAATGCGCGTAGGAGCTCGTCGAATTGTCGCATCACGCTCTATCTCCACCTCTCTAAGCAAGCTCGGCTCTACCACATCCGCGGTCTCGTGCAAGCACCTCCTCAAATGTGACACGTGGAATACGTCGTGTACACCACTAAGTCTCTTGGGCAACTCCACTCTATACGCCATCCGTCCAATCCTCTCCTTAATAGGAAACGGCCCTACAAACCTTGGTGCTAATTTCCCAACGGACCCAAAGCGAACAACGTTTCGTAATGGATACACTTTGACAAAGACCATGTCCCCAACTTCAAACTCGAGATCTGTCCTCCTCTTATCCGCATAAGATTTCTGCCTATCTTGCGCTGCTTTCATCCTCCTTCGAATCAAGTCGATCTTCTTCGAAGTCTCCCTAATCATATCGGGCCCAAGTAAGATCTTATCCGTAGATTCCCACCAACATGTAGGTGAACGACAAGGTCGTCCATAAAGAGCTTCGAATGGTGCCATACCAATGCTGGACTGAAAGCTATTATTATATGCGAACTCAACCAATGGAAGATGCTCTTCCCATGTACCCCCAAAGTCTAGGATACATAGCCTCAATAGATCCTCTAGAATGCGATTCACGCTCTCGGTCTGGCCGTCCGTCTGAGGATGATATGCGGTGCTCAAACATAACTGAGTCCCTACCGCCTTTTGTAAGCTTCTCCAAAATTCGCTAGTGAAAATAGGATCGCGGTCGCTCACTATGCTAGAAGGAACACCGTGCAAACGAACTATTTCTCGGACATATACAGAAGCTAACCATGGAGTAGTCCTCTTACTCTTCACGGGAATGAAATGGGCGCTCTTAGTAAGTCTATCTACTATAACCCAAATCCCCGTATTACCCCTCCTCGATCGCGGTAATCCATCCACAAAATCCATCGAGACACTTTCCCACTTCCATAGTGGAACCTACAATGGGTGAAGCAACCCACCGGGTTTCTTTTGCTCCGCTTTTACTTGTTGGCATACCAAGCATCTAGCGACATACTCGGCCACGTCTTTCTTCATGCCGGCCCAAAAGTAAACTCTCTTCATGTCTTTGTACATCTTGTCCCCGCTAGGATGAATGGTCATCTTCGAACGATGTTCTTCGTCAATAATAGTCTTCCTTAGGTCATCGTCTTTTGGTACACAAAGTCTACCGTCCCTACGTAACCAACCCTTATCATCTAGGGTATACCTACGGAGATAGCTTGATGTCTCCCCTCCTTTGAGCTTTTCTACTAACTCAACTAACTGTGGGTCGTCTCGCTGTGCCTCGCCAATCCGTCCCAAAAGCGTAGGTCTGACCTCCAAGGATGCTAGCAAACCGGGTACAAAGTCAACGGAAGGTCTAAAGTCAAACATCAAAATGAATTCTAAACTTTGCCGCTCAACAAACAAAGGACTTAAGGATAATCTTTTTCTACTTAAGGCATCGGCCACCACGTTACCCTTGCCAGGGGTATATGCTATCTCAAAGTCGTAGGATGCTAAGAACTCCATCCACCTTTGCTGCCTTGAGTTCAAGTCCTTCTAAGAGAATAAGTATTTTAAAGATTTGTGGTCAGTGAATAGTTCGAATTTCTCGCCAAGAAGATAATGACGCCAAGACTTAAGCGCGAAAACGATAGCGACCAACTCTAGGTCATGCGTGGGGGTAATTCTTTCCATGCACTCTTAACTGCCTTCCACCATAGGCTATTACCCTGCCCTCTTGCATTAAGACTGCGCCTAGTCCTGTCCCACAAGCGTCAGTATAAACGGTAAACGACTTACTCCCGTCTGGCAATACTAAGACTGGGGTTGAAGTCAAAGCTCTCTTCAAACGTTTGAACGCATCAACACAATCTACGTCCCATGTGAAAACTAGGTTCTTCTTCGTCAAGTGTGTCAATGGAGCTGATATCTTTGCGAAGTCTTTGATAAACTTCCTATAGTAGCCAGCCAACCCTAAGAAACTTCTCACTTCGGTAGCATTTTTAGGGACCTTCCAATCTTGGATGGCCACCACCTTCGCGGGATCCACGGCTATCCCTTCTTTGGAAACCACGTGCCCCAAGAACCGTACTTCCTCCAGAAGTGACACTTAGAAAATTTAGCCTTAAGGCTATGCGCTCGTAGGGTCTCCAACACTTCCCTAAGATGTAGGGCATGCTCTTCTTCATCCTTAGAAAAGATCAAGATGTCATCTACAAAGACTACCACGAATTTGTTAAGGTACTCCCTAAACACCCTACTCATCAAATCAACAAAATATGCTGGGGCGTTTGTCAAATCGAAGGGCATCACTAGCCATTCATAGAAACCGTCCGGAGTCCTAAAGGTAGTCTTGTCTATGCTATCCTCAGCCACTCTCAACTGATGGAAACCAATGGCTAAGTCCAACTGCGAAAACACTGAGGCGCCAACTAACTGATCGAAGAGATCGTCACTCCTCGGCTGTGGGTGTCTGTTCTTTTTAGTAAGCTTATTAAGTTCTCTATAGTCCACACAGAGTCTAAGGGACCCATCCGCCTTTGTGGCAAATACTACTGGAGCACCCCACTCCGATATACTACGTCTTATGAACCCCTTCTCAAGCAACTCCTTCACTTTCTTATCGAGTTCCCTCCTTTCACGTGGAGCCATGTGGCGTACTGGCAATGATACTGGTTTCGCATTATCCACAAGATATATTCTAAAATCTATCTCCCGCTTCGGAGGTAAGCCCTTCACCTCCTCAAACACATCCGAATACTCTCGGACCACTCTAACAGATCGTAGATTTTCCTCAGACGCGTCAAGCGATTATAAATAACTTAGCATAACCGAATTTATAGGATTACAAAAGATTTCGAGAGTGTTGCCAAGGCGAGTCACGAGCCTAACTACTCTCCTTTCACAATCAAGAAAGGCCCCATTTCTGGATAACCAATCCATTCCTAAAATTAGCCCATAGCCCGCGAAGCCCAACACAAAAGCATCACATCGAAACTCAATGCTAAGTATAGAAATTTTCAAATCCAAACACATCATGGACAAATAAGCTGAGCCCCCTATTGGATTCGAAACAACTAAGGGATCCTCTACTAAACTGGTGTTTAAGTGCAGTGATTCAACTAATGATGTAGAGATAAACGAATGTGATGCGCCCGAATCGAATAAGGTACATACAGGATGATCAAACAGAAAAACTAAGCTTTCAACAGAAATGGTTCTACCTCGTTCATGCAGCGGTGGGACCGCGAGAGCCTGAACTTGTCCCCTTGCCTGCCCTGGTGCCATAAGAGCCTGTACCTGTCCTCCCGAGGTAGCTCCTACCCTCTGCCCCTTCTTCGGGTAGTCCTTCATTAAATGTCCCGCATCGCCACAATGAAAACATCATGTCTTCTTTTTCTTTCGGCAATCCTTGCTGAGATGGCCTGGTGTCCCACAGTTAAAACATTTCTTCTTTCCCTTGCCGTTATTGTCTTTACCACCCTTCTTGTTTTGCTGTTGTGGTTTCTTTTGATCCCCCTTCTTCTCGGGTGCCTTATCAGCTTTAGCGCTTTTCTCCTCATGCATAAGCGCCATTTCTACTAACTTCTCAAAGGTGGCCCCCATAGGGATGTGGGTCATAGCCAACCCTTGCAATGGTTCATTCAAGCCATTCACGAACCTCAGCGCCTTCTTCTCCAGCGTGTTCACTAAGTCCAAGCCAAACCTTGCTAACTGATTAAATTTATTGACATATTCTTTCACTGATGAGCTTCCTTGCTTCAATGTCAAGAACCTTTCCATATATAGATTTTCTTCCGCCCTTGAGAGAAACTTCGCCTCGAACCTACGTCTGAAATCCACCCAACAGTCAACAGGACGCTCCCCATTAGTGACCTCCCACCAAAACGAGGCCTCTCCCTTCATCAACCAAGCTGCTAAACGAACTCTCCTCCCTTCTTCTACTTCAAAGATTTCTAGCAATTCTTCCACCTCCTTAAGCCAATCTCTAGCTTCCACAAACGTTTCTGACCCTTGAAATGGTTTTCCACCAATAGCCTTGAATTCCTTGCACGTCTTTGCAAAAGTATCTACGCGAGGAGGAGGAGGAGGGACGGGTGCAACTGGTGGTGGAGGAACATTGTCTGGACCTGCAGCGGCCCTAGCCTCCAATAGCCTCCTATACCATCCTGGTATCGTTACACCGTCGGGTAGATTAAGATCTTCAGCCATGCTGAAACGAAAAAGGAAAGATTCAGAATGGAGAATTCGTAAGATAAAGATATGGGCTATTGGGGATTATGTTTTTTTTTCTTAAAAACTTTTCTCTTTAAATTTCTCATTAAAACATGTTTTTGAAAGCACTTCTTCCAAAAATAACTATTTTTCTAAAGTATTTTTATCTGTTCTGGTAACCTTAAGCTCTGATACCACGTGTAACACCCCACGTCCATTAATGTCACTCACAAAGGGAATGCATTAACTTCCATGGAGGTTATAAGTGAATATAGAATAGAAAAATTACAACAAGACAGATAATAAGTAGTACTTGAAAACTAAAACTTCATTTTATTTCAGCGGAAACATGTTTATTACATCACAAAACCATTAATCAGAGTCAAGTACATTATCCATCTTCATAAAACAAAATACATAATCCCATTACACAAATAGCCATTAAAGAAGATAACAAGCTGGACTTTACTTCAAGGGTCCAAGCTTTCCAAAGAGATGAAGCAATCCAATCAAGCTCCACTAGAGCTGGGCCCAACCTGAGGACCTGGAGGGGGAAAAGGATAGAAATGGAGGGGGTCAGACATAAAGTCTGGCGAGTATGATAATTATAACAATACTATTATCAAAATAACTAGACTAAGGCATAAGCTGGAAGACAAGTAAATGTCTATGAACTATTAAGAAGATAAAGATAGCGTTTAAGATAACGTTGAAGATAACGGTAAAGGCATACCTAATTACTAACGAATGATTACTACACTGCACCGCACATTACTACACTCCACCGCACCAGTCACCCTAAAGGTTGATCCCACTTGCTTCACACAGAAACTTTATAAATAGCCTTGCGTACCCCTAGCTGACTACATAGGTGCCGTCTGCCCTTATCTCCACTAGGTGTACCCCACTACCCACTTTCGATCGGCTCCCTACTCGTAGATACCCGTGCTGGCCCCATAGTGGGGTATATCACTCCCCTAAAGTGGCAACCCGATACAACTTGAGAATGCACGGCTTATACCTACACGATGCAACAACGTCTTACCTACCAGCCCGGGTCCAGAAACGCATATGAAACCCGTTGGACTTGCGTTGCCACCGCTCCCTGTTTTGGCCTCTTACAGTCAAACCCAGCATGCGTGTCCCGTCCTCGACTTGGGTCGAGCCCACAAAGATACGTTTGGGATACTGGTCGAAATGGGCCCCCACAAGCTACCCACCTAAGCTTGTCACTAGTATATCCCACTTAACCCTCTTAGTCATGTTCATTTACATGTGTGTTTGGTTAAGTCTTACTAATCGTATTTCACATGCCACTAAGGGAACCCCCTAGATTTCTCATGCCACCCAAGGCACCTACTTAACCCCCATGTCCCACCTTACATGTTTATCTGGTTAAGTATTTCTTAATTCATTCAGGCCATAACCTCATAAAGACCTCTCACATTAGACTGGCATTTATGGCAGCTGGATTTGCCGGGCGGGTCCGGGCAGTCTTACACCATAAAAGAGTCTAACCTCGTGTCTTTACAACCGTTATGCTTTAGTTTAGGCCTAGGACCTCTCACATTGGGCTGACATTTGTGACCACTGGATTTGCCGGGCGGGTCCGGGCAGGTTTACGTCACAAACGAGTCCAACCTCGTGTCCTAAGCATTGATTAACACTTAAAATCTTTTACCCCAGTTTTAATAATTCCTTATTCAAATTATTAATTAAGTCAACTTTTAATGATGTCCATAATTGACTCAATTATGGCCATCCACTTATGGCATGCAAAACCATATCAATTGCACCCCAACTTTTTAATATTAAATCCTTAATATTACCCCTACCCCACATTTATACGTTCGCTTATTCAACGCATAATATAGGCTAGACTTTTATAGTCTAACACCTAGCACAAAGATAAATTATCACAACATAAAGACAATTAAAATAAATCTAATCATAATAGGGGTGAAACTTGCATAAACTACACATGTTAAGGATCAAAAGGTGTCAACTTGTTAAATGTCTCAATTTATATGATATGATCATAGCCCAAATCTATACATAAACTTGCATATGGGGTTTTTAGGCAACATAATGATGGTGTGAACTAGCATAGGATATCACATATGTCATAGCATAATTCTAGATGTCATAATAGATGTCTTGGCATATGTTCATAACTTTTCTAATCAATCTAACTTGCATATGTGACTTGTCATATAGATCAACATAACCCAAACATGATGATTTAATTAATATGAACTAACTAGCATAGATGGTAACATCATGGCCTTTTTAACATGTATGATTCATCACAACTTAGCATAGAAACTTTCAACATACATAACATCATCATAGCATGATTTACAACATATAAGATATCATCATCACATAACATTGGATTTACAATATACATGATAGCAAAAGGGGTTTACAACAACATATATGATAATTCACATCATCTACTCATAATCCATTCATAACTCAACCTAATTAAAATGATAATAATCTTGTTAAGATCATCATACTCACAATTTAGAGAAGAAAAGAGAGAGTTTTGCTTTGCTTTAGGGTTGAGAGAATTGGCGGCGGCTCCATTGATTTCCATGGCGACGGTAACTATTCTATTAGGTTTAGGGTTAGCATTAGGATGTATTTATAGGTGTACGTAGTTATTTAGGACCATTAGATTAACCCTGAACCATGAGAACCAATCGAATGCAAAATCTGCATTTGAGCGAATCGGCCCACGGGTTGACAGCCAAACACCCTGGATTAACCCCTAGTCGACCCAGCAAGGCTCGGGTCGACCTCAAAAATGGGTCTGTTCGGTTATTTCCCCTCCCAATTCGCTATTTTGAACTTTTTCGCATATTTATTTATTTAATTTTTAATTTATATATATATATATATATCAATATATATATATATTTCTTTGCGCAACCCATTTCACTTAATTCTTTTCTAAAAATTAAGTATACTTTAATTTGTGAATTTTAATGTTATAAAATTACGGAGTGTTACAAAAACATTATAAAAATCATATCTTGTTCATCATAGTAAATAAATAAAATCATGAACATAAAAACTCACATTAACAATGGAATGAGTGGGGTTTCGGTGTGCACCGGGTTCGTCGGAGGTGGGGGAATGTGCGACGGTGACAAGGCGGCGGCGGCTATGGATGGGTGGTAGCGGATTTTCATGGATTTGGGGGGCAGAGGGGGGGTTCCAGCGGAGGAAGAAGAGAAGAGAGAGAGGAGAAAGAAAGGGGGAAAAGGCGCAACAAGGGGGTCTCGCCAGAGCTTCGGTGGCGTGCGCGGTGGAGCAGCGACGTGGGTAGCGGCATGGTGGTGGGAGGCGATGGGTTTAGTTAGTTTTTTTCTTTCTATTCTATTTTGAAATGAAGGAGGGGGGTCTGAGTGAAGAAAAAAGGGGGTTGACTAAAATAAATATATTATTATTTAATTAAGTTAATTCCCATAAAGTTATCTTTTCATTCAGACTCCAATCTCAACCCAACGACTGTCTCCCCTAGCTAATTATCCCCATTCCGAACACAATGGAATATGTTTCGTAACCCAATTCGGCTGTTACGATCCATTTGGATTAATATTTACAATATAAATTAATATTTTAGTCAATATTGAATTTAACGTACATTTTAATTTACCGGGGCCACATACTAACTCTAAAAATTACAGAAAAAATATTTCTTGCTTTGTATTGACGATACAGTCCTAAAAAAACTAATTTCATTAAATTCTGTGACCGTTTGAAAAATGGCCATTTTCCGGTCGATCTAAATTGACTGAAACTGTCAAAACACGCTTTCTTTTGCCACACTCACATATTAATCCCAAAAATTATGAATTTTGGAATCTAGCAATAATTTGACATCTTGGATCAAACAAAAGTGGTCTCGTCGAAAACTGAGGTCGTTTGCAAAATTTCCATTTTTAAGGGCTAAAATTCCATAGCGACTATTTTGAATTTTCAACTGGGCATAACTTTTTATTCCCGCTATGAGATTTCAATTTTTCGGATTTATTGGAGAGAAATTTTCAAATAGATTCTAATATTTTTGGTTTCACTAAAATACGGTTTATTTTGAATCTTGTACGTTCATTTGAAATTTGAAATCGAATTTTCAAACTACGACACCATTTTCAATTCCATTTATAAATAAAAATAAATATTTATATTCTAATGTTGATTCAAATATATATATATATATATATATGTTCTAAATCTATTCAGATTAAATATATAGTCGTTATTATTTAAAATAAATCATTTTAAATATCCAAAATTGATTAAAATTGCCAAAATAAATTTTTTAAATTGGTTCAGATTTTTCGGGTTGTTACGGTTAAAATTTAGCCAACTAAGAGTATTCGTTAAATACAAATCATTTTACCTGATTTCCTTTTAACCAAAAAAAATAAATGATTTTCCTTAGCTGACTTTCTTTTAGCATGCTGAGAAGGAAAGTCGGTTAAGATGCAACTTTCAGGGTGGCTTTGGCAACCTTCAACTTCGAAGAAGGTTGTAGACCCCATATTAGGGTTGGTTGATTCCCAATCGACGTTAGGATGGAAACGCTCTAAGCTTTAAAGTGCATTTCCAATAGCTATTGGCAGAATAGTCAAAATATTACACTCAAAAAAATCCCTCTATACTATATGAAAGTGAATACATATAGGACTATGTATACGATATGAAAGTAGTACATATCTGGAATTAAATTTCATCTGAGCACTAATTCAATCAGTGTCTGGTCTAGTTCAGAATTGTGTATTAACCTCTAAATACTCAACTTAATTTTCACCATTCGAATAATGTTTTCAAGGTGAGCGTTAATATAAAGGCTTAATATGCAACAATTAAAGATGCTATAATAAAACAAAATGCATGTAGTGGGAGCAAGGCCTATATGCTGGATGATAAACTTGTTCGAATCTAGCATGGTTCCTTAATAAACAACGTCATATTTGATTGTGATTTAGAAAAAAAAAAGTATATTCAAGAATAAATTGGAAGCAAAAAGAAAAAGAATGGACTATAATTGCTTTTACCTAAATAGGGTGAACGAAGTAAAGTGAAATGTAAGGCAGTATATGAAAGGAAGAGAACTTGATGTTGTGAGTTTAATGTACTCAATAGACATTCATCATCTCAAAAGGATGATGGTATTGTGATGATTGTCCCATACCACTTGCACGGGAACAAGGAAAAGATGTAATGTATGCATGTGAATATGATATTAGTCCGCATTTGAGGAGAAACAAAAGCAAAATATGTGTATATTTCACAGCGCATGGACAAAATATAATAAGAATACTAGTGAGCCATCACAAAGTGAACAAAACATCATCATAGAATCATTATGTCATATACATCATTAAGTAATAGTCAAGTACATCATTACCTCGCCAGATCCTCAACACTTGGAGTGCCATATAAATTAGAATATCTACAAATATGGGATAATACATCAAAGCTCCTCCAAGCTTGTCCCCTTTGTCAGCTACAAGCCACCTGGACCTGCTATCTTGTCTACTCATCAACAATGTTGACATACACCGACAACGAAGTTGATAAGTACCCTAGATAGTAACAGAAAACATAAAACTTTAGGTCAGACAATAGTTTGATGTGAGCGATAAAATCTATCAACAACTATACTGTAAAATATGATACTAGAGAGGTTTATTCTGACATCTGACATGTCCCTACAACTAAAGAGTCAGTAAATAATATTGTATAAAATATGCTACTCAAATAACAACAATAATTGGTATAATCATAGGATATAAGAGTCTAAGTAGCCTATACTAGACTCATTCCTCATCCTCTCTCCAGAACCCTATAAGTGATAATGTACCAAAGGAATTAAATGTAAGAGCAACCATAGAAATTATAACATCATTCATCAAAATACCAACTAGCACCTTCTAAAGCCATGAATACACCCGTATGGAAATCTTCACTCGATTAGGGACTAAAAGAAATTCTAGTTTTAATCAAACTCTATGTTACACTAATACGTTCCATATGCAAGCACTATGTTACACCACCTAGGGTATGCGAACATTGGTGCCTATCCTAATGGGAATCCTCACAGTCCCCTGCTTTGAGTCAACTAGAATACACTGAGTTATCAGTGATTACTTAGCACTCCTTATCACTAGAGTATCACCACTCTAAGTCCCCCTCGAACCAATCCATTATCCCATAGGTCCACTACACCACGAACTACGTCTATTATCTTGTAGCTTTGTTACACCACAAACTTCCTTCATTATCTAATAGCTTCGTTACACCACGTACAACGTATCACTCCCCTTTGATCATACTCTCACTCGAATCTTCGATCAAGGAGCCATAACTTCACCATGTTGTAACTTCCTGTAACACCCGTAAAATATACTTAATTTAGAAATGGGTTAATTTAATTTAAAAATGAACGGTAATAAATAATAATATATTAAAAGGCTAAAAACGGAATTTTGGACAATTAAGAATTGGACGACGAAAGTATTGTAGTTGCGTTTGTGGCGAGATTCTGACCCTTTTTCGTATTTTATTTGCTGAAAACGGAGTCTATTTGCAAAAGTTATTATACGTATATATTAATATACAATGATTTGAATTTCAAATAAATATATATACAAGCTAGGAATATATTAGATAGGATAAGCATGAAAAGAATATTCCCATTAATTTCAAACTTATGTGTAAATATTAACACATAGAAGGGGACAAGAATGAATTAACTAAGGAAAGAAATAAAGAGAATTAATCAAGGAACGATAAAAAAAGTAACGTTCTGTAGGAATTTCCTCATGGACTGACTCCAAAAAAGGGCTCGACCACCCCTCTAGGAGTGGTGTCGACTACGCTCCTATAGGGAATCCCGGTAAAGGTTGTTTTATGTAGGGACTTATTTATAATATATATCAAATGGACTGTTTAGATTTAATCAAACTAATCTAACGGTTCATACACACGATAACAACTATAAATAGCCCCTCAAATTCTCATTCTAAAGCCTACATCCATTTCTCTCAGCGCCTCCATTCTTCCTTTCTTCTATCTCAAATTTTAGAAAGCCTGAACAATTTAGGTTTCTTCTATTCCTCTAAATCTATTTTATCTTCTATACCTTATTTTAATATTTGAGATTTGCCTAAAATTTAGATTCATACATACAAATATTTAAGACTAAAATGGTGATTCTTATATATATATATATATATATATATATATATATATATATATATATAAGGCTTCGAGCATACGTTCGTTCTTGAAGGCCAAATCCAATTTCTGTTCTATTCAATCTTGTTACTACTCTTTCTAATAGCTCTGTTAGTGGAATCCATCTAAGTTATTATTTTCTGTAATTTGATAGTTATAGATTTGGATTGTTATGCTATGGAGAATTTGAAATATACGAAAAGAGAACATGATTAAACCCCTCAAATCCTCCGTTTATTTTATTGTTCATAGAAATGATCAGTCGAGTTATATTTGGGTTTTGGTTTGTTGTAGTAACAAAAGAAGAACATGATTCTTTTGTATGATTTTCTATATTGTTTGGATTCTCTATATTGATTAGATTCCTTTTTATTCCATTTTCATGTAAATTCACATGTTTGATTTTTGGGCAAAAGATTAAGATATGAATAATTTGTAAATTTAATATGTTTGAATCTCTACTTCTCAAGATGGAGGATTTGAGCGTATTACTTACTATATATCTAAATATTAATGTTTTGCATATAAACAAACATAAGAAAAGGAATATATTTAGAGTGAGAGTTATAAACATATATAGTTGAAGCTATATTCATCTTTTATTATCACGATAATCAAGCTAAAGCATGGGTTTACTAGTTTATATGTTGTTGTGATTGTTTTTCCCATTCTATTGTCATATGCACACTAATTTTATGGTTGAGGAAAATATGGGAAAATGACTTGTATACCTTAAGAATTTAGTAGGATTGACATTTCAAATACGTGGTAAGGATGCTAATCTCATTTGCTTAATGTACACTTACACACACACACACACACACACACACACACATATATATATATATATTTGTGTGTGTGTGTATGTATGTATGTGTATATATATATATGTATGTATAATGTAATCGACGTATATAAATGCGTATTAAGTGTGTTTTAAATACGATTAAATTATGAATTGAATTTGAATGTCCCCATAGGAATTTGTATGTTTATATGTATGTGAGTTAGTGGCTTAATTAATATCAATGACATATAGATACGAGGTTAACCGTTACTTCTAATAAAAGTTTGTCTGGAACCTACCAGCATATCCAGCATCTACAAGCAAATCTGGTTAATATGAGAGTTTTAGGTGCCATAGGCTATTATAATTAGTATGCTATGATGCGAGGTTAGGCCTAACTTGTTGTAGAAGTCTACCCGGAATCGGCCGACAGATCCGGCATCTACAAGTGGTAGGCCAAATGTGAGATGTCCAGTACACACACATATACATACGTACATACGTATGTATGTATATATATATGTTGTGTGCGAGAAGTAGGTCCGCCTTGGGAAAAGGTATTAAGTGGCTGGCCTATCTCTTATTGGGTATTAAGTGGCAGCTAGAAAAGTTTATCCATTTAAAGCAAGGAGAGATGGAGTTGAAGGAGTATGTAGCGAAGTTTATTGAGTTGTCTAAGTTTGGTAGGGGTTGGTGTATACGCCAACAAATAAATCCCTTAGTTTTGTGAAGTGGTTGAATTCACCATTGAAGGAGATGCTTTTGGCACAACTTACCTTTGGAGCTACATTTGAGGCTTTGGTTGAGGCAGCTATCTTATATTCTGCTGAAAATGTTAAGAGAGTTAAGACAACTAATAAATGAGAAGGTACTTCTGGTGATGGGAAGAATAAGAAAAATAGTTTCTGCCTCAAGAAGAAGAAGATCGGTAAATTCAAGAAGGAAGCCACGACTTGTTCTTGAAGCCACAAGAAACAAGACGAAGTAAAGGACTGTAGAGTACACTTAGCAAAGATAGATTTCAAAGGAAGATTCCTTAACTATCATGAAGTTGGACACTTAGCAAGGAAATGCCCAAAGCATAGGATAATAAGGAGGCCGGGATTATGCATTAGAAGTAGTGCCAATTCGTAGTCAACCCCCTAAGGATCAAGGATAATCCACACTGGAAGGTATAATTTATATTCTAGCAAACTCTTTGTGTACCCTATTTGATTATGGAGCCACGTATTCATTTATTGCTAGGAAGATTGTAGATTCTTTGAAAGTTCTCTTGTGCTTTGCTAGCTATTCAATAGAGGTGTCTAACTATGTTGGTGGGACTTTACATCTTTCTATTGTTTGTAAAGACCTAGTACTGGACATTGGCGATGTCGACTTCTTTTGTGATGCGTATGTGCTTGATTTTGAGGGGCATGGTCTTATCTTGGGTATGGACTAGCTATCATTTTATGGGGCCAACCTCAATTGAGGTAGGATATTTGTTTGTTTAAGAAGTCGCGGAGTTCGCAGCGTAGAGATTCTTTATAGGACAAGGAATAGGAGTTCAACCTTATTTTCTCTATCTCTTGATTTTGAAGGACCATCCTTAGCACCAGTTGAATGTAAGTTTCCTGATTCTTTTTAGGAAGTCATAAGACTCCCACCCCCTCGAGATATATCTTTTAGAATAGACCTCGAATAGGATGTTAGGCTTGTAGCATTACCTTTAAGGCACATCGCTCCTAAGGAAAGGATAGAGTTAGACAAACAAATCTCAGAATTGTTGCAGAAGGGATTCATTTGTAAGAGTACCTCAAAGTGGTGTTCCCCAGTAGTATTTGTCGTGAAATCAGGAGGATCTTTAAGGTTATGTGTTAACTATATGGGACTTAACAAGCTGACCAAAAAGATAGGTATCCCTTACCAAGAATTGATGACGAGTTTTACCATTTGGGTAACACCCCGTAATTATAACGATACTAAAGATGACGAATTAAAGAATAATTAGTGTGAAATACACTTTTAACAATGAATTAAGGAAAACTTAATTCAATATTCAAAATTAAGTAAAACAGACTGCACCATTGCGTCCATCTCGAAATTCTGGTCAAAATAGACACTTGGTTTACGTAAGTCGGACACCGTATGAAGAAGTTATTAAGGTTTGAAGTTTGTATACGCATAGGAAGAATATATATATATATATATATATATATAGTAAGTTCAGAAATTCAAAAATGGGTCCAGAAATTTGAAATTTAAAATTTGGGAAGGCGGCAGATTTCCTGCTCAGGTGGGTCTACCCACTCAAAGGGGGGTTGACCCATAGGTCGACCTACCCAAAAGGGGGTCGACCCGCTCAAAAGGGGGTCGACCCACACCTGATAGATCTGGGAGAAATACTTCATTTTGTATTTGGACACCTTTCTGAGCAAGATTCATTGCACCCTAGGCTATATAAAGGACCCTAGACCTAGGTTTTATTCATCCAAAAATAATGCTGACGGCGAAGCTCTGCTGCAACGAAAATTAAAATGGCCTTTCTTCTTATAAATCAACTCAAAGAAGATTATACATATTCAAAGACTGCTACAACAAATTCAGCGATGGCTACAACAACTGATTCAACATGTTCTTTACAGTAATTTGGATCCATTTCCATAGATCTATTCACTGTGAGTTCATATTATTTTTAGATTTGAGTATTTAAATAGTAATCTTGATATGTATATAAAAACTGGATCTTGAATTGGTTCCTAGTCAGTTCTATTATGACATAATTACCAGATCTGCTTTTATATGTTCATATCGCCACCATGTTAAATCTCATCATAATATGCCTATTCAGTTTATGCCTATTTCTATCATTTTATTATTGATTCGTTATTATGCTTATTCTTGATTCTCTTTTTCCCTTTTTATTTTTATATAGCCAGGCTACCATCGATCCTAGGCCTAACGCAGAAAAATGCGAACATGCAAAATTGGGAACGATTGGGAAAGACATAATTTGGGGCATAACTGGTATTGGAAAATATAATTTGAGCATAAATTGGGACATGTGTATGTACTGATTTGGGACAGAAATTGCGACGTATGTGAATATGAATTTTAGGCATACATTGGAAAATATGCGAATATGGATTTGGGTATAACTTGTATTGAAATGGGTGAATATGGAATAGGGACATAAATTGGAAAATATGTAGGGTTGTGTTTGTGCATAACATATATATATGTATATGCCTTGACTTATAACTTGGGGAAAAGAGCATACGGTGCATAATTAAAAGGTGAATTAAAAAGAGGCGTAAAAGTCTATGATTTGAATAGTGAATTGGGCATATAATTAAATATAGGGAAAAAGAGAAATGATCACTTATAATGACACAGGTAGATTTGGATAAAAAATAGATTGTCTAGTAATTACAATTAGGAATTGTAATTGCACCTATGACACGAGGTTAGGTTGCACTAGTGGTGGAAGTCTGCCCGGACCCGGCCGGCATATCTAGCAGCCACTAATGTTGAACCTAATGTGAGCGGTCTAAGTATGCAAATACAAATCGAGCTAAGACACGAGGTTAGACCCAATTGTGGAATAAGACTGCCCGGACACGATCGACATATCCAACATCCACACGTTGTAGGCCTAATATGGGAGGTCTAGCCCATTATAACCATAATTGTACATGGTAATGAATTTGACTACTTATCCTAATTTAATCCATAAGGATTGTATGATTATGAACTTAAGTTAGGGTTAAATAAAATTGGATGGGTAGTGGGTGGGTTAAGTAAAATAGAGGGGGGTGGGTAAGATTTACATATAGGCCCACGAACTTAACCCAATAAGGATATGTAGTTAAAGACACCTAGTGGTATACATATTCGGTGGAAAATATATCAAAGTTATGTAATTAAAGACACCCTTGTAGGGTAAGCATAACATGTAGAAATGATAGAATTAGATATGCGTAATAATCTTCTAAGTAAACATCGATAAGTTGTAGTGACGGTGCAAATTTAATTTAAGATTAAATGAGAAAGAATGAGGAAAACTGGTAAAATAAATAAGTTATATTTAATCATAAATGGTAAGTGATTAGGAAACATGTGAATTGAGATATACTTGATAACGTATTAAGGAGAACATGTTATTGTAATGATGTAACCAAGCAAGAATATAAATTAGATTGTGGATTACAGACCTTGGGCCACGATCTAGAGAATAACATGTTGTGGGCTTATTAATAAACTTAAATGGATTAAGCTATATGATTGAAATTAATGAGCAAGAGAAACTTGGTAATTTGAATAAGAAATCAATATGAATGGGAATAACCAAGTTAATTGGAAACCCGGTGAGGTATGGCAAGCGCGTAAAAGAATGTTTAGACATAGGGTCTAACAACATATTAAAGAAAGGCGCTTGGACCAGTCCGTACGTTTGAGGGTGAATAACCCAATGGGGTAGATCATCAAGGTGTTATAAGATACAAGGCGAGCACACATTCATCTGATTGTTATGACGGCTCCAAAGGACTGGAAGGGGAAGCACGCGGCTTCCTGAGGTATGTAAGGTGCTCCTAGTAGTCCTCTGTGCGGTGACAGATGTCTTAGGCTGTACTCGTAGAGGTTGAGTCTGCGCGTAACTACTAGGTCGGTTGGCCTTGACTCTAGATGTAGCTATGCAGTCAGAATGCTGTGACGAGGTGACACCAGGGTGATTCGATGGTTGCCTCACGAGGAGGTAGAGAGGATCACGACCAACAAGGATTGTAGACCGTTGGATATCCGTCATCGATAGCTAGCGGGATGCGAAAGACTAGAGCTAAACCCAAGATACCATTTCACCTTTCACTATCAAGGTACGGGGTTAAGGGTAGACGCCACATGGATGTTTAGATTGGTTGTTATTAGGGGCGGTCACTTAGCTCTTGTAGTCTTTACTAGTTGTAGGAGGGGCCGAGGTGGGGCCATAGCCACCACGAAAACAGACCCTAGGTATGTCTATATATAGAGGCTCTTTAAAGATGGGCCTCTACAGATGTGGAAAATCTCCCGACCGAGTTCCGTATTTCTTGTATCGCCTGCCGCAGAACTCGGTGCACATTAGAGGACGTGCGATTCGTGCTACAATTACAGTACATACGTGGGACATTCTAGATACATGCATATCTTCTCTAGATGGTGTATCGTAGACTAGAGGGCATTGTTCTGATATGGAATCGTATTCGATCGGTGGTGGCAGTCTGTACGCTTACGTAGCATAGTAATGACAGATATATGCAGAATGTAAATATTGTTATATAGGGACCCGTACGTCGCTTCGGCATAGGATGAGGGACTGCATTCATTTCATTGGAGACCGTGTGAGTGGGCTACCATGGTGTGCATCTCAATATTGAGAGATACTTACATATATTGTATTAGGTAAATCCATGGGAAAGTAAATGGGTACGATGCGCGGATAAGTCTTGAGTTCTACTAACCCAAGTAACCTAATAATCAAGAAAATGTAATGGAATAGTATTAGTAGGGATTATTCTATTTCTGATATACTAGTATCTGCGCGGTGCAGAGAAATGTATTTAAGAAGTGCAATATATCTTGTTCATCTTATCTTGCTCAGTTCACACTTGTTATTGTTACTGTTATCTTGTTCTTCCAGTTTTATATGCCTGCCATGATACTTCTATTTATTTATATTTAAAAGTAACTGGACTCGCCAGACTTTATGTTTTCCCTTTTTGTTTCCTCTTCTCTCTCTTCCGTTCCCCCTAGGTTCTCAGGGTGGAAGTGCTTAGAGTTGATTTGAATTCTTTCAGCTTAGCTTTGATTTCGGATATAGATGTACTAGTTTGACATCTTGTCAAAACTCTTATGGCTTTGCAAGGGAAATATGGTTTTATGCTTTTGTACTATGATATTTTTGGCAAGACAGATTATTATTGTTATTAATTACTTATGATGTAAACTCAGTATTTGGGACCATGATGTTTTGATTTAAATAATTTTTTTTAATTCCGTTGCTATTTTACATGTCTGTCTTGTGCTATTATGTTCTTATTTACCTATAACGCTTCACGAAACTTAATGCATTCCCTTAGCGAGTGACATTAACGGATGTGGGGTGTTACATTTGGTATCAGAGCATATGGTTATAAGATCGAATAAAATATTTTGAAAAGGGTTTTGAAAAAGGTCTCAAAAACAAAGTATTTTAAAATAAAATGTCTGTTTTTGAAAAGCATATTTCCCAAAGCCAAAAATATCTTCTCGATTCTTCACTTGATTTCTTTTCCTTTTTGATCAGGGAACCATTTCCTCTCGAAAGGGTATCCCTATTTCGGCATGGTTCATAGGCATGTTAAAACTAGTGTACATGTCGAAGGGCAAAGAAGTGCCCAAGCTCCATCTTTAGCCACAGTGGTTTCACCTGCATCTTATTTTCTTTCAAGCCTCGTAAGAATTTGCGTGCGATGGAGGCAGATTTCAAGGTACTAGTTAGCAAGTGGAAAAAAGGAGAATAAGCGAGTAGGGGCTAAGGAGCATAACCCAAAGACGAAAGAAAGTGATGGCTTAAGAAGGAAATATAGATGAAAGAAGAAAAGAGGAAATACCATAACTTCGGAACGTTGGGTCATCTAAAAAGGATTGCAGAAAGAGGAAAGGCGTTGTTACCACTTTGGTAAGGCGGGACACCTTATTAAGGAGTGCCCAAAGAGACAAGGACAAGGAAAAAAGGTAGGAACTTCTAGGGGCAAGCTAATGTTCTCATATTTGGTGGATAGGATAGGGATAGGAAAGTTTCCATCGAAGGATTGATTTCTATTTATGATCGTCCTGTTAGGATTCTTTTTCTAGCTCTTCGCATTCTTTTGGATCTAATCTTTTAGTTGAGTCTCTACACCTAGATACTAGTATGGTTTTGGATCCCGTTATTGCCTCAAACCCTAGTGGAGGTACGGATCATTTATCGATGATTTTTCGGGGTTTGAGAATCTCTGTGTTAGGTATCGAGTTTGATTGTGACACATATGTTCTTGATTTCCTAAGATACGGTTTGATTCTAGGATGGATGGGTTAATCATATATGGATCCATTCTAGATTGTGAGAGGAGGGTCGTTAGACTTATGACTTGCCATATAAAGACTCTCGAGATTTCTTATGACCCCAAAAGGGTCTGTCATGCTTAGTCTCCTAGAACCCTTGATATATCTACCGATGATTTGCAACATGTGACTCCTAAAAGAAAAGAGGGAACTTGATAAGAAAGTAGGGGAGCTACTTGTGAAGAGGTTTGATAGGTGAGTAATATCGGGATGGGAAACCTATTGAAGACAGTTCTTGAGGAAGCCCATCATTCTAAGATGACTATTCATCCAAGCGGCGATAAAATGTATAGAATTCAAGGTAACGGAGCCAAACTTGCGAGAGGAAATGAAAGTAGAGAAGGAAGCAATGATAGAACGAGTTCCGACTTGCATACTTGGATCGGAGGTTAAGAAATTATGCAACAAAGAAGTGAAGCTATTAAGAGTGCAATGGGGAAAGGGCCGCAAGAAAGCTACTTGGGAGGCTGAGGACAAGAATCGCGCTTCATATCCTTTCCTTTTCGAGAATATGTCCTTAACTTCTTTTTCCAAGCTTCAAATTAATACTTGTATCTATCGTTTGAATATCTCCTATCGATCGAGTCTTCAGGTAGAAAACTAATGAATGTAAACACGTGTTTGAGACATGTTATGTTTGATGGATGCAATTGGTTGTTAGTGATTGCTCGTGGATGCATATACACACACAATAGGCACTAGATCAGCTCAATCACTTACATATTGCTTATTGATGTGTGTACATTTTCAATTTTGATAGATGGAAATGGGTGTATCGTTACATTGATGTTGCATTTGGATGGATGATTGTGCACACATATAAACCTTACATATATTAGGATGATTTGCATACATTTTGGTTGCATGGCACAAACATACATTGCTAAGGAGGTCAACTGAATTAGTAGACCGCCTGATCTTTCGCATTAGTTTACGGACATATACACACACTATTATGTATGTTCATAAAAGCGTTAGAAATTCCATAAGAACAATGAATGCCTATGATTGTTCAATGGACGCATGAGTGTTGGATGTTAGGATATATGTTCTTCTTAACATAGAGATTACAGGGACGAAATCCTTTGAGTAGGGGTGAATGTAACACGCGGAATTTAACCGACACTAAAGATGATGAATTAAAGAATAATTAGTGTGAAATACACTATTAACAATGAATTAAGAAGAACTTAATTTAATATTCAGAATTAAGTAAAATGGACTGCGCCATTGCGTTCGTCTCAAAATTCTGGTCAAAATAGACGTCTGCTTTGCGTAAATCGGACACCCTATGAAGAAATTATTAAGGTTTGAAGTTTGTATATGCATAGAAAGAATATATATATATAATAAGTTCAGAAATTCAAAAATGGGTCCAGAAATTTGAGATTCAAAATTTGGGAAGGCAGCAGATTTCCCGCTCAGGTGGTTCTACCCACTCAAAGGGGGGTCGACCCATAGGTCGACCTACCCTAAGGGGGGTTGACCCATAGGTCGACCCACTCAAAGGGGGTTCGACCCACCCCTGACAGATCTTGGCGAAATACTTTTTTTTTGTATTTGGTCACCTTTCTGAGCAAGACTCATTGAACCCTAGGCTATATAAAGGACCCTAGACCTAGGTTTTATTCATCCAAAAATAATGCTGACGGCGAAGCTCTGCTGCAACTAAAATTAAAATTGCCTTTCTTCTTCTAAATCAATTCAAAGAAGATTATACATATTCGAAGAATTCAGCGATGGCTACAACAACTTATTCAACATGTTCTTCACAGTAATTTAGATCCATTTCCTTAGATCTATTCACTGTGAGTTCATGTTATTTTTAGATTTGAATATTTGAATAGTAATCTTGATATGTATATAAAAAACTAGATCTTGGATCGGTGCCTAATCAGTTCTATTATGACATAATTATCAGATCTGCTTTTATATGTTCATATCGCCACCATGTTAAATCTTGCCATAGTATGCCTATTCAGTTTATGCCTATTTCTATCAGTTTATTATTGATTCGTTACTATGCCTATTCTTGATTCTCTTTTTCCCTTTTTATTTTTATATAGCCAGGCTACCATCGAGCCTAGGCCTAACGCTGAAAAATGCGAACATGCGAAATTGGGAATGATTGGGAAAGACATAATTTGACGCATAATTGGTATTGGAAAATATTATTTGAGCATATATTGGGACATGTGTAAGTACTAATTTGGGGCATAAATTGGGACGTATGTGAATATGAATTTTAGGCATACATTGGAAAATATGCGAATATGGATTTGGGTATAACTTGTATTGAAATGGGTGAATATGGACTAGGGACATAAATTGGAAAATATTTAGGGTTGTGTTTGTACATAACATACATACATATATATATGCCTTGACTTATAACTTGGGAAAAAGTGCATATGGTGCATAACTAAAAGGTTAATTAAAAAGGGGCGTAAAAGTCTATGATTTGAATAGTGAATTGGGCATATAATTAAATATGGGGAAAAAAGAGAAATAATCACCTATAATGACATAGGTAGATTTGGATAAAAAAGGAATGTCTAGTAATTACAATTAGGAATTGTAATTGCACTTATGACATGAGGTTAGGTTACATTAGTGGTGAAAGTCTGCGCAAACTCGACCGGCATATCCAACAACCACTAATGCTGAACCTAATGTGAGAGGTCTAAGTGTGCAAATACGAATCGGGCTAAAACACGAGGTTAGACCCAACTACGGAATAAGACTGTAACACCCCGTATTTTCTGTGAACATTAAAGTAACAAATTAAAGTATACTTAATTTTTAAGAGAAGAATTAAGGGAAACGGGTTACGCCATTGCGTTTGCCTCAGAATTCTTCTTGAGATAGAGTCCGAGTTTGCGTAAATTGGACTCTGTATGAAGGAGTTATGACCTTCAGAAGTTTCAGAGATTTAAATAAAACAGCTCAGGTTTGAAATTCGAAATTCAAATCACACACCCGGGCTGGCCGGGAAATTTCCCGTCTAGGACCCAGGTCGACCAGGAGGTCGACCTAGGTCACACAGGTCAACCAGGGGGTCGACCTCCCCCATATTTCCAAATCCGAGGACTGTTTCATTTCTCTTCATTTGGACGCCCGTTCTGACCAGATTCGTTGATCCCTATGCTATATAAACACCCCTAAGGCTATAGTTTTCTCTACAAAACTTCATTACGCCTATACTCTACCCTAATTCATATCAAAATAAATCAAAGACGGGGTTAATGCTGCTCAAGTCCTTCGTAGAATCAAGTTAAAATTCAAGTAAAGATTCAAAGGCTAATTCAACGACTTCAATAACTATTTTCTACGAATCAAATCAAATATAAATTAGAAGAACAAATAGTCTACTTCAAGGGAGAGCTATTCAGTTTCAGAATACAAATCCCAGAATTCAAGACCGTTCTGTAATTTGTAAGTTCACGTTACTTTCAGAAATAAAAGTTAGTTGGGATTCTGACATTGTAATAAATCTGGATCTGAGATTATGCCTATTTCTATCTGTCTTTCAATATCCTTTGGATCTATCTCATTGATAATATTATGTCCATTCTTTGTCTCTTCTTTCCTTCTTCCCTTTTTGTTTTATAGCCAGGCTACTGCGAGCCTTAGCCAGATCTCATAAGAGATGAACGTACGTTGGAAATAAAATTGGACATAAAATATGATTTGGACATGACCAACGCCAAAACTTGGGGAAAAGTATTAAATTGTGTATAATTGGGCATAATTGAGTTGTAACTGATTTGAGGACATAACACATGTTGTATTCAAAACATAAAGTATTGGACATATGACTTGAGATTTGAAGCATAAAGTATTGGACATATGACTTGAGATTTGAGGCATAAAGTATTAGACATATGACTTTAGATTTGAGTCATAAAGTATATTGGACATATAACTTGGGATTTGGGGCATAAATTGAACTGTAAACATGTAAGTTCAAGTTATTTTCACATTTAAACACCTAATAGTGATTTTGGCGTATAATGAGCTAAGTCCATGCTTGATGATAAATCTTTTATATTAATTCCTATCTTTTTGTTGAATCAATGATTTACATGCCTAGGAAGTTATTATTCAATCATGCCTGTCTTTGTTGGACATCTGATATATAATCCTTTTAGGTTCATGATGTTATTTATATCGGATCTATATGTCTATGAGGTTATTTCTATCAGTTTGTTTCAGATTTGTCTTTGTTATACCCCAACTCTAACAGATCTGTAATCCTCTTAGGTACAAAATATTTGACAGATCTACCATTTTAATGCCTGTTTTATGCCTACTCTCATTTATGTTCCTCTTTCGTCCCCTTTATTATATGAATCTAGATTAATCTCGAATCTAGACTGAAACTTATTATACGTGCGATTGGAATGCGGGGGTAATGGGGAATAGTCTATTTGGTAATGGTGGAACATAATTTTGTAACTTATGATTTGGGGCATAATTTGTCTTTGTTACGAACTTGGGGTAAATTGGAATATTAAATCTAGATTTGGCACAAACTGTAATTGGAATATTAATCGAGATTGGGCGTAAAACTGTAAATTAGGATATTAATCAAGATTGGGCATAACCATTGGTTGAGACGCCAATGAATAATGTATATTGGGGTATTGGGGGGCATGGCTATTAGTACGAACTTGGGAAGATTAAGTGTAGCCTATTTTGAGTAATAACTCGAAATTGAATTTGAGGGCCATAACTTGCAATTAACTTAGTTGGGAATAACTTGAAAATTGGAACATGACTGGTTGGGATAATTAGCATATAAAATCTAGACTTAGACATTTATGGCATAATCTGAAATTGACAAAAATTGTGAATAATTTACATATAAACTGTAAACATGTAAATTAGGGAAAAGATGAACATGCCTAACCCGAGGTTAGATTGAGTTATGGTGTAAAACTGCTCGGAACCGCCTGACACATCCAGTGACCACAACAATACCTATCTAATGTGAGAGGTTAGCGCATCATGCCCAAGAAAAACCCAAGATTAGATTGAGTTGTGGTGTAAAACTGCCCGGACCCGCCCGGCACATCCAGTAACCGCAACAACACATATCTAATGTGAGAGGTTAGTGCATTAATAAATAAATTAATGCAAATGAACAAGACATGCTAAGAAATGACTAGGGTTAAGTTAATCGGAAACACTTAACCGGTATAGCATGATAAATGACTAGGGTTAAGTTAATAGGAAACACTTAACCAATATAACATGATGAATGGGTAGGGTTAAGTAATAAGAATCACTTAACCAATATAACTTGATTTGTGGTAGGGTTAAGTTGACACAAGAAGGCAAAACTTAACCAAAGTAACATGACAAGTAGGTGGGTTAAGTTAATTTGAATTGATTAATGACACTTAACCAATACAACATGATGAACACGTGGGGTTAAGTTAACAAGAAATACTTGACCAATATAACTTGATGGGCAAACGGGGTTAAGTTAATAGGAAACACTTAACCAATCTGATAAGTGAGGAGGGTTAAGTTAATAGGAACACTTAACCAACATGACATGATGAATGGGTGGGTTAAGTTAATATGAACGGACAACACTTAACCAATACGACATAATGTACGGGAGGGTTAAGTACATATCGGGCTGGTGGGTAATATTAGTAAATATAGGCCCACAAACTTAACCATTAAATAAACATGCTTGAATCGATGGGAGGGTTAAGTACATCTCGTGTAGGTGGGTAATATTAGTACATATAGTCCCACAAACTTAACTGTTAAGTAAACATGCTAGAATCGATGGGAGGGTTAAGTACATCTCGTGAAGGTGGGTAATATTTGTGTATATATAGGCCCACAAACTTAACCAATAGGAAACCCTAGTAACGGGGACCCATTTCAGCAGTAACCACATAGATGTATCATGGTACCCTGAAACTAGGCAGGGTAGGGCACGATTACTGGGCTGATTATAAGCAGTCAAAACAGCGGCAGGGGGTACGTCAGTGTAGGATCCGACGGTTTACGGGCGTGCACGTACTCCGGAGTGGGAAAAAAGCAGGCATTGGGTACTAGTATTTATACACTGTGCATCTTGAATCGTGTCGGGTCGCTATCATAAGGATTGGTACACCTTATGGTAGGACCAGCACAGGGTATCTACACGCAAGAGAAGGCCGATTGACACAGACACAAGAGAAATTAATACAAGTAGAGAGCCGATCGATAGGGTAGTAAGGGTATATCTAACATGTTCATGGCAAATAGGCAGATTGAGGTAGAATCCTTACAATAGATGTACATCTGAAGGCTACCACAAATTGTGGGGATTGGGATCACATTATCATTTTATACAGATTACTAGTTGGGACACTAGTTAGGTGGTGTAGAGATATAGAAATCATAGTAACATGGTAGTGGCGAAGCAGAGCCAGAGTAGAAGCGCATTCAGTTTATTTTTGCCTTATCATACCTTTTTCTTATCTTATGTTATCTTACTATCCTTGTTCTCACAGTATTGTCTTATATTCAGTTTATTCATGTCATAATGGTTTTGCCTATTTATATGCTGAAAGTCATTGGACTTACCAGACTTATGTCTGACCTAGTTTTGTTTCGCCTCTTTTCTTCCGTTCCTCCCCCCAGGTTCGCAGGGAGGAAATGTTATCACTTAGCTCAGCTTTCTTTTCAAACTCGAAGATAGTCGATGTTTTGCTTTGGACTCTCTCTTCCACTATAATGGCAGGTTCATGCTTTATTAGGGAATATCATTGTTGTTTTTATGCTTCTTTTATATTTGGAAGTTTTTAGATTTGGACAGATGTTCTATGTATTACTTTTAAGTATGATTGAGACAACTGTTGTAAAATCTTGACTGAACCATACTGTTTATAAAATGACTTTATTTTCAGCTGCTTTATTTGTCTGTCTTGTAATTTATCTGCATCTTTTACCTAAAATGCTCCACCAAAGTTAAGGGATTCCCTTTGTGAGTGACCTTAACGGAGGTGGGGTGTTTCAAAGACAGCCCGGACCCGACCGGCATATCTAACATCCATAAGTTGTAGGCCTAATGTGGGAGGTCTAGCGCATTATAACCATAATTGGACATGGTAACAAATTAGACTACTTAACCTAATTTAATCCATAAGGATTGTATGATTATGAACTTAAGTTAGGGTTAAATAAAATTGGATGGGTAGTGGGTGGGTTAAGTAAAATAGAGGGGGGTGGGTAATATTTACGTATAGGCCCATGAACTTAACCCAATAAGGTTATGTAATTAAAGACACCTAGTGGTATACATAAATGGTGGAAAATATAATAAAGTTACGTAATTAAAGACACCCTTGTAGGGTAAGCATAACATGTAGAAATGATAGAATTAGATATGCGTTATAATCAGCTAAGTAAACAACGATAAGTTGTAGTGATAGTGTAAATTTAATTTATGATTAAATGAGAAAGAATGAGGAAAAATGGTAAAATAAATAAGTTATATTTAATCATAAATGGTAAGTGATTAGGAAACACGTGAATTGAGATATAATTAATAACATATTAAGGAGAACATGTTATTGTAATGATGTAACCAAGCAAGAATATAAAATAGATTGTGGATTATAGACCTTGGGCCACGATCTAGAGAATAACATGTTGTGGGCTTATTAATAAACTTAAATGGATTAGGTTATATGATTGAAGTTAATGAGCAAGAGAAACTTGGTAATTTGAATAGGAAACCAATATGAATGGGAATAACCAAGTTAACTGGAAACCCGGTGAGGTAAGGCAAGCGCGTAAAAGAATGTTTAGACATAGGGTCTAACAACATATTAAAGAAAGGCGCTTGGACCAGTCTGTACGTTTGAGGGTAAATAATCCAATGGGGTAGATCATCGAGGTGTTACAAGATACGAGGGGAGCGCACATTCATCGGATTTTTGTGACGACTCCAAAGGACTGGAAGGGGAAGCATGCGACTTCCTGAGGTTTGTAAGGTGCTCCTAGTAGTCCTCTGTGCAATGACATATGTCTTAGGTTGTACTTGCAGAGGTTGGGTCTGCGCGTAACTACTAGGTGGGTAGGCTTTCACTGCAGATGTAGCTATGCAGTCAGAATACAGTGATGGGGTGACACCAGGGTAATTCGACGGTTGCCTCACAAGGGGGTAAAAAAGGTCATGACCAACAAGGATAGTAGACCGTCAGATATCCATCATCAACAGCCAGCGGGATGTGAAAGACTAGAGCTAATCCCAAGATACCATTTCATCTTTCACTATCGAGGTCCGAGGTTGAGGGTAGATGCCATATGGATGTTTAGACTGGTTGTTATCAGGGGTGGTCGCTTATCTCTTGTAGTCTTTACTAGTTGAGGGAGGGGCCCGAGGTGGGGACCATAGCCACCACGAAAACAGACCCTAGGTATATCTGTATATAGAGGCTCTTTAAAGACGGGCCTGTACGGATATGGAAAAGCTCCCGACCGAGTTTCGTGTTTCTTGTATCGCCCTGCCGCGGAACTCGGTGCACATTAGAGGACGTGCGATTAAGGCATCGAGCTACAATTACAGTACATATGTGGGACAGTCTAGATATATGCATATCTGCTCTCTAGATGGTGTATCGTAGACTAGAGGACATTATTCCGATATGGAATCGTATTCGATTGATGGTTGTAGTCCGTACGCTTACGTAGAATAGTAATGACAGATATATGCGAAACGTAAACATTATTATATAGAGACTCGTACGTCACTCAGACATAGGATGAGGGACTACGTTCATTTCGGTAGAGACCGTGCGAGTGGGTTACCATAGGGTGTATCTCAAAATTGAGAGACAGCTACATATATTGTATTAGGTGAATCCATGGGAAAGTAAATGGGTACGATGTGCGGATAAGTCATGAGTTCTACTAACCCAAGTAACCTGATAATCAAGAAAATGTAATGGAACGGTATTAGTAGGGATCATTATATTTCTGATATACTACTATCTGCGCGGTGCAGAGAAATGTATTTAAGAAGCGCATTATATCATGTTCATCTTATCTTGCTTAGTTCACACTTGTTATTGTTACTTTTATCTTGTTCTTCCAATTTTTTATACCTTCCATGATACTTTTATTTATTTATATTTAAAAGTAACTGGACTCGCCAGACTTTAAGTCTGACCCTTTTTGTTTCCTCTTCTCTCTTTTCCATCCCCTCCCCCCCTCCCCCCGATTCTCAGGGTGGAAGTGCTTAGAGTTGATTTGGATTCTTTCTGCTTAGCTTGGATTTTGGATATAGATGTACTGCTTTGACTTCTTGCCAACTCTCTTATGGCTTTGCAAGGGAAATATGGTTTTATGCTTTTGTACTCTGATATTTTTGGCAAGACAGATTATTAATGTAATTAATTACTTATGATGTAAACTCAGTATTTGGGACCGTGATGTTTTGATTTAAGTAAAGTTTTTAATTCCGCTGCTATTTTACATGTCTGTCTTGTGCTATTATGTTCCTATTTACCTGTAATGCTTCATGAAACTTAATGTATTCCCTTAGTGAGTGACATTAACGGATGTGGGGTGTTACAGACCAAATATTTTCCCAGTTAGACTTAGCTATTAGATTTCACCAATTAAGGGTTTCAAAAGATAGTAAGCCCAAGATAGTTTTTAGGACGCCAGATGGACTGTTCGAGTGGGAGGTTATGCCTTTTGGATTGACAAATGCCTCCGCTTTCTTTGTAGACCTGATGAGTAGTGCATTGCAGGGAATATCAATATGATCGTGGTAGTGTTTGTATTTGACATCCTTATCTTTTCCAAGGACCTTAAGGAGCATGGAGATCACTTGAGAAGGGTCCTAGAAATCCTAAGAGAGAACCCGCTTAAAGCCAAATTCTTGAAATGCCACTTTTGGAAGAAAGAAGTTAAAATCTATGTTATATTGTCTCAGGGAATGGAATAGCAGTAGACCCCGCTAAGGTAGAAGTCATCCAAGAGTGGAAGATACCTCGAAGTGTGACTGAGGTTAGCAGTTTCCTTGGGTTATCAGGGTAGTACTGAAAATTTATTAAGGACTTAGCAAAGATTGATACCCCTCTAACCTAACTGAGAAAGAAGGATAATAAGTTTGTGTGGACTGAGAAATGTGTGAATGCTTTGAGAGATTGAAGGAATCCCTCACAAGTTCACCTATTTTGATTATCCCAGACAGATCCAAAATGTTCACTATTTTCACCGATGCATGTGAGAACGGGTTTGGAGCAGTCCTCATCCAAGAGGCTAGAGTAATTTCCTACGCAAGTAGATAACTCAAGGAAATGAGAAAAGGTACCCCATTGGAGTTAGTAGCAGTGGTTTTTGCCCTCAAGATTTGGAGGCATTATCTTCTTGGAGAGAAGCTCAAGTTATTCACAGATCATAAGTCCCTTGGGTATTTGTTTTCAGAAATACCTAAACCTTCAGCAACATAGCTTGATGGAATATCTATGCATATTTTGATTTCTCCATTTAGTATACCTCTAGGAAAGGTAACGTCGTGGCTGACGCTTTAAGTCGGAAGCACATTGTCCTTAGTCGATAACTGAATGAAGGTAGTTAGAGTTTCTCGCTAGTTTTAATTTGTGACTACCATATATGTCAACACGCAGGTTCCTTGTAGCGATAGAGATAAGTCCAGTTGAAATAATCAAAGGTGGGCAAGACCATGATGATGAGTTGAGGGCGTTAAAGGAAAAAGATTCTAAAGGAGAATCTTTCCCTCATTCTATTAGATATTCAATTGATAGTAGTGGTAACTTGAGAAGAGATAACCATATTTGTATCCCTAGGAATTTGGACCTTAGGAAGGAGATTCTAGAAGAATGCCATAGGTTAAGGATGACTATTCACCCCAGAGGTGATAAAATGTTTAAGGACATAAAGAGGTGTTTCTATTGGGAAGGAATAAAGAGAGACGTGGTAGAGTTTATTTCTAGATGCTTAACTTGCCAAAGAGTGAAGACGGAACATGGGATACCTGGAGGACTTCTCTTACCGTTATAGGTTTCCACTTGGAAATGGGAGCACATTTCTTTGGATTTTATTGATGAGCTTCCGAGGAGTAAGAAAGGTAATGAGGCCATTTTCATGATAATGCACCTATTACTGAAGAGTTCCCATTTAATTTCCATTAGGAAGAACCGGACTGCCACCTTGTTATCCCAAGTATTTGCGAAGGAGATTATTAGACTACATGGGATTCTAACTACTACTGTGAGTGATAGAGATCCATTATTTACTAGCAAATTCTGGAAGAGTCTTCAAGAAGCATTGGGAATGACCTTAAGTTTAAGCATAGCCTATCATCCGTAGACAGATGGTCAGACAGAGAGAGTTAGTAGAGTTTTGGAGCATCTTCTCAGAGCTTGCATATCGACTTCGGAGAGCGTGGGAGCAGCACTTACCTTTGGTTAAGTTTTTATACAATAACAGTTACCAAGCGACGATTAGTATGGCCTCTTACGAATCTTTATATTGGTGGGTAGCCATGAAAACCGCCAACTTGTTGGTGGGAAACTATTGACAAGGTTTTACTTGGACCGGCCTTATCCGTGAGTCCATAGAGATTATCTCTTTGACTCGACCGAGAATGAAGGTTGTCCAAGGCCGGAAAAAGTCGTTTGCAGATAAAAGGAAGATAGAATTGGAAAATAATGTCGGACATTTGGTGTTTGTTAAGGTTTCTCCTCTAAACAAAGCAGTTTGGTTTGGGAAGATTGGGCAGTTAGCTCCCAGATTTATTAGGCCTTTTTAGATTTTGGATAGGATTGGGAAGATGGCTTATCGAGTGCATCTTCCCGAGCATTTATTGGGAGTCCACAACATTTTTCACGTTTCCCATCTTCGCAAATGCCTTCATGATTCAGCCGATAGACTTGAGCTTGACGATATTGGAGACATAGGAAGTCTTAAGTTGGAGTCTAGGGTTCCCCGTTCAACTGCAAGGATCGTGGAGCGCGGAATCAAACAACTCCGCAACAATCTATTTGACTTGATCAAGTTCAATGGGGAGTTAACCCAGTAGAAAGCACATGGGAGATTGAGGAGAAGATTAGACTTACTCATCCGGAGCTTTTCTCGGGTAATTATTTTTCCCCAAATTATCTTTTTAGTTGCATCGTGGTTTTTAGATTGGATGGTGGTATATAGATGTGGCACGAATGCACTGTGCACTCATATAGAATTAAATGCACGTTATGGTGTTTTGCATACATACTGCATCACTTATTACACTTACACGCTAGGACTGAGCTCGTTATAGCATGTTTATAGTTCATAATGACTATGAGTTATGAATGTTTATGGATGATTCTAAATTAGCATGAGATTACAACAAGATTGCTAAGAGCGAGTTGCGTTATTCACCGCTTTGAAAGATTTTGGGATGAAATCTCTAATAAGGGAGAGGGGAGAATGTTACAACCGATAAAATATTCTTAATTTAGACATAGGTTAATTTAACTTAAAAATAAATGGTAATAATTAATAATATATTAAAAGGCTGAAAATGGAATTTTTGACAATTAAGAATTTGACCACAAAAGTATTGTAGTTGCGTTCGTGGCGAGATTTTGATTTGTTTTCATATTTTATTTGCTAAAAATGGAGTCTGTATGCGAAAGTTATTATTATATTAAGTTGTACATATATATTAATACACAAAGGTTTGAGTTTCAAATATATATACACACACACAAGTTAGGAATATATCAAATAGTATAAGCATAAAAAGAACTTTCCTTTTTATTTCAAACTTATGTTTATATATTCACACATATAAGGGGACAAGAATAAATTAACCAAGGGAAGAAATAAAGAGAATTGATTATGGAATGATAAAAAAGTAACATTCTGAAGGAATTTCTTTTGGGCTGACCCAGAAGAAGGTTGACCGCCCCTCTAGGAGGGGTGTCGACCACCTAGGTCGACCGCCCTTTTGGGAGGTGTCAACCACCCTTCTATAGGGAAGCTTAGTGAGGGTTGTTTTATGTAGGGACTTACTTATAATACATATCAAATGGACTGTTTAGATTTAATCAAACTAATCTATCGGTTCATGCACATGATAACAACTATAAATAGCCTCTCAAACCCTCATTCTAAACCCTACAATAATTTCTCTCAATGTATCCATTCTGCCTTTCTTCTATCTCAAATTCCAACAAGCTTGAAGGATTTAGGTTTCTTCTATTCCTGTAAATCTATTCTATCTTCTCTACCTTATTTTAATATTTAGATTTAAGATTTATCCGGAATTTAGATTCATACACATAGAAATATATAAGACTCTAATGGTGATTCTTATATATACATACATATACCTATATATATATGTATGAAAGGCTTGGAGCATACGTTCATTCTTGAAGGCCAAATCCAATTCTTTTTTATCCAATCTTGTTGTTGCTCTTCTTAGTAGCTTTGTAAGTGGAATCCATCTAAGTTACTATTTTCTGTAAAGTTATGGATTTGTATTGTTGCGCCTTGGGGGATTGGGGATATACTAAAAGAAAATATGATTAAACCCCTCAAATCCTCCGTTTATTTTATTGTTCGCAGAAATGGTCAATCGAGTTATATTTAAGTTTTAGGTTGTTGTAGTAATAAAAGAAAAACATGAATCTTTTGTATGATTTTCAATATTGTTTGGGTTCATATTGATTGGATTCCTTTTTATTCTATTTTCATGGAAATTCACATGTTTGATTTTTGGGCAAAAGATTAAGATTTGGATAATTTGTGAATTTAAAAAATTTGAGTCTCTACTTCTCCAGATAGAGGATTTGAATGTATTATTTATTATATATCTAAATATTAATTTTTTTGTATGAAAAATATAAGAAAATGAATCTGTTCAAAATAGGATTTATAAACATATATAGTTGACACTATGTTCATCTTTTATTGTTACAATAATCAAGGCAAAGCCTGGGTTTTCAAGTTTATATGTTGTTGTGATTATTTTTCCCATTTAATTGTCATATACACACTTATGTTATGATCGAGGAAAATATGGGAATATGACTTGTACACCTTAAGAATTTAATAGGATTAACATTTCAAATACATAGCAAGGACGCTAATCTCGTTCGCTTGATTTACACACACACACATACATAGTCAAGAGGATATGACACCTTGATATGGAGAATGACCCAACAAACCTTGATGACGCCTTGATGAAAGACCATATCTCCTACCTCAAATTCCAAGTCAGTTCGTCTCTGATCAGCATATGACTTCTGCCTGTCTTGAGTTGCCTTCATCTGTCTACGAATATGGTCTATCTTCTCAAAAGTCTCTCTAACTATCTCTGGTCCAAGTAGAAGTCTGCCCGTAGACTCCCAACAAAACGTCGGCGATCTGCAAGGTTGTCCATAAAATGCTTTGAAGGGTGCCATACAATGCTCGACTGATAATAATTATTGTAGGCAAATTCAACCAATGGGAGACGCTCCTCCCAATTCCCTCCAAAGTCTAGGATGCACAACCTCAATAAATCCTCGAGAACCTTATTGGCTCTCTTAGTCTGTCCATCGGTCTGAGGGTGATAAGCTATGCTAAGTCATTACTGTATACCTAGTGCCTTTTGCAAGCTCCTCCAAAACTCGCTCGCAAAGACGGGGCCACGACCACTTACTATACTGGAAGGTACCCCATGAAGTCAGAATGTCTCTCTAAGGTATACTGATGCTAGCCAAGCTGCCGTCCTTTTGCTCTTGACTGGAATGAAGTGGACGCTCTTAGTCAATCTGTTTACTATAACCCATATACTCGTGTTTCCCTTCCTTGATCTGGAATGTCCATCAATAAAGTCCATAGAGACACTCCCTACTTCCACTGTGGAATATCCAAGGGCTGAAGCAATCCTTTAGGCTTCCTTTTTTCAGCATTTACTCACTGGCAAGTCAAACATCGGGTCACAAACTCTGCAACGTCCTTCTTCATGCCAGTCTAATGAAAAACTCTCTTCATGTCCCGGTACATCTTGTCACCTCCTAGATGGTTAGTCATCCGAGAGTGATGATCCTCCTCAAGGAATGTCCTCAACAAGTCTCCAACTTTGGGAACAAATAACCTTCCACCTCGACGTAGCCACCCCTTCTCATCCACAGAATATCTATCTAGGTGACTAGAAGTCTCCTTTACTGAGTCTATCCAATACATCCGCCAACTGCTAATCCTCTCGCTGTGTGGATCCAGTGTGCTCTATAAGAGTAGGTCACACCTCCAATGATGCCCAAAAAACCAAGCATAAAATCTGTAGATGCTCTAATCAAAGGTCGAGATAAACTCTAAGATTTGCCTCTCTACGAACAAAGGACTCAAGGTTATCCTTTGCCTACTCAGTGCATCCGCAACCACATTCCCCTTACCCTGGGTATAAGCTATCTCAAAATCGTAGGATGCAAGGAACTTTATCCATCATTGCTGCCTTAAATTGAGATCCTTTCGTGAGAACAAATATTTGAGTGACTTGTGATCCGTGTAGAGCTCAAATCTTTCTCCGAGTAGATAGTGCCTCTAAGACTTAAGTGCAAACACTATTACAGCCAACTCCAAGTCATGTGTGAGGTAGTTCTTCTCGTGAACCCTTAATTGCCTACTCCCATGGAAGACCACCTTACCTTCTTGCATTAACATAGCACATAGACTCGTGCCACAAGCATCTATACAGACAGTAAACACCTTACTACCATTGGAAAGATTCAGAATAGGGGATGATGTCATAGCCATCTTTAATCTATGGAATGCATCCTCGCAATCAGTGGCCCAAGCAAAAACTAAATTCTTCTTCGTCAGACGGGTGAGTGAGCTGATATCCATGCCAAAGTCCTTAATGAACTTTCTGTAGTAACCTACCAACGCCAAGAAACTTCTAACTTCTATCGCATTCTTAGGGGATTTCCAATCTCGTACCGCAACAACTTTAGCGGGGTCCACCGCTATTCCATCCATGGAGGCAACATGCCCTAGGAACCTTACTTCCTTTCTCCAGAAATGACACATAGAAAATTTAGCCTTAACCTGATGCGATATGGGAGTGGGAAGAACCTCTTCTAAGTGCCTAGCATTCTCTCCCTCACTTTCCGAGAAAACCAGAATAACGTCCACGAAAACCAAAACAAAATCATTTAGGTACTCCCTAAACAACCTACTCATCAAATCAATAAAGTATGCAGGTGCATTGATCAACCCAAAAGGCATGACCAACCACTCAAAGAAACCGTGCGGAGTCCTGAAATTCGTCTTGTCTATACTATCATCTACTACCCTCAGTTGATGAAATTTGCGGCTAGATGTAACTGTAAGAAAACCGAAGCGCATACTAGTTGGTCAAACAATTCATCAATCCTCGAAAGTTGGTGCCTATTCTTCTTGGTGAGTTTATTCAACTCCCTATAGTCCATACATATACGGAGAGAGCCATCTGTCTTAGTCGCAAAGGCTACCGGTGCTCCCCACTCAGAAATTCTCCGTCTAATGAATCCTTTCTCGAATAGCTCACCTACTTGCTTGCTAAGATCCTTCCTCTCTCTAGGAGCTGTGTGGCGCACTAGTAAAGCAACAGGTTTCACATTCTCCACCAAATAAATCCGGAAATCTATCTCTCGTATGGGAGGTAACCCTCTAACCTCATTGAACACATCTAGAAAATCTCTGACTATGGGTATTCATCTAAGATCGTCAACAAAAGCATCAAGGGAATCTAGGAAACTAAGCATAACTAGCCTCCATGTTTCACAAGAAATCTCGAGAGCTCTACCATGCCACGTGTAAAGCCTAACAACTCTCCTCTCATAATCTATAATTGCACCATACATGGCTAGCTAGTCCATTTCTAGAATATGCCCGTAACCCATAAAGCCAAGAACATATGAGTCGCATTCAAACTTGATGCCCATAACAGAAATTCTCAAACCCTTATATATCACAGACAAGTGAGTTGTACCTCCTATAGGGTTTGTGACTACAACAGGATCAGAAACCATACAAGTATATAGGTGCCGACTATCTACTACGGAATTGGATATGAATGAATGAGAAATACCAGAATCAAAGAGATACCCAATTGAAGAGTAAAAAAGAGAAATTAAACCTTCGACGGTGACTTTCCTACATGATCCGGTCCGCTAGCTTAAGCTGCCTCTAGTGCATGAACTTGCCCTCTAGACGATCAAGCATTCTAGCCTTGCTTATTAGGGAACTGCTTGGTAAAATGTCCAACTTGACCACAATTGAAACAATCATTCTTAGTCTTCTTATAGTCCCTAACAAAGTACCCCAAATTTTCAGAGCCATGTTACTTAACCTCTGTCTTGATTTGTGCCTTATCAGGTTTTCCTCCTTTCTTTGTTATACCTTTCTTGGGCCACCACTTCTGTTTATCAGTCTTGGGCTTGTCCTCTTCAGTCTTAACTTCTTTCTTCTCCTCTTTCCCATTCTAATGCATTAAATCCATATTCACCAATATCTCAAAAGTTGCTCTCATCGAGATATGCATCAATGCTAATCCTTGCAGCGGTTGATTCAACCCTTTCACGGACCTCAAAGCCTTCTTATGAGGAGTGTTTACCAAATCCAAACTAAATCTCGTCAGTTGATTAAAGCTATTGACATATTCCTTCATTGTCATGCTTCCTTGCTTCAGACTTAAGAACTTCTCCATTTGCATTCCTTCCTCAGCTTGTGATAAGAATCTCATCTCGAATCTACTCTTAAATTAATCATAAGTGGCCACCATCTACCCTACCTGAATCACCACCCACCATTACTATGCTTCGTCTTTCAGTTACCAAGCAGTCAACTGAATCTTTCCCCTATCCTCTAGCTCCAACAAATTAAACACATTTTCTGTTTCCCTAAGCCAATTGCAAGCCCCCACGAAACTCTCTGTACCCCGAAACTGCTTGCCTTAAATCGCATAGAAATCCTTACAAAGCTTAGAGAAGTTGATTAGAGGATTGTGTGGAGCTACTGCAGCTGCGGCTGGGAAGGGAGATTTCCTTGCACTTCACAGGTGTCGTAGCCTCTATGCATCTATGAAACCATGTCGGAATGGGAGTTCCCTCGAAGAAGTTACGAGCCCTAGGCATGCTGAAAAGAGAAGAAATAAGGATTTAAAAAGAGATCGAAAGAAATAAGGATTTAAGAAGAAATAAGGATTTAAATAAGAAATTAGGGATTTTTTTTCAAAAGTAGGTTTTATTTGAAAACACTTTGTTTTGAAAATACTTTTTCAAAAAAAAATTCTCTGATCTTGCAACCTTAGGATCTAATACTAAATGTGACACCCCCCATCCCTTAATGTCACCCCTATGAAGATGCATTAAATTCTGTGAAGCGCAATAATAATATAGACTAATTTCACAAGAAAATTAAAGAATGCAGCGGAAAAACTTTTCAAACTATTTATTTCAAACCAAATATAGCACTAAATTTTCAAATGTCATAATCATTTGTCTCATAAACCATCTGAGCACAAAAGCATAAAATAATATCTGTTATATCCCATTAAAATGAACATAGAAAAGAAACCGAAGTAATACATATAATGAACAGAAATCCAAGTCCACGAAGAGTCAAGAAATCACGGTCACTGCAACATTCCACCGCCTTAGGAACTAGGTGTGGGGGGGGGGGGGGAGGAAGAGAGGGAAGGAAAAACAAAGTACATTAGACATAAAGTTTGGCGAGTTCCAATGATTTTAATACAAGCGTGAAAAAGGTATCGAATCATATCAACAATACTGGATAAGAAAATACAATAAAGTATACAAGTACGAAATAAATGAGATAAAAGAGACAAGGTAAAGATTATGTAAGCTTCTCATTCGTATCCAAAGAACAAGTTCTGCACCAATTATTAGAATATCAGGATTAGGTTTTACCCTAATTACTACCCAATGATTAGTTCACTACAGACACGAATAACCTGTGCCAACCACGATAGTTGGGGATATCAGTCCAGAACCTGTCAACTTTAAAGACATAGCCCTATCCGTCGGTGTTACAGCGTCTTAGTTTCCCCCATCGAACCCATGCATGCTCATGACTCCGTCGGAACGTGCCTGTACCCCTCTAAGATTTTGAACTTCTTACAATCCGGATCAACAAAGTGTGCCTAGGACACTACCTAGTGCAAGGCTCTGATATAGCACCAACAGGGGTACTGATTGATACGTGTTCCAAACAACAGAAGAATTGACACAAGCCATCCTAGGCTTGGTCCCCTAAGTAAACTAGAATTTTAAGAGTCCCCCCGGATATAACAGTAGACGTGGAACCTCTTAGCTTATTAACTAAACATGTTTAACTTAGCATGTCTAAGTTCATTAAAATGCAAGGTTGTAAAGGACATTCCCTATTAAATGTAATTCGGTGTACAACTCTTCCCCAAAACAAACAGACAACTACTCAGATGTATATAGATTACAGTAACATGTTTACTAAATTTACATATGATTCTCATATTTTTCATAACATTTTCTACTTAATATCAAATTAGGTTTAACCTATTTAGATTAAGATGTTAGCATATTATTCCAATTATACAATCAATGGTTCTCATGTTCCAATATTCCCAAATCTCCTTTTTACTGTTGTTGCAAATTATTCTAATTTATCCCAATTTTACGTAATTCTAATGGAAAAAGTCTAAGCACTCGTTGGTCTAAGCTTAGTGCAAAATAAAAAAGAAAAAGGAGAAAAATAGTTTCAACTCAGAAGTAAATAAACTGAATAAATAGGCATAAGTCTGCAAATAAAACTAGGGCAAAAACGGGATAATAAAGGTGTACATGTGACAGGCAATAACTGAAAACTGAATAGTTAAATGATAGTAAAGAGAACAATAACATATAAGCTTATAAATACTGTTACCTTTCAGATCCAAATTATTTACTATCAAAATTCTATTTAAATTATAGATCTAAAATAACTAAAACTCACAATGATTTTTGTTAGATCCAGATTTTTTTTGAAATAGATGCTGTTGAAGAAAATCAAGAATTATCCCTTCAATCTAAGTTCTAGTAGCACCTCGGCATTTTCTTAATTTTATTCAGAAATTTCTTAAAGGAGGAAGAAGATAAAGAATGTTTGTATGTAATAAAATGGTGAGGCTGCTAGCCTTTATAGATATGTTAGGATAATAACAAACCACAGGATATTAGGTTATCAAATCAAACGTACACCTCATGCTGAGTCAGAAAAGAATATTGTATATAAAATAGGCCAGGTTCAAGTGTAGGAATCCATCCAATATGTGGGTGGTTCGACCCACCTTCAGCATGGGTAAACACAGGGGTCGACCCATGTATGGTCGGGTCAACTCCATACCGTTGCATTCCGGAGTTTAATTATTTATTTAATTTTAATTTTAGTTTAAACTTCTTTATCTCATAACTTCTTCATACTTAGTCCGATTTACGAAAACCAAGAGTCTATCTGAACCAGAATTTCGCAACAAACGCAACGGTGAAGACTATTTTAACTAATTATGAATATTTTATTAATTAATACTCATTTTATTATCTTCTTTATATGATTATTGTGTATTAAATTATGGGGTGTTACACCAAAAGTCCACCTAAACCACAAAATCTTGATGGATCCAATGGCGCAACCTCCATTGCCCAATTATCGATTATTCCTCATCTTATTCTTAAATAATAAATTAGTTAATTAATTATTGTTTTGTTAAAATTTGGGTTTATACATTCTCCTCTCCTTAAAGGATTTTGTCCCCGAAATCTCTAAGGTAGAAGAATAGTATAAATGTTCAACCATCCCTTACAATCCATAGTATACCCAAGGAGGTGCCTAGAATCTTCTCCTCTACCCAGTTTATCCAAAATATCTGAAAGCTAGGGATCCGCTCTTTGTCTAGCTTTAATCCTCTCTTATAAGATAGGTTTCATTTCCAAAGGTGCCAACAATCTTGGTGTGAAGTCTGTAGATGGTCGAAAATCAAAGGTGGCTATATACTCCAAATTTTTCCACTCAACAATCAAAGGACTCAATGTCACTCTCTGTCTACTGAACGCATCTACAACCATGTTCCCCTTGCTTGGTGTTTATGAGATCTCGAAATCATACGGCGTCAGCAATTCCATCCGCCTTTATTGCATCAAATTGAGATCCCTCTAGCAGAATAAATACTTGAGCGACTTGTGATATGTAAAGAGATCGAACCTTTTTCCTAGCATGTAGTGCCTCCAAGACTTACATGTGAATTCTATGGCGGCTAACTCCAAATCGTGCGTAGGGTAGTTTCTCTCATGAACTCTTAGCTGCCTACTACCATATCATATTGCTATATCCCTCTTGCATTAACACTGCACCTAGACCTGTCCCACATGCGTTGGTATATAATGTAAACATTCTAGATTCATCCGGTAATATCAAAACTGGTGCACTGGTAAGAGCATTCTTCAGTCTGCGAAAAGCATCCTCATAATCCTTTTCCCAAGAGAAAGCCAGGTTCTTCTTAATAAGTCGGGTTAATAGTGCTGAGATTCGTGGGAAGTCCTTAATGAACTTGTAACACCCCGTATTTCAGTTAATGCTAAAATTCACTAATTACAGAATAAATAATCTCAGATGTGAGAATTGGGGAAAACGGGCTGCGTCATTGCGTTCGTCTCGGAAAAATACGCAGAATAGAGTCCGAAATTTTGTAAATCGGAGTCCGTATGACCCAGTTAAGGCCCAATGAAGTTTGCAGAAAAATTAAAGCTAAAAACAGATTTAAAAATTCAAATTCAGATTTCAAAATCGAACCAGCGGGGCCAGGCGGGAAAATTCCCGCCCTAACCATGTCGACAGGGCTGTCGACAGGCCTGTCGACAGGGGGGTCGACTTGCCTGTCGACTTGCCTGTCGACACGGCGTGTCGAGCCAGAGGGCTTGGGTGCACCAGATTTGGTTTTCTGGCTAGGGCTGGGCTGGGTTCTAGAGATTTCCGAAATCTAAGGGTCCTAATCTAATCTAGGGTTAATCTAAGGGCCTAAAACACTCACCTAATCTATAAATACACCCTAAACCTACCCTAATTCATACTAAAAATAGAAATGATGGCCTCATGCCGCCAAATTAAATCTTAGAAGGAGCCTCCACTAATTTATGAAGGAAGTTGCAAGCTAATCAACCTCTAATCATCATCTTCTTCATATTTAGCAACTAATTCCACTTCATAAGTTTGCTAATCTTGGGTTTGGTGAGTTTCTATCACTTTAACATCAATTGCTAAAGTAAGTAGATTGGGTGTAATGAGACTTATGGTCTTGAATGCGGATTAGTGAGTTTGAATCATTTGTAATGATATGCATGTTCAATAAGTTGGTTTATGCATGTTTAACAAGTGGGTTTATGCATGTTTAATAAGTGGGTTTATGCATATTTAATAAGTGGGTTTATGCATGCTTAAATGCAAGTTTAACATGATATGCAAGTTATGCATGCTTATGCAAGTATATGAATGCTTATGCAAGTTATGTATATGCTTAAATGCAAGTTTAACATGATATGCAAGTTATGCATGCTTATGCAAGTATATGAATGCTTATGCAAGTTATGTATATGCTTAAATGCATGTTTAACATGATATGCAAGTTATGCATGCTTATGCAAGTATATGAATGCTTATGCAAGTTATGTATATGCTTAAATGCAAGTTTAACATGATATGCAAGTTATGCATGCTTATGCAAGTATGTGAATGCTTATGCAAGAATGTGAATGCTTATGCAAGTTATGTGCATGCTTAAATGCATGTTTAACATGTTATGCAAGTTATGAGAATGCTTATATGCAAGTTCAACATGTTATGCAAGATATGTGTATGATAATATGCAAGTTTGGGTTAAATGTAGTTGGGTTAATATATGCTCATATATGCAAGTTGACATCCTCTTAACCCATGACAAAGTTATATGCTAAGATTTGGTTAAACCCATGATATTTGTGATGGATCTTCCCTTTATTATGTCATGAAATGAGAACGATTTACGTGGGGAACGATGGGGTTAATAAATATGTTAATAAAGGTATGATTGGGTATGATTAAGCACACCATAAAAATAAATTAACATAAGTGGGAATTTACCTATTGAGTTAGGTCTACCCCATGGGAATTTACCTATTGGGTTAGGTCTACCCATGTTATGAAAAATGTGTAATTAATTAGGGATAATTAATTATGGGGGTGATTAATTAGGTGTAATTAATCAACTAAGACACGAGGTTGGACCCTTTTGTAGCGGAAGTCTGCCCGGAACCGACCGGCCATCCAGCGGCTACAAATGATTGGCCCAATGTGGGAGGTCTTAGTCATAAAATAAATACGTGATTAAAGTAAAGACACGAGGTTAGACCCTTTTGATGACAGAAGTCTGCCCGGAACCAACCGGCATATCCAGCAGTCATAAAAGACGGTCTAATGTGAGAGGTCCTTATGAGGTCATGATCTTAATTAATTAATTAAGAAACACTTAACCATATTAGCATGTAGAGGGACATGAGGGGTTAAGTGGGTGCCTTGGGTGGCATGTGGAAATCTAGTGGGTTGCCTTGGGTGGCAATAGAAAATACGATTAGAATACTTAACCAAGTGGAAACATGTAATTAAACATGATTAAAGGGTTAAGTGGGATGCACTAGATAAAGGGACAAGCTTAGGTGGGTAGCTTGTGGGGGCCCATTTCAACCAGTAACCCATATGTATCTTATTGGGCTCGACCCATGTCGAGGACGGGACACGCGTACTGGGCTTGACTATAAGAGGCCAAAACGGGGTAGCGGTGGCAACGCAAGTCCAACGGGTTTCATATGCGTGTGTGGACCCGGGCTGGTAGGTAAGACGTTGTTGCATCGTGTAGATATAAGCCGTGCACCGTTTGTTGTATCGGGTTGCCACTTTTTGGGAGTGATACACCCCACTGTGGGGCCGGCATGGGTATCTACAGTAGGGAGCCGATCATTTGGGAGCAGTGGTTACACCTAGTGGAGATAGGGGCAGACGGCACCTATGTAGTCAGCTAGGGGTATCCGAGACTACTGGGGAAATTTTCTAAGTCCTTGGGAGGGATCAACCTTTAAGTAGAAATGACTGGTGTGGTGCAGTGTAGTAATTATCCTTGGGTGGGTAAATGCGTCTTTACAGTTATCTTAGTTTATCCTAAGTCTACCAAGCTGCTTAGTGTAGCCATTCATCCCCAGACATTACCGTAGGTCAAGTTTATGTCTTCTCTGGTTACTTTAATGATTGTATTGTTAAAGTTATAGGACTCGCTCAGACTTATGTCTGACCCCGTTGTTTTTATCTTTTTCCCAACCCTCAGGTCCTACGGTGGATCCTAGCAGTAGTGGAGCTTGATCGGATTGCTGTTCCAGTCTTTAGGAGCTTGGATAGATGTAAAGCTCCAGTTACCCAGTTATCTTTTCTTTTGTCCTGGCTATTGTATGAGAGAGTGGGATTATGTACTTCTTTATTTTGATGGATATTGTACTTGACTTTTATTGTGGTTTTATGATGTAACCAGACATGTTTACTTCCGCTGTTATGAGATGATGTTTTAAATTTCAAGTACTATTTATATCTGTCTTGTTGTAATTTTTCTGTTCTATATTCACTAAAATACTCCACCGATGCTATGGCATTCCCTTAGAGAGTGACCATAGCGGGAGTGGGGTGTTAGAGAACTTCTTGTAGTAACCCGCTAAACCAAGAAATTCCTTATCTCAGTTGCGTTCTTGGGGTTCTCCAATCATGTACTGCTACTATCTTGGCGGGTCAATAGCCAACTCATCCTTAGAGACCATATGCCCCAAGAAACGCACCTCCTTCCTCCGAAAATGGCATTTGGAAAACTTTTCCTTCAACTGGTGAGATCAGAGAGTACTGAGATTCTCTCCTAAATGCAAAGCATGCTCATACTAATTCCTTGGGAAGACAAAAATATCTTCTACAGAAACCACGATGAATTTATTTAGAATGTCTTTGAAGTCTCTAATCATCAGATCCGCAAAATATGTTTGTGCGTTGTTAGCCCAAAAGGCATAACTAACCACTCGAAGAAGCCATCAGGAGTCCAGAAAGTCGTCTTATCGTTGTTATCCTCTGTCACGCATAGCTGGTGGAAACCAGTATCCAAATCCATCTGGGAAAATGCTGATGTTCCTATTAACTGATTGAATAAACCATCTATCCGAGGGAGTGGGTAACATTCTTCTTCATGAGCTTATTCAATTCTCGATAATCTGCACATAAACGGAGGGAACAGTTGGCCTTATTGATGAAGATAACTGGTGCTCACCACTTAAAAATACTCCACCTAATAAAACCTTTCTCCAAAAGCCCGCTCGCTTGCTTGCTCAACTCTCTCCATTCCCTTGGAGTTATATGCCGAACTGACAGTGCCACGAGAGTTGCGTTTTGACTAAGATAAATCAGTAAATCAATTTCTCGCCTAGACGACAATCCTCTAACTCCTCAAATATGTTTGGATACTCACCAATGACAGGTACAGAATAGATATCAACAAAAGAATCTAGGTAGTAAATAAAACTCAACATGACTGACCCTTGCGGGTCATAAGAAATTTCTAGGGTCCTACCGCTTCAAGTCATTAAATGAACAACCCTCTTCTCACAGTCAAGTACAGCCACATACATGGCCAACCAATCCATCCCTAAAATCATCCCGTACCATGCAAATCCCAACACATAGGCATCAAAATCAATTTCTATGCCTAAAATTCTAATTCTTAAACCCCTAGAAATCATAGACAAGTGTGTTGAACCACCTATAGGGTTTGAAACTATTATGGGATTGGTATTAAGTGAGATTTCTAAGTGCAAACAACCAAGTAAAGAACTAGAAATAAACGAATGCAATGCTCCTACATCGAAAAGAGAATGACCAGAAAATCAGATATAGAGATGAAACTTCGATAGACACTTTTCTTCCCCTATCAGGGTCACTATTGGTCGGTGCTACTTCCAATGCATGCACCTGAGCTGATGCTGCTAGTATACTAGCACTCTGTCCAATTTTCTGTGGACTTGCCCTACTTAAATTTTCCGGCTACCTACAATGGTAGCACTTTCCTTCATCTTCCTGTAGTCCCTGATGAGATGCCCTGATGTCCCACACCCATGACACTTGATCTCATCCTTGATTGGACCTTTTTGTGGATTTCCTCCTTGCTTATTCTTGTCTTTCTTATTCCAAATTTTTTTCTTAGGACCAGAGAACTATGAGCCTCGCTCTTTTCTTCGTTGATTTCTTCTTTCTTATCCTCCTGCATCAAATTCATCTCAGTCAAAGCCTCATATGTCACTTCCATAGGAATGTGAGTCATGGCCAAGCGTTGGAGAGGTTGATTCAATCCTCTCACAAATTGAACATCCTCCTTGTGAGAAGTATTGACCAAGCCCAAGCCAAACCTCGATAATTCGTTAAACCAATTGATGTATTCCTTTACTAACATATCTCCTTGCTTCAGATTTAGAAATTGCTCCAACTGCATTCTCTCTTCAGCAGATGACAATAAATATTTTTCAAACATATTTCTGAATTCAACCTAACCCATATTCCTTCCTTCTGCCTTTATAGTTTCCCACCAAAACAAGCCTCCTCTTTAAGTTACTACAAGTAGGACACTCATTAAATTCTCAAGTTCCAACAACTCAAAAATCCTGTCGGTCTCTCTAATCAAGGTGCATATCTCCACAAATGTCTCGGTAACTGAAAAAGACTTGCCACCCAAACTTGATAAGTCCTTACAAAACTTAGAGAAATATGCGGTTGTAGGTGGGTTTGGAGGAACCACTGCAGCGGGTGCTGGTACCTACGCATGTCCTTGTCCCTCAGCCGGTGTCGTAGCTTTTAAATATCTATGAAACCAACAAGGGATAGGAACTTCCTCAGGAAAATTAAGGGCTCAAGACATGCTACACAAAGGATAAAACATAAATTTAGAATTCAGAGGAATCAAAGGAATGTTTTAACTTCAACTAGATGGGATATACTTTAATTTCAAAAGTAAATTTTGGCTTTTGAAAAATAGTTTTTCTTTCAAAATGTCTTTTATTTGATAAAAAAATTATAATCTTGGAAACCTTAGGCTCTGATACCAAATGTTACACTCCACACCCCTTAACGCTATCCTAATATAAAATCTTTATTAAGTATGCGGAGAGTTGTAGGTGCAAAGGCGATAAAAAACACAAAGACTAAAATTTCACAAGGCATAAAAAATAAATTCATAGTGGAAGAAAAGATAGTTTATATTAAAAAAAATTAATCATTCTTATTTATATCAAACTAACCAAAGTGTTATAACTTAATCTCAGTTACATAAAATAATAGAGTACAATACAAAAGTATCCCCAAATAGCCAAAAGAAAGTACAAGAAAACCGTGAAAAGAAAAAGGATAAATAGTACATCTCTTAAAGAATCTTCCAGAGAGAAGTCAAAAGAGAAATCTGAGCTAAGTACTTCCTCCCTGAGAGCCTAAGGGGAAGAAAAAGGAAAGAAGGAAAAAGAGAAAATGAATCAAACAAAAAATCTCGTGAGTTATAGTAATTTCTATAGGAAAATAAATAAATAAAACGGTACTCTAGTAAAAATAATGGAACAAGTGTCCATGTACAACTGAAAGTGAATAGAATAAAGTATGGGTATAATAAAAGGTGATATACAAAGATATTAGACGATGACGTTGACTGTTTTGCACTTCTACAAATAGAACAAATTCCTAATACTACCCAAACGGTCGACTGCATCGAATCTTGGATAATCTATGCCCATTATAGGTTTGTATTTATTAGGCCCTAGCCCATCAACGATTTGACATAACCTTATCCATAGATGTGCAAATGTCTTATATGACCCTAAATCGAGGCATTGCACACACACTAACTCGTCAGGACGCACTCACACCCTCTCAATTTGGAACAACTTACATCCATAACATAACATGGTGCATGCCCTTACCACAAGTGAGGTAGAAAAGATAACTAGGGTATGCTACATGAATGGATCCCAAACAACATGGCTGAAATCCCTACCACTTGACTTGGCCCCCGAAATAATTCTATTTTATTAAGCCCAACGACGAGTACCGAGCTAAAATTTTAGTTTTATTATGTTCATAACCAAAAATCACTACAATAAAGAGTACTAATCTTTAAAACTAGACAACATGTAATACTGGGTTCCTACTAAAAATTAACATGTTTATGGCCCGACAACAAGGAGTACTAAGCTAAAACTCGACAACAAGGAGTATTGGGTTAACATGTTTACAAATAAGCATGCTTATATTCTAATTCTCACAATCGTGTCATTTTTCTTGATTACAGTCTATTTAATTCAATTCTATTAAACATGCATTTATTCGGTTCAATTTCCCTTATTTCAGTTATTCTTTCCAAATTGCAGTTTTTGAACATATCTAGATTTTAGCCTACATGTGTTTCATTCCCCCAATCCACACGTAAAACAAAGAAAATGGGAACAAAGATAATCCAACGCAAATATAAGGCTTACAGGTTCATGCTTGTTTTCAACGTATTCATATGCTCTTTTAGGCATGTGTTTAGCACAACTACATAAATAAAAAAGGAAAGAAAGGAGAAAGAAGAAAATAGATTCTGAATAATAAACCACAAGAATTATGAATAAAATTTAGAGGAATTTCAGAAAAGAATTAGAACAACTGTATAATAAGAATAGGGAATAATTCAGGTCGAACTACTATTTTATAGATTTGCTTCCCATCTCATAAGAAGCCTAAAAATTACTAAAACTCACCTAAAGATTGCAAATCCAAAAAGGCCCTGGTAGAGCAATCCTTTAAATCTACAAATTGACAATACCTTGATTTGTTCCCTAATATATTTTATTTTAGAGAATATGTTGAAGTGGAAACCGTGGAAATGAAGAAGGAGAAGTATGTGGAGAAAGGGAGGAGTACTGGTCAATTTATAGGTGTAGAAGGAAAATCTAAGCCTTAGGATTAATAGGTTTTCAATTACAATGTTAAAATCCTCTTCAGCAGAAGTTCCAGAAGCAACAAATGAAATCAACTCGTGCCAGGCACAAAATCATGCCTGGCAGCGTCATTTGGGTCGACCCACCTGTCCATGTGGGTCGACACAGTGTTCGACCCACTTGATTCCTGTGTTGACCATATGGTTGACCCAGTTGAGGCTGGGTCGCCCCAAATATTGTGTTAATTTAGCTCGATTTATTTAACTTCTATTATATCTCTAGTTTAAAATACAAGCTTCAACTAATCATAACTTGCTCGTTTTAAGTCCGTTTTACTCAAACCAAAAGTCCTTCCGAGCCATAAAATCGTGATGGATCCAATGTCGCAATCCCCGTTGCCCAATTACTAATTATTTCTCATCTTATTCTTAAATAATTAGTTAATTAATTATTGTTTGGTTAAAATTTCGGTGGTTACAACTATAAGTAAGAACTTATGCTTAACCATTTTCTCACACCTAATATTCTCCCTCTAAGTTCCCTTTTGATTGAGGAGTGTAAGGACCTACATTTTTTGACCTCTTTAAGTCGGTAATTAAACCAACTCAAACCGTTCAAAGCGGCAGATTTTTATAGCTTATGAGGTCTATTAAGAATCAACATAGAATAACAACACATAATAGACACATAATATCTCACAGCCAAATAATTTCATACAAAATTTTATCAGAGTTATACAATATTTTTATATAGTAGAAATTAAATGCACATCTTTTAAGTAAAATAAAATTTACAGATTTTTGTAGAACAGTGCGCGCATCTTCACATACCTCTAACTTTGCAAGCTGAAATCTTTAGCCTGGAACACTCGGTCTGACCCGAGCGTTTATGCAAAATTAAAAACACTCGAGTGAAGATTAAATTTATCCAAGTAAATCAATTTTAATAAAACACTAAAATATAATAGTTAATCCTAACATAATATTTAAGAGTTACTAAAAATGACTTTAAGTCACTTGTTATTTCCAGTAAATCAAGGCCGCATGCATGCATTCCCTACTCATATTTCCATTCAAATAATACCAAGCCTAAGTTCACGAAAGTGAAAAATAAGTTTATATATAGAGGCAAATAACTTTGATGCATACAGTACTAAGCATTCATGGGTAAATAGTTTTCGATCGGGGCATTAAATTTGGGTTTTAGATAAGGCACGCATGTGCTCAATTATGTTGCAACAATAATAAGTATTCATGGACAAAAAATATGATTAGTCAAGTAACACGGATGTGTAACTACACCCTCAAGGAACAAGCAAGAACACACACACACACACAAACACACACACACACACACACACACACATATATATATATTTGTGTGTGTGTGTGCGCGCGCGTGTGCGCGCGTGCGCGTTTCACTTCTTATAGTATGCAATAAAGATGGAAAGTGTTAGTGATAAGATTTCTCATGCACCTTTGTTGGATAAGTGAACATATGTAAAAGGCAGGTTGTCATCTAAAACACATGCAAAGGGTGCCGACAACATATAAAAATGTATGCCAATGATAATATGTGTGTGAAATCAAAGTAACAACATATTTGCAAGGAAAGTAAGACTTGGTTTCTGGAAGTCTGAAAACAAAATAGTTTTAGCTTGAAAATATGGACAACAAATGTTATTGGTCTGATTTCATACTTCAATGTTGTGGACAACTAACATAATGGAAGCTACAGCAAGGTGCCAATGACTAAGCAAGTTAGGTCATTAACACATATGGCGAGCAACTTAACATCAACTAGTGTGGCAGTAACTTGGCCACCTAAAATGTCAGCACAACATTGAAGTAAGCAGCAAAATCACGACAAAAAGGTGTAAGTGAAAAATGAAATCCGAACAATATAGTTTTTGACAGTGAACTCAATACAATACAATACAAGTAAGAAATGGAAGTATCCATAAATAGCAAGTGGTCGAGGTCAAAAATGGGGTAAAGCAAGTAGCATGACGACCTCACAACTTAGATGCTACAGCACATAACAAAAGACCAAGATAAATAGCACCAAGGAATACTATAGTATGTAAAACACAAGAACCAAACACAGCAGTACCACCTAGAATGCTGAGTGACAAGCAGCGTGGTTAATGCAAACAGTGTAGCATATGCGAAACACATGGGTGGGTCCGACTATTTATTCAGTTTAGAATTGATGTTGAAATGCCTGAAATAAAGCTAATAGTGAGATGAACTCACTTTTACTCAGGGAAGGAAGGATGCAGTGAATAGGTGCAGGTGATAGTAATTGTGATATGCTCAGAGGCGACCTACTTTTCTCACTATCTATCTAGCTCCACTGATGGATAGAGAAAAGGCAGGACTGGAACATGCAATGTCTATAGCGATCTCTGGTGCTCAGTTTAGGGAAGAGGCAGTGGGCTGCTCGGTCGTGGCCTTGAGGCACTACACGATTTCGAATGGGTGTAGGAACCCAATGGAGGTTTTGGTGGAAAGAGGAAGAAGGAGAAAATTGTGCGAGTAGAAGGCCAGTCGGGTGCATCGCTGTAAATAGAGGGTTCGGCGATCGGTGGTTCATTTGTGGTGACTGGATTTAAAGGGGCCGTCACGAAGTAGCGGCTTCAGTTAGGGTGGAGATTTAATTTTTTTTGAGGGGGATGAATTTGATTTATGGAAAGGTGGAAATGTTGGACAAATAAAAGAAATGGTGGATGTAAGAATGAGAAGAGGAGGAAGTGTTGTGTGTGCGGATAATGAAAGGGATACTCCTTTTTTATAATGTAGAAGAGGGGAACCAGAACAGGGGAAAACATAACATGGTGAGTTTTTTTAGAAAAGCAAGGACAAGTGTAGAAATTTACAGCAATGTGGAGACAAGTGGCAATATATTCAGCTGATAGTTTACAAGTGCTAAAAATTTCAGCCAAAATTTTCCAAGTGTTTAAATGGTTAAAACCAAAATTTTTAAATCAAAAATTTATTCCTTATTTTTTGAATGAGCTGTTTTAGATTAATAGGAAAACAAAGGAGATAGGAACGAAATGTACAAATATTTATCTTCTAGTGTTTACATTTCAATAATCTACTGAACGATAAAATAAACAAGCACATTTTATAAAGAAATTTAGTTTTCGTTTTATCAAGTCGAACGCATTACAAAATATTGAAATTTTGGAATCAGTCAATGCTTTGGAAATCGTAGCGTACTCATTACTAAACCAAAGTATCGAAACAATCAAAAGCTTTGGAAACTGTTCACATCATGTCAGTACTTAAAGAAGTTTCAGTACAGTATAACGTCAAGCGTAGCAGCGCAGGATAGTACTTAAAGCAGATTCGCTATAGTATAATATCTGTCAAAAAACTGAACGATCAAATCATAACTTGTTTTATTCACTCATCGTTGTGGAGCTGTAAATCTCGATCATATTTGTTTTTGATAACTCCACATATTGCCCCTATATGTGTCTAAGGTATTCTTCAATAATTTTGTACTTCAACTACGTTTTAGTTATAAAAAAATATTCATCTATAAAAAAATGCCTTCATGGTCATGGCCCTCGTCAATGGATTCCGACTAGGATCAAAACTTAGCTCAAAGTCTGCCATCAAGTCAAAGAATGGATATTGATTGGAACATCGAATACCAAGAGCAACACTATGAGGACCTACGTCTTGATTACCCGGAGCTGGCCCGATTGACGATTCATCAACCTATTGCTTTTGTTTCAGATGTTGGTCATCATGTAGTTCAAACTGTACATGAACAACACTTACGAGCGGCTACTGTCCCTCACCCACCGACTGTAGAAGTGGTAAATCAGTTATCGGTAGTTCAGCCTCCAAATGAACAAGAGGTATGAGGGGATTCAATTAACCAAGCTTCTAACTAGCAGGATGTTAACTCATATCCCGTTTGTTGCCACTGTGGTTAAGTGGTGGAGGTAGTAGCATAGACAGACGGAGAGAATATTGATCGTAGGATCCAGCTATGTTCGTTATGGTCGAAGGGATGCAATCACTTTGAGTGGATTGACGACCGTTTATGTCCAAGGGGTGTATCTTATGCCAACGAGTTAGAACAAGAGATTATGTGCCTTCTAACCTCTTTAGAATCCCTTGAGATTGAACGTAACAATTAGTGTGCTTGCGTAATTATTTTCCTACTTAACATCTCTTGTATCCTACGTTTTAGTGGCTATTATTTAGTTATACCTCTTGTATCCTACGTTTAGCTAGTGATGTTATAATTAACATCTGTTGTATCGTAAGTTTTAGTACCTTTTTCGTTGGTAACATCTTTTGTATATATGTTTTAGTACCTATTTCGTCGGTAACATTGTAATTACCTGCATTTGCAGAGGTATTATAATTAATGTATTTAATTATATAAATAGTGATATAGTGCATTAAATGGTAGTGGAATTAAATAATGATGAATATTTAATTAAAATAATAAATTAAATAATATATTTAATTCTAAAATAATCAAAATTGGCTGAAATGACGATATGGTGTGAACTGGATCATCTGTGATATTTAATTCAGTTTAGAATTGAATTAGAATAACGAATATATTATTTGAACGAATTTTGAACGTATAATTATATTATAATTAAAATCGAGCTCGAAATGGCGCTGTAGTTCATAAATTGGCGATTCGAACATCAACTGAATATACAGAAGCCGTTTTAAATCGGATTCTTGTGAAACAAGAAACGTGTGGAGCTGGTGGAGTATATCTTTCTAGTGGAAGAGAAAAATCAGGATTTCGTAGTGTAGATTTTGATTTACGTCCAAATCAAATTTTAGAAAAGTCGCTGTGGAATCCCTTTATAATTTATAAAGGAATTGTTTATATTTTAAAAAGGGATTTCATTTTAAATTGAATATCGATTTAATCGGGATTTGAAATATCAAGTTATAAATCCCAGTAGAGATATATGGTATTCCACCATGGGTCATTCAGAGCTTTAAAAATATCCACTTTTGCAAACGAAGTCGGAATTCGACGAAACCAGTTTCGTTGGGACCGTTATGTCGAACTCTAGCTACATGTCCAGTTTGGTGATTTTTGGATATCGTATGTGCTCGCAGGAATTTTTAAGCACATAAGATGAATAGAAAATAAATAAACTAAAATATCCTAAATTGTGTGAACCAAAACAAAACACACGTCCTTCGTTCTCAACCACAAACGAAACCAACCATAATCAGCCTATATAAACCCATCCAACGATACACAGCAAAGAAAATTCCTAAACAAAAATCAAAAGAAAATCAAAGGAATTAAAATAAATTCCATAAATTAGTTTATACACATATTTGGACTCATTAAAGGATTTCCTTCAGCTCTATACTCATTTCGCTAGGTGCGATGCACATTTTCTATCACGAGGAATTTACAGCGTCAGCCTAGGGTTGGAGTTTGGTGGACGGTGGAGCTTCAAATGATGAAATGGTTGTTGAATCCGAGTTTGTAGCGTCGATTAGCAGCTGTGTGGAGATTTCTGTGGTGAACGGCATCAAAAAGGATCGCACCTTTTTCCTGTATAATGGTGGGAGGGGCGAACGACGGAAAAGGTATTGTAGGTGCGAGTTCTTCTTTTTCTATATCATGTTGTCGAGAGTGCGATGGGGAGTTAAATGGTGAAGTCCGATTTTTGACGTATGAAAAGGAGGAGGAGAACGAGAAGCAAGAAGTGGGGGAAATGGTGATCGAGAATGTCTGGAGTGGGAAGAGTACACGAGACAGGGAAGAAAGAGTGCGGCCTGGGCTTTGTGGAGATGAGTGGGCCGGTTTTGAAAAGGTTGAGGCCCATTTATTTTATAATCCAAGTTTTTAAATTTATTTAAATTGCGTTCTAACTTCGTAAAACCATAACATCGTCATACGATATCAGATTTTCGAATGGTTTGATCCATTGGGATCGTATGGACGAGAACAACAAAATGAGACTGACTAGGAGTGGATTGGAGCTCGTTTGAATTTACGGCGAAATAAATTGTTTGATTCAAATCAAACAAACAGTTTATCGTTCTTTAACGATGAACTGCCAATGTGAGTAAAACTCACCAACTCTGAACAGTTCTATTTTTATAACGTATATTTAGAACTGATAAATGATGACTGATTGCTGTGTGCTGACTGTTTGGCTGAGTTGTTTGTGTATTAGTTAAAATTATTGATAACGATATATATATAAATCGTTAATCGATTATTGATTCTGTTTAACAGAGTTTTTTATATTTGTGTTGTTTAACATCTATGATGCAGGGAAACAGGTTAGAGGGGTCCAACTGGACTCCTCAATATTTATAATATTGTTTTGTTCATGTATTGTAATATATGATGTGATATATAATCTGTTTGATTTTGTGTGTTTAAATGATATCGATCATTGTGGTTTGCTATTTTAAATATCATAAGAGGCCCTGGGATGGAAAAAGAAATATTTCAACGTATATTGAAATAAAGGAATTTTATAAAATCAACTGATTTTATAAAAGGAAATAATTTGAAAATATTTATTTAGAAAATAAATAGGAGATTATAAAGGAGAATATTTATTTAGAAAATAAATAGGATAAAGGAATATTTATTTAGGAAATGAATAGAGTAAATCGATTAGAGTAAACATACATAGTTATTCGGGATGAGATTCCATTTAGCACGACTGCTAGCATAATTCACAGGGCTGCAGATAGCCTACGGCGGTCGGATGTTTCCTGAGGGAATCAGGCGTAACCATTGTGATCGCTGCAATCTAGAGTCAAGCGAATGAAGTTAAATCGAATATAGTTATTCGAAATAAAGTTAAAACAAATATTAGGTATTCGTATTAGAGTAAATCAAATAGAGTTAATCGAATGGAGGTAAAGAAATAGAGTTAAACAAGATTAGAAACTGACTAGAGATTAGTTAAGTTGAATAGTTTTCTGAGTATCGATCTGATGTTGGTTTCGGCCTTCGGGGTTTATACTTAGAGAATTGTTCTCCTACTAGTTTACACTCAGAGACTGATAGTTGTAGAAAGAATAGTGATACGTAAATAAGTTATGGAAATGTTTTCCAGCGTTAACATATATTTTCTAAACATAGAAAATAAGGATATATATATATATATATATGATTGATGATTGATTGATAGAATTTCCATTTGGAAATAATATCGTTGTTTGCACATGTGTTTTTCTTTGATAGTTAAATCACAGACTACAAAGTTTTGACCATTTTAACGTTGTTAATATGGAGGGACCGGTTGGATTATTATCGAAAGAACCACTCTGTATTGGCGTAAGCGTTGCGAATCATATATGCCAAAGATAATTGAAGACGGAGTAAAGTGCAAGGGCTATTGTATAAGTCTTAGATAACAGTGTCTAAGATGGATGTATTGAATAGTGCCTTCGGTTCATCCTGTTCCTGGATGACTTGTATGGACGGATGTCTGACAGAGTATTTCCAGACGATCACGTATATTGATTTCTCCAACCGTACCAAGAGTGGGAGCGGAGAAGGAAACTTCTTTTAGCTAACACATAATGTATGGTTGAGGACGTCAATCGGTGATTTGATGGATTTGACAATGTGGCATTCAAAGTGAATATGGTGTGATGATAAAGTGTAAACTCAAGCCTCATGAACCGGTAAATGACAGAAATCGGCCAGGCAGCATGGCTAAGTCGGACGCTCCGAAGTAGAGTGTATAATCACCTGATCTTGAGTTTCATTTATTTCTAAAAATCTGTTGTTGATGTTGTCCCATTCGGTAAACGGTTGCTGATCCCAACCGTTAGTGATATACATTCGCTACACTCAAGCGAAATGAGTGGTCGGTCATGTGTGGCCGGGTTGTAAGATGTTCTTGTAGAACCCAGTGTATTCCTCTCTAGAGGTACACTAGCGAAAGGTGGTTCCATACCTTGTCATAGTTGGAAATCCATTACCCAATACGTGCTTGCGGTTTTGATTGTATACTATATATGTAGAACGTGAGATGAAAGCGTTTCTGCTAGATGATTATTATATTGTGGTTGATAGACATTATTATAATATCAAAAGGTTTTTGATATAAAGATAATTTGGATTCTCATAAGGGAAAAACCCGTTCCGTTATACGGCGTGGTCTTATGAGATATCGTTTACTTGTTCAAACTGTTTTAAACTGTTTTACTCATACCAGTCCCACGACTGACCCAAAGTTTATTTGTTTTGTTTTCCCTAAACTCTTCGGTGCCCAATTTTGTACAGGCAGTCAAGTAGTCGGGATTTACAGATACTTGAAGAGTTGGAGCAGGAGGCTTCAGGATCATATAGTTATAGTTTTTTTCCGCTGTGTTGTAAGTGCTGTACTTTGATAATGATGTATATTCAAGTACAGATGTATATTTCAAAGTTATGTTATATCTATTATATGTTATTCGTTCCGCTGTGAGGTTCATGTTACTCTGATGTTGTGTTCTTCTTCTTCTCCTATTCTAAGTTTCTATCTTATCTTTCCTCACCCTCTAATTTCTTTCATTAATTGTCGGGATTTTCGATCCTTGGATGTTCGATATGTGTTGTATATCGGATAAGCAAGATCGCCAATATCCCGGGTCATTACAATTGGTATCAGAGCATAAGGTTAAGCGAATTACCTTGGCTCTGTGGCGTGACTCAGTAGAGATGGGGTTAGTAATACCGTAGATTGAGTTGAGTGTATATATACGAGAGAGCGTATTTGTTATTGATATAAAAAATTGTTTAATATTGTGGTGATTTATTGGTTGAGTAGTTTATGAGTTCTGGTCGATCAGTTTAATCCTCTGTATCGGTAGGAGTTTATAAACACTCAAATACGATGGGTCGGCACGATATGTTTTGAAATAGGGTAAATGAAAATAATTTTACCCAAAGTATATTTTGATACATATTGGATATATTGGTTGTTATTATAATCGAGTAAGATTATAAATTAAATGGTTATGTAAATAACCAATCAGAATTCATGTAAGTGAAATACATGAAATCAGATGAGTTAAATCTGAAATTTAAATCAGAAATTGAATTAAAATTCTGGAAAATTGGATAAGTGTTTGTAAATGGATTTGGATTAAAAATAAGGAAAATTTAAGATCCTGGGAGATTTTAAATTGTTTTACAACCAGTTTGAATTATATTTTGAAATGGATTTCAAAGTGGAAATGTTTAGAAATGGTTTTATAGTATTGAACTCACTTCGATCGCTGGAAAATAGATTCTGATGATGACATCTGCATCATCAGTATTCATTTTCGAGTTGTAAGTGACGAATTACTACCAGAGATACTGTTTTGAATTTTTTTTGGGAAAGACAAGTTGTGTTTAATTTCAAAATGGGATTTATAATATAGAATTTGAATATAATTTGATATATAGATTTGAATAATAGAAGTGATATAAAATTTGAATAGAAATTGAATAGAATTAACTAAGTCGAAGAGGAATTAGTTAACCGAGTTTTGAATTTGAAGTTGAACTTTGAAAGGTGAATTGGATTTGTAAATGGATATTCGAAATCGAATATAGAATTTAAATTTGAAATTTGGATTCAAATTAGTTAATAAGCAAGTTAAAATATATTTGAACATGTCATGTTCAAATATAAAAGTAAAATAGACTAAAGAGTTAATTAACAAATTAATTAACGAATTGAGTTAAAACGATCAGGTATAGTTAAAATAGATTGGGCGGGTATAAAAATACATGAGATAGGTATGGATAAGGTATGAAGGTATATAAATAGAATGCTCGACGAAAAGGTATGTATTTAATTCATATATGAGATTTTATGCGCCGTATCGGCTAGCCGCTTGGCTTTTTCTTTTTCTTTTGGATTGGTGAGGGTCATGGGAGGCTATTTGAAATATCCCGATGCTCCTGGTACAAAGGAGGTTATGGCGAATTTTTCTGGGAATTTAAGGAGTTAGAATATTTTTAAGATAGTTTGATAGTTAGAAATCAACGTATCGATATATATAGAAGTCGATAAGGAAACGAACTTAGAAATAGAATAGTAAAATCAAAAAGGAAGACTAAGAATAAAATCTAGTAAGAATAGAAAGAGGAAGCGTATACGTGTTTAAAAGTGAATAAGTAGTTGTAGGGTATTGATTATTCGAGTAAGTAGTCATATCTATTTTGACGTTATAAATGTTATTCAGTCAGGGTCTGAGAGGTAGTTATACCCCAACTTGATTGATTTCATTATTAACAAATAAATAGTAAGATTTCAGGCTCGAAAATCAATGTTGAATAAGAGTTAGTTGAATATAGTATTTGGGTTGTCGTAACGATGTTTACACAACATCCGTTTTAATCCAAATAAGTGTAAGCTTGGAAATATAATAAAGAATATTTCCTAAGTATAGAAATAAACAAGATCGGAAAATAGATAAGTAATTGGAATATTTTCCAATTATAAATAGCATATATTTTCTAAAGTTTAGAAAATAAAGGAAGGCGATATTCGGAAATGTTATCCAAATAACATAAAAGGCCAATATGGTTATTGAAAATATTTGGCTAACAAATATTGATAAAGAAATAGAGAAGCGATTTAACTAATGGAATATTAATTAAGGACTCAATGACGTGTTCAAAAGGAAATTTTTTTTTTGAAAAGAGTAAACTGTTTAAAAACTCCCAGGGAAAGACTGTTTGAATTAAAAAAAAAATAACAGAAATTTGTGAAAGCAAATTTGAATTAAAGTAAATCTAGTAAAGTGGTAACTGAGATTGAATTAGAATGATATCAAGACAAATTGGATTGCGAGATTCAAATTTGAAGTGTAATGTGATAATCAAGTTAAGAGTTGGGAATCGAGAAGAAACTCGAGTTGAAATGATATTTGGCTTGGATATAAGCGAATGGTTGGATTTGTGGATAAAAGCAGATTGGAATTTGATTGGGATGACCCTTGTATCCACTGAATTGATAACAGGTGGAAAGGATATAATGATATGCCGACAAAAAGGTACAAGTTTATATTTCATACGGTATGAGATTTTGATGAGCCAAATTGGCAAGCCGCTTGGCTGTTTGATTTTCTTTTGGGATGGAGATGGCCCAGAGAGGCGAGTTGAGTTTGTCCGATTGACCAGTACAAAGGAGGTGCTGGCGAAATTTTTCGAAAAACTAAGGTGTTAGAAAATTTTCAGGATTTTTGAAAATTTTCGTTGATAAGAATTAATTAAAATTTAATTGAAATTAAATTGGTTCAGTTGAAACTGAAGTTAAGAAGTGAACAAATATGTTCTAACCAGTCGATAGGGTCGTTCTCTACCTTAGCAATTTCGAGGACGAAATTATTTTAAGTGGGGAAGATTGTAATGACCCGCATTTGCAGAGGTATTATAATTAATTTATTTAATTATATAAATAGTGATATAGTGAATTAAATGGTCGTGGAAATAAATAATGATGAATATTTAATTAAAATAATAAATTAAATAATATATTTAATTCTGAAATAATCACAATTGGCTGAAATGACGATATGGTGTGAACTGGATCATCTGTGATATTTAATTCAGTTTAGAATTGAATTAGAATAACGAATATATTATTTGAACGAAGTTTGAACATATAATTATATTATAATTAAAATCGAGCTCGAAATGGCACTGCAGTTCGTAAATTGGCGATTCGAACTTCAACTGAATATTCAGAAGCCGTTTTAAATCGGATTCCTGTGAAACAAGAAACGTGTGGAGCTGGTGGAGTATATCTTTCTAGTGGAAGATAAAAATCAGGATTTCGTCGTGTAGATTTTGATTTACGTCCAAATCAAATTTTAGAAAAGTCTCTGTGAAATTCCTTTATAATTTATAAAGGAATTATTTATATTTTAAAAAGGGATTTCATTTTAAATTGAATATCGATTTAATCAGGATTTGAAATATCAAGTTATAAATCCCAGTAGAGCTATATGGTATTCCACTGTGAGTATATACGATAATATAAATTTATTGGTATTTAATTTAATTATATTTAAATATATTTATATATTTAAATGGGTCATTCAGATCTTTAAAAATGGCCACTTTTGCAAACGAAGTCGAAATTCGACGAAACAAGTTTCGTTGGGACCGTAATGTCGAACTCTAGCTACATGTCCAGTTTGGTGATTTTTGGATATCGTATGTGCTCGCAGGAATTTTTAAGGACATAAGACGAATAGAAAATAAATAAAATAAACTAAAATATCCTAAATTGTGTGAACCAAAACAAAACACACGTCCTTCGTTCTCAACCACAAACGAAATCAACCACAATCAGCCTATATAAACCCGTCGAACGATACACAGCAAAGAAAATTCCCAAACAAAAATCAAAAGAAAATCAAGGGAACTAAAATAAATTCAATAAATTAGTTTATACACATATTTGGACTCGATAGAGGATTTCCTTCAGCTCTATACTCATTTCGCTAGGTTCGATGCACATTTTCTATCACGAGGAATTTACAGCATCAGCCTAGGGTTGGAGTTTGGTGGACGGTGGAGCTTCGAATGATGAAATGGTTGTTGAATCTGAGTTTGTAGAGTCGATTAGCAGCTGTGTGGAGATTTTTGGGGTGAACGACATCAAAAAGGATCGCACCTTTTTGCTGTACAATGCTGGGAGGGGCGAACGACGGAAAAGGTATTGGAGGTGCGAGTTCTTCTTTTTCTATATCATGTTGTCGAGAGTGTGATGGGGAGTTAAATGGTGAAGTCCGATTTTTGACGTATGAAAAGGAGGAGGAGAACAAGAAGCAAGAAGTGGGGGAAATGGTGATCGAGAGTGTCTGGAGTGGGAAGAGTACACGAGACAGGGAAGAAAGAGTGCAGCCTGGGCTTTGTGGAGATGAGTGGGCCGGTTTTGAAAAGGTTGAGGCCCATTTATTTTATAATCCAAGTTTTTAAATTTATTTAAATTGCGTTCTAACTTCGTAAAACCATAACATCGTCATACGACATAAGATTTTCGAACGGTTTGATCCATTGGGATCGTATGGACGAGAACAACAAAATGAGACTGACTAGGAGTGGATTGGAGCTCGTTTGAATTTACGGAGAAATAAATTGTTTGATTCAAATCAAACAAACAGTTTATCGTTCTTTAACGATGAACTGCCAATGTGAGTAAAACTCACCAACTCTGAACAGTTCTATTTTTATAACGTATATTTAGAACTGATAAATGATGACTGATTGCTGTGTGCTGACTGTTTGGTTGAGTTATTTGTGTATTAGTTAAAATTATTGATAATGATATATATATATAAATCGTTAATCGAATATTGATTATGTTTAACAGAGTTTTTTATATTCGTGTTGTTTAACATCTGTGATGCAGGGAAACAGGTTGGAGGGGTCCAACTGGACTCCTCAATATTTATAATACTGTTAAGTTCATGTATTGTAATATATGATGTGATATATAATCTGTTTGATTTTGTGTGTTTAAATGATATCGATCATTGTGGTTTGCTATTTTAAATATCATAAGAGACCCTAGGATGGAAAAAGAAATATTTCAACGTATATTGAAATAAAGGAATTTTATAAAATCAACCGATTTTATAAAAGGAAATAATTTGAAAATATTTATTTAGAAAATAAATAGGAGATTATAAAGGAGAATATTTATTTAGAAAATAAATAGGATAAAGGAATATTTATTTAGGAAATGAATAGAGTTAATCGATTAGAGTAAATAAAATAGAGTAAATCGATTAGAGTAAAACATACATAGTTATTCCGGATGAGATTCCATTTAGCGCGTCTGCTAGCGTAATTCGCAGGGCTACAGATAGCCTATGGCGGTCGGATGTTTCCCGAGGGAATCAGGCGTAACCATTGTGATCGTTGCAATCTAGAGTCAAGCGAATGAAGTTAAATCGAATATAGTTATTCGAAATAAAGTTAAAACAAATATTAGTTATTCATATTAGAGTAAATCAAATAGAGTTAATCGAATAGAGGTAAAGAAATAGAGTTAAACAAGATTAGAAACTGACTAGAGATTAGTTAAGTTGAATTGTTTTCTGAGTATCGATCTGATGTTGGTTTCGGCCTTCGGGGTTTATACTTAGAGAATTGTTCTCCTACTAGTTTACAGTCAGAGACTGATAGTTGTAGAAAGAATAGTGATACGTAAATAAGTTATGGAAATGTTTTCCAGCGTTAACATATATTTTCTAAACATAGAAAATAAGGATATATATATATATATATATGATTGATGATTGATTAATAGAATTTCCATTTGGAAATAATATCGTTGTTTGCACATGTGTTTTTCTTTGATAGTTAAATCACAGACTATCAAAGTTTTGACCATTTTAACGTTGTTAATATGGAGGGACCAGTTGGATTATTATCGAAAGAACTACTCTGTATTGGCGTAAGCGTTGCGAATCATATATGCCAAAGATAATTGAAGACGGAGTAAAGTGCAAGGGCTATTGTATAAGTCTTAGATAACAGTGTCTAAGATGGATGTATTGAATAGTGCCTTCGGTTCATCCTGTTCCTGGATGACTTGTATGGACGGATGTCTGACAGAGTATTTCCAGACGATCACGTATATTGATTTCTCCAACCGTACCAAGAGTGGGAGCGGAGAAGGAAACTTCTTTTAGCTAACACATAATGTATGGTTGAGGACGTCAATCGGTGATTTGATGGATGTGACAATGTAGCATTCGAACTGAATCTGGTGTGATGATAAAGCGTAACCTCAAGCCTCATCAACCGGTAAATGACAGAAATTGGGCAGGCAGCATGGCTAAGTCGGTCGCTCTGAAGTAGGGTGTATAATCACCTGATCTAGAGTTTCATTTATTTCTAAAAATCTATTGTTGATGCTGTCCTATTCGGGAAACGGTTGCTGATCCCAACCGTTGGTGATATACATTCGATACACTCAAGCGAAATGACTGGTTGGTCATGTGTGGCCGGGTTGCAAGATGTTCTTGTTGAACCCAGTGTATTCCTCTCTAGAGGTACACTAGCGAAAGGTGATTCCATACCTTGTCATAGTTGGAAATCCATTACCCAATACGTGCTTGCGGTTTTGTTTGTATACTATATATGTAGAACATGAGATGAAAGCGTTTCTGCTAGATGATTATTATATTGTGGTTGATAGACATTATTATAATATCAAAAGTTTTTTGATATAAAGATAATTTGGATTCTCATAAGGGAAAAACCCATTCCGTTATACGGCGTGGTCTTATGAGATATCATTTACTTGTTCAAACTGTTATAAAATGTTTTACTCGTACCAGTCCCATGACTGACCCGGAGTTTATTTGTTTTGTTTTCCCTAAACTCTTGGGTGCCCAATTTTGTACGGGCAGTCAAGTAGTCAGGATTTATAGATACTTGAAGAGCTGGAGCAGGAGGCTTCAGGATCATATTGCTATAGTTTATTTCCGCTGTGTTGTAAGTGTTGTACTTTGATAATGATGTATATTCAAGTACAGATGTATATTTCAAAGTTATGTTATATCTATTATATGTTATTCGTTCCGCTGTGAGGTTCGTGTTACTCTGATGTTGTGTTCTTCTTCTTCTCCTATTCTAAGTTTCTATCTTATCTTTTCTCACCCTCTAATTTCTTTCATTAATTACCGGGATTTTCGATCTTTGGATGTTCGATATGTGTTGTATATCGAATAACCAAGATCGCCAAAATCCCGGGTCATTACAAACATCGTGTAATTGACGTATGATATATCAATTGCCAAATGTCAAACTACAAGATATAAATTGCTTAAGGAAATCAAATATTTAAAATAGTTTAGTATGTGTATATAATTTTAAAAACATGGAAACAATCATAAAAATAGTTAACAAATTTAAAAATAATTTACAAACTTAAAATAATTAACAAATTTAAAATAGAAAACAAATCTACAAACATAAAAATAATTAACAAATTTAAAAATTCATTTACAAACTTAAAATAATTAACAAATTTAAAATGAGAAAATAAGTTTACAAACATACAAATAATTTTCAAACATAAAATAATTAACAAATTTACAAATATAAAAATAACTAACCAACAATTTGGAAAAAAAATTATATGAACAAATAGAAGCATATGCACATAAATGGAAAAGCATCGGAATGTATATGATAAACAGTCGGTTTTTAGAAAACCATTTATAGGTTAAACAGTTTTCTAAAAACCGATTAACGTATAAACGGTTTTTTGACAACTGTTTATCTATCGCCGCTTGCTTTTGCAAATGGCGAGCATCGCCATTTCAAATGCTTCCCCACCCTCTTCCCGACACTGTTACAACTGGAGCACAAAATATTTGCGCTATTTCAAGTGATTCTCCCTACTATTGGGAGTGCTCTGAGATGACAACAAAAAATGAGTCTGCCCAGGGCAGAACAAGTACGGTAAGTACAATTTCGGAGCCGAAGACCCGGAAGGAGAAAATACCGGACCATAGGACAAAGGAGATGGAGGCAAGACACAACCGATCATTGCCCAAACACCACCGAAGCCGGAGCTTTCGCCGTGTATAGGGAGGCCAAGGTGCAAACAAGAAATGAAGCCAAGTCACAAATCCTACAACAATCCAGACCAGGTACAACATGACATCTCCTAAGCAAACTCATGAAGCACCACCAACTAAGAAACACTTCAACAGTTCATCATGAACTACCCAGACCCAAAGGATTATCAAAAAAGAAACAACATACCCAAAAAGAAAAACAAAAGCATACGGTTTCCAACTCAATAACCATAAAGACGCCACCTAATCGAGACACACAATCACACACTTCATAAGACACCAGCAAAACCTAACCACAAAAAATCTAGTGAATCAGAACACTCATCGTTAGCTCACCAAGCTAGAGACAAAATGCAGTCACCCCAAGCCAACGTGGTTAAATAATGAATAGCCAACAAACCGGGTAAGGAAGTTGAGCAAGTCACGTAACAATACAAGGCATACAGCAAAGCGAATAATCGAGAACTCCACGATGACAACGATACGACAATACAAAGTAAGTCAAACATTTTTGAACCACATACAAAAATCAAAAGACATAGACAAAGAAGAATGCACCAACACAACCAGTCATAAGCAAATTGACCTGATCGAGGTCAAACAACTTCGGACATAAAGTTCACTAAGCAATGAAAATGCACTTACTCGCTTAGGTACCTAGAGTTGCAGATGAGGACATCTAGGAGGAGATGGGTGAGACTAGGGAGTCGCGAAACATACCTGATAAGTGTGGATCTTGGAAAAAGGTTATTTCCAGGAAATGACACTGCACCATGTATTGAAGTGAAGACCAGAAGCTGTTAGGGTATTGGGTATGGTGAAGAGCCGTTGGAGTTAGAAGAAGAGGTTTTGATAGACAAAAGGAGCATAGATCTAAAAAGGAACCAGATTTGGAAAGGATTCGAGCAAAACTCCCATGCATCGCGAAACTGGGCAGGAAATGGTAGGGGAGAAGAGAAGAAAATTGGAAAGTAGAATGGAGAGAAACGTGAAGGGAGAGTTAGGAGTAAAGGAGAGAAAATGAAGAAAAGGAAAACGTGAGGTCTAGTCACGAGTTACGGGAAAGCTCGAAACCTTAAGTTTGTATATATATATATATATATATATATATATATATATATATAGGCAGGTTTAACAGCACCCCAAAAACCCTTCAACAACAACTAAGTATTTCGCACTCTCTCTCCTTTCACTCATTCTCTCTCATTCCACTAACATATTTAAACATAAATACGTGGCTATGGTTCAGGTGCATATGGAGGGCTGAAATTCAGGGGGGCTCCTTGATCCTATCCCATATATATATATATATGTGTGTGTGTGTGTGTGTGTGTGCACGCGTGCGCATGTGTGGGGGTGGCTATTTTAACACAGGATTATACACAAAGAGAGAGAGACACAAAGCCTTAACCGTTGGATTTTTTTGTCTTTATATGGAGAGGTGTAATTCATGGGGTGATCCAATGGTGCAAATCAATTATATCACCATTTGTGTCAAAATTTTGTGTCTCTATAGACTTCCCATATATATATATATATATATATTTGAAAATTGGTTCACTTTTATTATAAGAAAAGCAGTACAATAGCCAGGTTAGCATACTAACCATTACAACTGAAATAAGAGCTTAAAAAGAAAAAACCATGAAAATGCAACTAACTCTATAAATTAAAATAAATTAAACTGGCCCATGATGAGGCCACCCCCTCCTGTAACTCACTACACCAGAACCACAAGGACCATACAGCATACACACTGCACTTCTTTCAGCCTTGTATGCAACAAAATCAGATTATCAACCAGGTTTAAACAGGATAAAGAAAACATCATGGCATTACACCTATACAACTTTTCACTACCCTTGCAATGCAGTAAGTGTAACACCCCGAATTTTCCGTTAACTGTAAGATGAAAAAATTAAAGATAATTAATTTCAAATCAAAGAATTAAGGGAAACGGGATACACCATTGCGTTCGTCTCGGAATTCTTCTTGAGATAGAGTCCGAGTTTGCGTAAAACGGACTCCGTATGAGGGAGATATGACCTCCAGAAGTTTCAGAATTCAGTTTAAAATTCAAATAAACAGAAACAGTTCAGAAACGAGTTAAAAATTCAAAATCGGACCCAGATTGGGCTGGGTGGGAATTTTCCCGCCCAGGACCTAGGTCGACTGGGTAGTCGACCAGGGGGTCAACTGGGTAGTCGACCTGGGGGTCGACTGGGTAGTCGACCTGGCCCCTGAGCCAGGTCGAACCCAGCCCCTCCTGGCTGGCCTGGTCTGTGCTTGGCCGAATTTCTGGGCTTTGTCTTGTCACTAGGGCTTATGTGTCAGCTCCTGATTGGTTTCTCCTTAAAACGAATGGCTTATATTAATCTAAGCTCCATCGACGGCTCTAATCAATTCACAAACTCTATAAAAAGGACCTAAGACTCCACCTAATTCACACAAATAAAAATGAGTATGGAGCTGTCATGTTACTGAAGAAAGTCTAGGAATAGCCGTCAAGACAAGAGACGATTAGGAGTTGATTCAAAAGCTTAAAGCAATGACAATTAAATCAAAACAACGCCTACAACAAAGGATAGCATCTCCAAATTCAGAATTCAGAATCCTGAATTGAAGATTCGTCATACGTTGTAAGTAGAGTGTTATTCCGATGTGAATGAATAATTGAGATTTGATCTGTGTAAAATGAGAAATGGAATTGTACTTAATTTGTGGTGATGATAATTCATAATTGTATGTTGCTATGATTCTAATTATGAATAGATTTGGGATGTTGTGGTATAATGATGTTAGATCTATTGGATATTTGCAAGTATATGATTCATGTTGAAAGTTAACAACTATATGTTTGTGGTAGTTTATTACAACCAATTTGAGACTCATGCAAGTATATGATTCACTATTATGCCAACATGATTTTAGATCCTTCTATGTATATTTTTAAGATCATTTTTAGTATAGTTGGATCCATTTGGGTATTATGATTCATATGAATTTATGTTGAAATAGGCATTATGACTCAAGTGAAAACCATACTTTTGTATTAGTGACAAAAGTAAGCATCTTTGTGAACTTGTGTTGACTCTATGAACATGACTAGATTACGTTTGGTGTTATGCCTAATTGAAAATATGTTTTAGGCCTATGTTGTTACCAAAATCACATGATAATATATGTGACACATAATTAAGTTAGATTAACATTTTAAATGCAAGTTTACATGACTAGGTTAAAACCATGATTCATGTTTAGGTATGTTTTATGTCAAGATTATATGCTATTATAATTTATGTTAATTAGATCGCTATGTTGCAAGTTCATGCATTCACACCCCCCTTTTGATGTTACTTAGGATATATAAACACCATGTTCTAAGCCTCCCCTTTTTCATGTGGCTAAGTTGGGCTTAAATGTTAAGCCCAACATATGTTATAATATAGCGAACGTATAAAACGGGGGTAATGACGTTGGGTTAAAAATACAAAACATATGTGTTGGCATGTTTGACGCATGCCAATGACCTTGAGAACATTTAAGTGGTATAAATTAATTTTACCCAATAAAGATGAATTTGAATAATGGGCTGCAAATATTTACATATAAAAAGAAAAGGGACAAAATATGTAAACTTAGAAAATACGATGTGTTTAACCCGAGGTTGGATTGCGTTGTGACATAAACCTGCCCGGACCCGCCCGGCTATCCAGTAGTCACAACAATACCTATCCAATGTGGGTGGTTAAACATTGAGCCCAATAAAGACCCGAGGTTAGACTGAGTTGTGACGTAAGACTGCCCGGACCCAACCGGCAACAGGCAGTCACAACAATACATGTCTAATGTGAGTGGTTGAGGCTTTAATAAGACAATTAAGGCTGAGTCAGGATTGATAGGATTAAGTACATTAAATTAATACTTAATCAAATTGAACATGCTAAACTATACAGACTGATTGGGGGTTAGGTTTATACAGAACACTTAACCAACTTAGCATGTTGGCTAGGAATAGAAAACCTAGTAGCGGGGGACCCTTTTCAGCAGTAACCCTACAAGGTGTATCAGGATACCCTGAACTAGGCAGGGTGGGGCACGATTACTGGGCTGACTATAAGAGGTCAAATCGACGGCGGTGGTGCACCAGTGTAGGTTCTAACGGGGTGCGGGCGTGCACACACTCCGGCGCAGAAAAATTAGGCACTGGGCACCAGTAGTATACCTGTGCATTCTAGAATTGTGTCGGGCCGCCACCATGGGACTTGATACACCCCATGGTGGGACCAGCATAGGTAGCTACAACATCGGGGGCCGTAAGACACATGTAACTATGCGAGTAGGAGCCGATCAATAGAAATGGATCACTTCACCCTGATTATGGGGTGCCTGTTGGGAACTAGTTTATAGGGAGTGCAGAGATTAATATGGGGTACGATAGTGTATTCGACTCTAGACAACTTAACCTAGTTTATGGTGCTTTCCCATTTCCAGTTTGTACTTATCATGCTTTTTTCTTATTCATAGACTGAATAGTCCTAGGCTTACTCAGGCTTTATGTCTGACTCTACTTTTCTTTCGTCTTCTTTTCTTTCGTCCCCCCCCCAAGGTCCACAGGGAGGGAATACCGCAGCTTGACCAGTTTTACATCCAACTTGAAGAGAGAGAATGTATTGCTTGGATCTCTTTCGTTTTGGACTATGGCTTTGGATAGAAATTATGGGGACTTATGCAGTTTACTTATGTTTTTTTATGCTTCTTTAAGTTATGAAACCAAGACAGTTATGGAAATGTAATGTTTTTGGAAGTATTGTAAGACAATTATGGCATGGTTTGTGTAACACGTATTTTGATGAAATAAAAGTTGCTGTTGTTTCCGCTGTTCAAAAATATGTGTATTTATATCTGTCTTGTGTATCTGTGACTTATACTTATAAACCTCCACCAAAATTAGGGCATTCCCCTTGAGAGTGACCCTAACAGAGGTGGGGTGTTTCAGTAAGGCACCTCCTTAGACCATATTCACATTACCAGTGTCATTGAAATCCAAATTCCAATTTTTGTTTCACTTGAAATTCAATCTGTCATCCAAAACAACAAAATCCTCCATGCAGTTTATAAAATGATCTCCATAACAGTCTTAACCCAAAAGTACATAGCACCTTGAAGCAGCAAAAACTGTTTTCTAATGAATTCCCAAAAATAATTCAATCTTAGCACTAAATCTGGTTGATGTCTCACAAACATCTATGAATTAATCTTAATGTTAAAATCGATAATATGAACTCTAGATTTCGTATAATCCAGGTGCCACATTATAACAAGAACTGTTACAAAACAAAATTCCTGTCATGTTAAAGGTTGTGAAAACCTGTGCCTGAATCAGCATTATAATACGCAAATGCCAATTTCTAAAAGAGATGATAGAAGCCGTGAATATCTGGATGAGCATGAAAACATTAAAACAACACAGAATGAGCTTCATTATTTCATATTGTGTTCACCAAAAATCACACACCGCATAGCCATTAAAAACATCCCTCAACTACTAACAAGAGGAAGACAGATCTTGAGTTTGATTTTGGGGACATGGTCTTTATCAAGGTGTCTCCATTACGGAATGTTGTTCGCTTTGGGTCCGTTGGGAAGTTAGCACCAAGGTTCGTAGGGCCGTTTTCTATTAAGGAGAGGACTGGACAGATGGCGTATAGAGTGGAGTTGCCCGAGAGACTTGGTGGTGTACACGACGTATTCCATGTATCACATTTAAGGAAGTGCTTGCATGAGACCGCGGAAGTGGTAGAACCGAGCTTGCTTAAAGAAGTGGAGGTAGAGCGTGATGCGACGATTCGACGAGCTCCTACATGCATTCTTGGGTCGTAGATTAAGAAGTTGAGGAATCGAGAGGTCAATCTAGTCAAAGTGCAATGGGGAGATGATGAGAGCGATGCTACTTGGGAGACGGAATAGAAGATGCGTTCATTGTACCCTTTTCTTTTCGAGGGTATGTCTTTTAATTTCTCCTTTATCGCTTAGCTTGTACTTGTTCTGTCTCTAGTATGTCCTCTCGCTAGTATCTTTGACCTCTAGATAGGGTAGTCCTATGGTTGAAACATATGTTTGAGACAGGTTATGTATGGTGGATGCATGTGGATGCAAGTGTTTGCTAGTGGTTGCTCGTGGATGCATATACACACACTTTAGGCACTAGATCGGCTCAGTCACTTTCATATTGCATATTGCATATAAATGGATGTATTTAGTAAAATGAATGTACATTGAATGTGTGTATCATATGGATGTTGCATTTAAATGAATGGTTGTGCACACATGTAGTAATGATATGTATAGGGTTCTTTGCATACATGAAGGATACATGGCACTATCATTATTTGCGTTAAGGAGGTCGACTGAATAAGTGGACCACCTGATTTTGCATTAGTATACGAACATATACACACACTACGCATATGTACATGAAAAGCATTAGAATTTTTTCTTATGAACAATGGTTGTTTGTGGTTGATGGTTGAGTAGATGGATGATTGGATGGTAGGATACGTTCTTCTTGACTTAGAGATTTCGAGGATGAAATTCTTTAAGTAAGGGAGAATGTAACACCCCGAATTTTGAATGATCGAATTAACTAAATGTAAGAACACTTAATTTTTAAAAGAGGAATGAAGGGAAATGGGTTGCACCATTGCGTTCGTCTCGGAATTCTTCATGGAATAGAGTCCAAGTTTTCGAAAAACGGAGTCCGGACGAAGGAGATATGACCCTCGGAAGATAATAAGAAAAAAACATGTGAGCAGGCCGACCAGGGAGGTCGACCTCCCAAGGAGGAGGTCGACCATGGTGTCTACTTGGGTACCCCCAGGTCGACCTGGGGGTCGACCTCCCCCTTTGGGAGGTCAAAACTGGTTCGGCCAGTTTTGCTGTGTGGTGCGATTTTTGGGTCTGGGACGATTTTTGATGGTCCAGATCAGTTCTAGGGTTAATCCTAAGGCCTAAATAACTTCCTACACCTATAAATGTGTCATCTACCTAACCCTAATTCATAAAATAATTTCTAATACACCATTATGCTGCCAAACTCTCTCTGTTGAACCCTAGCCGCTGCCTCTAACTCAAATTGCAAGCATTCAACTTCAACTCAAATTAAAGATTATAGCTTCTACAACAATTCAAGAAGATAAATCAGCAACACCGCAACGTTTCTACACCAATTTCAATTCGTTAATCCTTTTCTTAAGCCACAAAAGGTGAGTACAGTTATTTTCACAAATTTAATGGGATTAAAGTAACATGAAAAAGTTGTAAAAAGGATTCATATATGTTTGTAATGAAAATCTCACCAAGTCTTCACCTTTTTGATTCATGTCATCATATGCCTATGTTTCTATGTAAAGTTCATACCTTTTATCAGTTTATTCATTTTGAATCTATCATTATGCCTCTATGCCAGTTTATATGCCCATTTATTTCATGATGTTGTGTTAATTCCAATTTTCTATGATTTGATTCTCTCTTCTTATCTCTATTCCCTTTATTTTTGGATCTAGGTTACCTTCGAGCCTATGTTAAAAACACGCACGAATGCGAATACGTGGGAACGATGGGGATATGTGAAATATGGAAAATTGGATATTATTGGATATTTTGGGTAATTGGATAATATGTGAAATTGGCATATTTGGGTATGAATTACATGGAATTGCCTATAATTAAAAATTTGTAATTGAGGCTAATTAATATGTAATTAGTGACAAGTTGGAATAGGCAAAAAGTGTAAACATGATTATATGTTGAATTGGAAACACATGACATGAAAATTGGGGTTTGGGTGAAATATGATTATTAATAAACCTTTGACACGAGGTTAGGCGCAATTATGGTGTAAGACTGCCCGGAACCGCCTGGCAAATCCAGCTGCCACAATTGGACGTCTAATGTGAGAGGTCAAAGGCATGAATTGTAGGCGTAACGATGGGTGACACGAGGTTAGGACCTGGTTTGTGGCGTAAGACTGCCCGGAACCGCCCGGCAAATCCAGCGGCCACAAAGTGTTCGGTCTAATGTGGGAGGTCATGCACCGTTCGTCATAAGGAATGAATTAATGAATACTAACCATAATAAGATGTGGGTATGGTTAGAGGGTTAAGTGGGGTGGCATGTAAATTATGACATGTAAATATGGACTTAAACGGAATAAGATAAGGCATGTAAATTATGACATGTAAGTATGGACTTAACCGTAACATGTGTAAGACATGGACATTTAAATTAAAATGGTTAAGTGGGGGAAAAACCTAGTGGGGGCCAAGCATAGGTGGGAGGCTTGTGTCGGATGGGGACCCGTTTCAACCAGTAACCCATTTGAGTATCTAATTGGGTCCGGTACTAGGCCGGGGTTGGGGCATGCTTACTGGGCTTGAATATAAGAGGTCAAAACGTGAATAGAGGTAGCAATGCAAGTCCAACAGGTTCATGTGCGTGCATGAGTCCGGGCTGGTAGGCTCGTGTAGGTATGGCCGTGCATTTCATGTTGGTATCGGGGTTGCCACTTTGGGGAGTGATACACCCCACTGTGGGGCCAGCACGGGTGCCTACGTGGTTTAGAGAGCCGATTGAATGGGTAGAGTAAGGGTACCTTAGCGGTGGTAGGAGCAAGCCGGCACCTACGATAGAAGCTAGGTACATGTAACTACCAAGTTTGTCATGTGGGTACAGTTAGTGGGAAGGGATCAACCTTGAGCAAAAGAGACTAGTAGATGTGCGATGTAATTAAGTAATGTGGTGTAACTTAGCAAAAGTGCGATGTAACGAAATACATGTTGGTTGAGTTGGATAGTCCTTTGGGTGCTAGTCTGATGTTGACTTCGGTCTTCGGGGTTAGTACTTGGAGGGTTGTTCGCTTAGCCAAGGTGAAGGATTGTCTTAGTACTTAGGAAAGAAATCATTTTGTCCATCCTTTTTATTTACCTTATCTATGTTACAGCCATATCATGATTCCTATTTTCATCTACCTTACCTATTACTTGTTAAAACTACTGGACTCGCCAGACTTTATGTCTGACCCGTTTGTTTCCTCCTCTTTTCATCCCCCCCAGGTTTGCAAGAAGGGAATACTGCAGCTTAGTGCCGATTTCTTTCAGTTGCTTGAAAAGAGTAGATGTATCACTTTGGACTCTCTCATCTTTATAGCTTTGCTTATGCTCAGTGGGGATTTATGCATTTATGTTATTTAAGTATTTGCTTCTTTACATACTTTGAAGTTTTTGGAAAAGACTATTGATCCTGTTGTAATGGTTTTGGAAACTACTTATGTAAGTTTGTTTTGAGTTATGATGATGAAATAAGTTTTATCTTCCGCTGTGTTGTTTTATTTATTTATTCTTGTAATTTATCTGTTCTATACAGCAATAACGCTTCATGGACATTGATGCATTCCCTTTGTGAGTGACATTAATGGACATGGGGTGTTACAACACTTAGCCAACATGACATGATGAGTGGCTGGGATAAGTTAACATGAATGGACAACACTTAACCAATATGACATAATGTGTGGGAGGGTTAAGTACATATCGAGTTGGTGGGTATTATTAGTAAATATAGGCCCACAAACTTAACCATTAAGTAAACATGTTTGAATCAGTGGGAGGGTTAAGTACATATCGGGTTAATGGGTAATATTACTAAATATAGGCCTACAAACTTAACCAGTAAGAAACCCTAGTAACGGGGACCCATTTCAGCAGTAACCCACATAGATGTATCAAGGTAACCTGAAACTAGGAAGGGTAGGGCACGATTACTGGGCTGATTATAAGCGGTCAAAATAGCGGTAGGGGGTACGTCAGTGTTGGTTCCGACGGATTACGTGCGTGCACGTACTCCGGAGTGGGAAAAAGCATACACTGGGTACCAATAGTTATACACTGTGCATCTTGAATCGTGTCGGATTGCTATCATGAGGATTGATATACTTTACGGTGGGACCAGCACAGGGTATCTACATGCAAAAGAGGGCCGATTGACATAGACACATGAAACATTAATACAAGTAGGGAGCCGATCGATATGGTAGTAAGGGTACATCAAACGTCTTCATGGCAATTAGGCTGATTGAGGTAAGATCCTTATACTAGATTACACCTGAAGGCTGCCACAATTGCGGGGATTGGGATCACGTTATCATATTATCATTTTACACAGATTACTAGTTGGGACACTAGTTAGGGGGTGCAGAGATATAGAAATCAGAATAACAAGGTAGTAGCGAAGCAGAGAAAGAGTATAAGTGCACTCAGTTTGTCTTGCCTTATCATATCTTACGCTACTCTTAGGTTATCTTGTTATCCATGTTATCACGATATTGTCTTATATTCATTTTTTTCGTGTCATGATGCTTTTGCCTATTACATGCTGAAAGTCACTGGAGTTACCAGACTTTTATCTGACCTAGTTTGTTTCACCTCTTTTCTTCCGTCCCTCCCCCCCCTCCCCAAGGTTCACAGGGAGGAAATGTAACCACTTAGCTCAGTTTTCTTTCCAAGCACGGAGATAGTCAATGTATTGCTTCGGACTCTCTCTTCCACTGTTATGGCTGGTTCATGCTTTATTTGGGAATATCATTGTTATTTTTATGCTTCTTTTATACTTAGAAATTTTTGAATCAAGACAGAAGTTCTATGTTTTCCTTTTAAGTATGATTGAGGCAATTTTTGTAAAAGCTTGACTGAACCACATTGTTTATAAAATGACTTTATTTTCCGCTGCTTTATTTTTCTGTCTTGTAATTTATCTGCATCTTTTACCTATAACGCTCGACCGAAGTTAAGGCATTCCCTTTGTGAGTGACCTTAACGGAGGTGGGGTGTTTCACTTGGTATCAGAGCTGAAGGTTACCGGATCAGATAAAAGATTTGAAAAATTATTTTCAAAATGGTTTTAAAAGAAGCATTTTCAAAAGAAATGTTTTGTTTTAAAGGCATATTCCCTAAAGCCATATGCACTATCCTTTGATCCTCTGTTTGAATCCTTGTTTCCTTCTTTCCTAAGTCTCCGGGGCTCCTGGCTTTCTTGGAGGTAACCTCATCGCGGCATGGTTCCAAAGGCTTGATGAGACTACGAAATATGTCAAAGGGCAAAGAAGTGCCCAACTTCCATCTATAGCCGCAGTAGTTCACCTGCAGCTAATTTTATTTCAAGCTTTGTAGGGATTTCCGTACGATGGAGGCAGCTTTCAAGAGACTTGTCAACAAGTTACACAAGGATGGCAAAGATGAGAATGAGGGAGTTTGGCTAAGGAGCACAACCCAAGGATTAGGAACTCATGGATATAGACTTGGTTCACAAAGGATGTAAAAAGAAAGAGGTGTAAGTGGAAGAATCACATGACAAGAAGGGAAGAAAGAATAGGAAAATCTAAGATAAGAGGAAGTGTCTTTATAACGGGTCATATAATTAAGGACAAGGGCAAGAACCAAGGATAGGATTTTCAGGAGGGCAAGTGCATGCTCTCACCACCAGCGTACCTGAGAGAGAGGTAGTAAAGTTTTTGTTGAAAAAGTCTAGTTTTTCTTTTTGATCATCCTGTTAGTACACTTTTTGATTTTAGCGCTTCACATTCGTTTATATCTGCTTCCATAGTTGAGTCTCTGCACCTTAGTACTTGTATAATAGATGATCCCATTATTGTCTCAAATCCAGTTGGTGGTTCGGCTCGTTTATCTTTGATTTGCAAGGATTTAAGAATAGCTATGTTAAGTATTGAGTTTAAGTGTAATGCTTATGTTTTTGGTTTCATGGGCTATGGGTTGATTCTAAGCATGGATTGGTTAGCTAGTAATTGTGAAAGGAGGGTAGTTAGACTTTTGACTTGCTTCGGGAATACCCTGGAGATTTCGTGCGATCTTAAGGGATCAGTTAGGCTTAACTACATAGAATCACTTGATGCATCTATCGACGATTTGCGATCCGTTAGAGTAATCCATGAGTACGCAGATGTTTTTGATCAGGTTAGGGGTTTATCCCCTAAAATGCGAGATAAACTTCGGCATATATCTAGTTAACAATGCAAAACCAGTTGCATTACCTGTACGACACATGAATCCAAGGGAAAGGAAGGGCTCAGTAAACAAGTTAAAGAGTTACTTGAAAAAGGGTTCATAAGGCAAAGTATTTCTAAATGGGGTGCTCCAGTCGTTTTCGTTACAAAGGTGGATGGTTCACTTCGCTTGTGCATAGATGATATTTTGGAATGAGGAAGAATGTGCTTTGCATCTAAGGGAAGTCTCGGATACCCTCCAAGCGCATCAACTTAAGGAGAAGTTCTCCAAAAATGTCATTTTTGGAGAGAAGAAGTAAGGTTTCTAGGACATGTGGCGCCCAAAGAAGGGATAGCAGTAGATCCCGCAAAAGTAGTTGTGGTGCAAGACTGAAGGTCCCAAGGAATGCAACAGAAGTAAGAAGCTATCTTGGACTAGCAGGCTAATATAGGAAGTTAATTAAGGACTTTGTAAAGGTATCATCCCCACTTATTAGATTGACGAAGAAAAATCTAACCCTTGCTTGGGGTTTGATTTGTGACATGATAGACAAGCTATGTAGAGGAGAGACCTCTAATCATCTTAGTATATACACTTGGTAACATGGTTAGCACCTATTTACTTTCAAGAGATGGTTCTTCTACATGGATTGCAAGAAGCCATGAGTACGCAATTATGTTTATCATCCTCTGACAGAAAGAGTGAATAGGATTTTGGAAGACCTTTTGAGGAAATGTTAGCATGACACAGCAAAAGTTGTAATGCCGAGCATACCGGAAGAAGAGGAGGTGAAACGAGAGGCGACATTGAAATGAGTTCCAACTCATATTTTGGAAACAGAAATTAAGGAGCTACACAATCGTGAAGTCAAGACAGTCAGAGCACAACGAAGCAAAGCTCAAGAAGATGCGACTTAGAAGAGACTAGATACACGCATCATACCCTTTTTGAGGGTATTTCCTTGATCTCTCTTTTTTGTAAAATTTATTTGCATGTTAGTCTTTATCTTGTAAGTATATCCTCTCGGTCCTATCCTCAATCCTTAGGTAGAAGCCAATGGATGTAAACATGTGTTTGAGACATGTTATGTTTGGTGGATGCAAGTGGATGTAAGTGTTTGCTAGTGGTTGCTCGTGGATGCGTATACACAGACATTAGGTACTAGATCGACTCAGTCACTCTCATATTGCATATGCGTATATGTATATGGATTGAAACTTGATGTATTGTCATATGGATGTTGCACTTGTATGAATGATTGTGCACTCATGTACAAGTTATAAAGTATGGTTAGGAATAATAGCATACATAATGGACTCATGGCACTATCATGATTTGCATTAAGGACGTCAACCGAATCAGTAGATCGCCTGATTTTGCATTAGATAAGGACATATACACACACTATGCATACAGTCATGAAAGCATTAGAGATCTTTTGAAGGACAGTGGATGCTCGTTTTTGATGGTTGAGTAGATGAATGATTGGATGGTAGGATATATATTCTTCTTGACTTGAAGATTTCGGGGACGAAATCCTTTAAGGAGGGGAGAATGTAACACACCGTATTTTCTGTAAATATTAAAGTAAAGAATTAAAGAATATTTAATTTAAAAAGTGAAAGTTAGGGGAAACGGGTTACTCCATTGCGTTCGTCTTGGAATTCTGCTTGAGATTGAATCCAAGTTTGTGTGAATCGGACTTCGTATGAAGAAGTTATGGAATTCAGAAGATTTCAAGTTTAAACAGTAAATATGAATAATAATTAAATATCTCAAACCAAGTTCAAAATTCGAAATTCAAGAAGAATAGGCTGAGCGGGAAAAATCCCGCTCAGGGTGTCGACCCCCTATAGGGGAGTCGACATAGGTGTCGACCCCTCCTCCCCCCCAGTACGGAGTCGACCCCTTTTTGATTTGGTTCCTATGACGAATTTTCTACCTCTGTGCTGATGTATCCTTCTCTGTCTGGCCTGGTGGTCGAATTCTGAGTCATTAGGGCATATGTGGCGACTTCTGGTTGGCTTTGTTTGGTCTGGATGGCTCTGATATCTCCTAGGTTGATCCAACGGCTCTCATTAATTTAAACTTCTATATAAACAACTCCAAACCCCAACCCTAGAACTCATAATTTCATTCTAAGAAGCCGTCATGTTGTCCATAGTCAACCTAGCATAGCCACCATTCTTCTCCAACTAGAAAGCAAACAGAAAACAAGTTAAAATCTAGAAATCAAAGCTAAACTAGAGAATCAATAGTCTACATCAAAGGATAGCTTTTCAATTTCAGATAACAGATCCCAAGAAACAAGATTTGTTCTTTGTTTTGTAAGTTCAAGTTACTTTCAGATGGGAATTCTTAATTGAATTTCTTAGCATGTAAACATCTGAATCCAAGCTATACCTGATTGTGAGATAATCCTTTTCAGATTTATCCTATCTATTTTATCAGATTTGTGCCTACGATGTTATTCAAATCTATTTTATCAGATTTGTGCCTACGATGTTATTCAAATCTGTTTTATCAGAATGGTGCCTACGATGCTATTCAAATCTAATCTATCAGATTTATGCCTGCGATGTAATTCAGATCTATATTTCTTTTATGTTCCCGATATTGCTATTATAAAATCTAGCGTCGTATGGCTTTTATGCCTAATCTTTTATGTTTCCTCTTCTTCCCCTTTTATTATGGATCTAGGTTGTCTCGAACCTAGACGAAATCTTGTTATGTATATACACGATTGGAATACAGTGGAATTGGGCCTAATCTATTTTATGTACTATTGGGCGTAACTTGTAATTGAGATTTGGGCATAACTTGTAATTGAGATTTGGGTATAACTTGTAATTGATGTTAGGCATTATTATCATTATAACTGCAAGTTTGGGTTAATTGACATATAAATCAAGTTTTGGGGCATAATTGTTATTGTTGCGAACTTGGGGTAAATTAAAATATTAAATCTAGATTGGGCATAAACTGCAAATTGGAATATTAATCTAGATTGGGCATAACTATTGGTTGGGACGCCAATCATAATGTATACTGTGATTTCGGGGCATGACTATTATTGCAAATTTGGGAAGATTGGGTGTAACCTATTTTGAGTAATAACTTGAATTTGAATTTGTGGGGGCATAACTTGCAATTAACTTTGTTAAGGTATAACTTGAGAATTGGAACATGACTAGTTTTGTGAATTGGAGATAATTAGCATATAAAATCTAGACTTAGACATGTATGGTAAATATGCTAAAAGATAAACATGCCTAACCCGAGGTTAGATTGAGTTGTGGTGTAAAACTGTCCGGAACCACCCGGCACATCCAGTAACTGCAACAACACAGATCTAATGTGAGATGTTAGCGCTTTTAGCCCAAAAATCTGAGGTTAGAATGAGTTTGCAGTAGAAGTCTACCCGGAACCGCCGGGCACATCCAGCAACCGCAAACAACAGTTCTAATGTGAGAGGTTAAGGCGTTAATGAATGAATTAATGCTAATAAGCAAGACATGCTAATAGCTGAATGGTAGGGTTAAGTTAATTTAGGCAACACTTAACCAATATAGCATGTTAATTAAACAGGTGAATAGGGTTAAGTTAATAAGAAACACTTAACCAATATGACATGATGAATGGGTAGGGTTAAGTTAAAACAAGAGAGCAACACTTAACCAATATAACATGATGCGTGGAAGGGTTAAGTTAAAACAAGAGAGCAACATTTAACCAATATAACATGATGAATGGGAAGGGTTTAAGTTAACACAAGAAGGCAACACTTAACCAATGTAACACGACAAGTGGGTGGGTTAAGTTAACTTGAATTGATTGATGACACTTAACCAATACAACATGATGAATGCGTGGGGTTAAGTTAATAAGAAACACTTAACCAATGTAAGTTGATGAAAGAATGAGGTTAAGTTAATGGGAAATACTTAACCAATATAACATTGATGAATGAACGGGGGTAAGTTAATAGGAAACACTTAACCAATCCAACATGATGAGTGAGAAGGGTTAATAAGAAACACTTAACCAACATAACATGATGAATGGGTGGATTAAGTTAACATGAATGGACAACACTTAACCAATATGACAAAATGTGTGGGAGGGTTAAGTATATATCGGGTTTTTGGGTAATATTAGTAAATATAGGCCCACAAACTTAACCATTAAGTAAACATGTTTGAATCATTGGGAGGGTTAAGTACATATCGGGTTGGTGGGTAATATTAGTAAATATAGGCCCACAAACTTAACCAGTAAGAAACCCTAGTAACGGGGACCCATTTCAGTAGTAACTCACATAGATGTATCAAGGTACCCTGAAACTAGGCAGGGTGGGGCACGATTACTGGGTTGAATATAAGCGGTCAAAATAGCGGTAGGGGGTACGTTAGTGTAGGTTCCAACGGATTACAGGCGTGCACGTACTCCGGAGTGGGAAAAAGCGGGCATTGGATACCAGTAGTTATACACTGTGCATCTTGAATCGTGTCGGGTTGCTATCATAAGGATTGATACACCTTATGGTGGGACTAGCACGGGGTATCTACACGCAAGAGAGGGTCGATTGACACAGACACATGGAACATTAATACAAGTAAGGAGCCGATCGATAGGGTAGTAAGGGTACATCTAACATCTTCATGGCAATTAGGCTGATTAAGGTAAGATCCTCATATTAGATGTACACCTGAAGGCTACCACAATTGCGGGGATTGGGATCACGTTATCATATTATCATTTTACATAGATTACTAGTTGGGACACTAGTTAGGGGGTGCAGAGATAACAAGGTTGTAGCGAAGCAGAGGAAGAGTAGAAGTGCGTTCAGTTTATCTTGCCTTATCATATCTTATGCTAATCTTAGGTTATCTTGTTATCCATGTTATCACGGTATTGTCTTATATTCAGTTTATTCATGTCATGATGCTTTTGCCTATTTACATGTTGAAAGTCACTGAACTTACCAGACTTATGTCTGACTTAGTTTGTTTCGCCTCTTTTCTTCCATCCCCCTCCCCCCCCCCCCAGGTTCACAGGGAGGAAATGTAACCACTTAGCTCAGTTTTCTTTCCAATCACGGAGATAGTCGATGTATTGCTTTGGAATCTCTCTTCCACTGCTATGGCTGGTTCATGCTTTATTGGGGAATATCATTGTTATTTTTATGCTTCTTTTATACTTGGAAGTTTTTGAACCAAGACAGAAGTTCTATGTATTACTTTTAAGTATGATTGAGACAATTGTTGTAAAAGCATGACTGAACCACATTGTTTATATAATGACTTTATTTTCCGCTGCTTTATTTGTCTGTCTTGTAATTTATCTGCATCTTTTACCTATAACGGTCCACCGAAGTTAAGCCATTCCCATTGTGAGTGACCTTAACAGAGGTGGGGTGTTTCACTGAAGGTGATAATATTATGTTATCATATTCGTTGAAGATTGGTAGAATCACATAGCGATTAGGGGATTCGGGTTAAAAGGTGAAATAACAATTTCAAATCTGAAATTTGTTGTGAAAAGCGGATGAAATACAAAAGTATTATCAATGAAAGAATCGTTGGGGGTTGCCGGAGGAATACGATTGAAAGAAATTAGATGAAGGAAAGTAAAGAGATGAGGGAAGGACACTCATGCATAGCGAAAACTGGTGAAAACTCACCAGTCGCCATTAACGAGGCTTATATGTATGTATGTATGTATGTGTGTATATATATATATATATATGCGAGCGTTCAATGGAACCCCAAAAATGGAGCGCTACTTTGGCCCTCATGTTTTCCACCTCTCATTTATATTAATTAAAGTTTGTGGGAGGTAAGAGAGTTAGTGGAAGGAGAGAAGGAGGAAATGTATGGTGGAAATGTGGTAAGTTAAAGGGGTGCTCCATTTTTGGGGTGCCATTGAACCTGCGCCATATATATATACATATATGCATGTGTGTGTATATATATTTATTAGGATTAGGGAGCCCCCTTGAATTTCAGCCCCCCATTTGCACCCAAGCTATAGTCACTCATTTATATTAAAGAAAATGAGTGGAAGGAGAGAGTGTGAAATACTTGATTGTGGTTGATGGGCTTTTGGGGTGCTGCACTGTTTGGGGTGCCCTCGAACCTGCCCTATATATATATATATATATATATATATATATATATATATATATATATATATATATGAGAGAAATTCTATATAGACACAAAATGATGACACAAATTTAGACACAAACAATTTAAACCACTAGATCTTCCCTTGAGTTCCACCTTTCACATAAAAACAAACAAATCATACAGTTCAGATTTTGTGTCTCTAATTGTGTTTAATTTTGTGTCCCAATAGCCGCTCCCTATATATATATATATACACATATACATACATACATACATACATATATATGGCAAGCGTTCGGTTGCACCCCAAATGCCCCTTGATTTCCACTACCCGTTTATATTAAAGAATGTGAGTGGGACGTGAGAGAGTGAGTGAAAGGAGAAAGAAGGTGAAATACTTGGTGGAGATTGAGGGGCATTTGGGGCGCTGCACTGTTTGGGGTGCTCTCGAACCTGCCTCGATATATATATATATATATATATATATATATATATATATATATATATACATACATACATACATGCATATATATATAAAATAGTTTCTTGCAAACTGTCTTGGATTTCGATGAAGCTAGTTTTATTGGATCTGAATAGCAAACTACTGTATGATGTCAAGTTTTATAACAATCAAATATTCCAAATGATCATGTGTGCTTAAAATGCAAAACGAAATTAAAAGAGAATAAAATATAAATCCATCTCGCTTATAGATAATCCACTATTCTTAACTTAAATACTTAAATCTAGGGTGCTACTATTCACACCCTGTTTTACTCTTCTGACCACCAAAACTAAAAGCACCCGTTATTTACAATTTTCCTCTACTAGCCACCATTTAATTTAATAACGAAAAAATGAGGCCACCAGCACCTTCAACTAAACGCATGAAAATAATTCAAGAAATAAAATAAAATAACTCATTTTCATAACCACATTAGAAATTTTAATTTTTATAAGTGAGTACTTACTTTGTCGGTTGTGAAATGATTCGTCAAATCAACATTTATATCTTTTTGGTCATTTGATCGAACATCTTGCATCATATTATCACAACCATCAGATTTATCGTCCAATTTATCATCATTCAAATACTTCATCTATCAAACGACAAAAAATAAAATAAAATTAATGTATTAATTTGTAAAAGAAGATATGTAAGTTATACGGATAAAAACCCTATAAGTCAAAACTTACATATTATCATTTTCTGTTACAACGTCGTCAAATTTAATGTCCTCCAAGCTTGAAATTTCCAATGGAGCATAAAAAATATCCTGAAACGCAATAGAAAACGCTAACCATTAAAAAAAATCCTAACACCATGTTTTATATCATAAATAAAAACAATAGAAATCAAGCAGTTCTAACGTCTTTTTTATTTTCATCTTCCATCTTTAATAGACACGGAAGAATATCAGTTTTTGTTAGGTTTAGGGTTTGAAATTGTAGAGAAGTATGTGAATTTTTAGGAGAAGTAAGATGATGAATACTTGAGTGAAGGAATAAGATTTGGTGGTCAGAAAAATGTAAAAAATATTCATTTGTATTAAATTTATAAAGTTGGCTGGAAGTGTAAATTGGGTCTGAACAGTAGCACCCCTTTTCTATCACTTGAATCGCAGAAAAATAAACAGCCACCAAATTTAAACTTCAATCAATTAATCCCAAAGCTATGCTTAATGAAATCAGACATTTTTCAATTTGTTAGTCGCTTGGATTCAACAGCTTCACTTCGGTATGTTTTATTCTAGGTAAAGAGAAATTCTCTGGTGATCGACTTCGAATCGAGCGAGATTATGGCAAGACTCCGTCATTTATGTGGAAAGAATTAGGTCATGGCATGGGAGTCATTGAGTTGCTGACGTGGAGGTGCATATTTTGGCACCGTTGATGGGATATTCGATCAAATGTGATGAAGAGCGATAATGCGGTTGTTGTGCTCAAAGCCACGATCGTGATTTTCCCTACGGCGACGAGCTTGATGTTTTGTTATGGATTATCGAGTACTCCTGAAGTGCAGAATTTCGATAAAGGAGGTTTATTGGATTGACGGGTAGAGGAGGAGAAATGAGGTTGAAGTCATAGTAATTTGGGTTTTAAGCTTTAGGAGCAGAAAATTTTGATTTAAGGGGATGGAAGATGATTAAGGCTAAAGAAAGGATTAGGAATAATTTAATTTATTAATTTAGTCAATTAAATCAAATTTTAGTGTATGAAATTGTAACAATGTATATTTCATACGAAGTCGGATTTGGATGCAATCAGCTGCATTTGATTCTTATCGAAGGAATTTGCGCAAAGAAACCAGATTGGATGCATTCCGGGCTAGATGTAATTCCAGTTAATTTCAAATGCCTATTTAAAATTAGATGAAAGCGTTATTTAGGTGTATGGTGAGTGAAAATTCACACTTTTTGAATGCTATTATAACATATACTAGGATTAACTATTGATTGCATGCTTATATTACTATGAGTCAAAACTCACATTTTTGACATACTATTGTACCATATAATAGTATAACTATATGATTGCTTGTTTGGATGATTTACTATTTTATCAATTGTTCCACCCAGGAGCAGATGACCTTTGTCATTACCCTCTTTGTAGCAGACAATTCATACTATACGATTATATTCTATTTGTGATGCGGGGGACATGTTGGAGGGATCTAGTAGGATTCCTCGGTTCTATTTATTTATTTACACACACACGCGCGCGCACGTGCGTGCACACACACACACACACACAGATATATATATATATATATATGTATGTATATTTTGTGTGTTGAGGAGGTTTTGTCATTTATATGTTTAAGGCTTTCATTGAGTATAACTTGTTTGGAGTGAGGTGATGGGGTATTGCGGTCAATGGGATTTTGTTTTGAGAAGGTTACTCTAGCTGTGCATACTTATATTAACAACAATCTTATAGTACTGCTTTTATTAACATCGCATAATTTTTTAAATCATATCCAATGTACCTAAAATCCCCTATTCCAACCAAACAAGACCCCTGATTTCCACTTTTTTACAGTTAAGTCCTCTTTTTCTTTGTAACTTAATTGCAAAAAGATGAAAATTATGAATCTTGATTGGTTTGGTACAGGTAGATAGAGGAATTTGGGTACAGATGGTTTGCTCTCATAAATTTCTAGTAATATAGCACATATCAAGTTGGGTTTTGCCTATTTTGATATGTTACTTATTCTGGAGTATACTTATAGGTTCTCAATTAATCATTTGAGAATAGCACATAATTATTCACTTTTAGATGACCTGTCAGAAATGAAAAAATTGAACCTGCTTTGAGAATAGCACATAATTACTTATGGGAAAGTGCTTGATTCATGTTTAACTATTGCTTCAAATTTCTTTTTTTCATATATGACCTGGCCCACTGCCTAGCCTTGCCCTTCCATTGCACTCAACGCTATGAACTTTTGCTTTGTTGCCTTATACGTTTGATGGTAGCATACGAGATAGAAATTGTGTAAAAAGGCAATTGAAAGAACAGAGAGATACATAGAAGATTGGGTTCTGCAAAATGATTATTCAGTATCTTGTTTGCAATGTACAGAAAACGAATGAATATATAATTGTAATATGGGCTTTATATTACACAGCCCATCCGGCTAATAAGCCTGCTCCACTAAGTAATATATTACACATAACATATGCCGACAAGGCATCATGCTCTTATCTCTGATGTTTTTATTTCCTCCTTTCAAATTAGGGTTAGGGATGACAAACCCTAATTTGCTTGCGAAATAAGATGCTGTCACTCTCTGGTACCTTCGCAATTCAAGAAACTTTGATGGTGAATTTACGGCTTAGGTCTGCTCACGCTGAAGTGTTTACGAGCCCTAGTTTGATTGAGAGAAGAAGACGATGACTTCTTGACGTTCTCAGAGTTCTGGAAGCTTCAATTGCAGGTTCGAGGTTCGGATCTACTTATACTGATGCACGTACGAACCCTATCTTGCTTGTAAGAGAAGAGACAATGACTTCTTGGTGTCTTTGATGTTCTGGAGCTTTCAATGGCGAGTGCAATTTTCAGATCTGCTTGGAGCGATTGCCAACAACCATACCTCAGGTCGTATTAATCCTTGATTTTTAATTCATCTCTAAGATGCTTAAAGTTTTTGGCTGATAATGACTTAGTAAATATGTCTGCTTTCTGATAAAACGTTGGTATGTGATTGATTTATAAGTTTCCCTTCTGAACTTGCTCACAAACAAAGTAAATATCGATCTCGATATGCTTAGTCCTAGCGTGCTGAATTGGGTTAGCAGACATGTAAATCGCACTCTGGTTATCACACCACACAGTAGGTTTTCTTTCAGCTGCTATCTTTAATTCCTTGAGCATAGATTGTAACCATAGTATTTCAGCAGTCGTATTGGCTAGATTCCTATATTCTGCCTCTGCACTTGACCTTGAAATGGTTGCTTGCTTCTTTGAGCACCATGAGATTAAATTATCACCTATGTAAACACAATAGCCTGTAATAGATCTTCTATCATCAATATCTGATGCCCAATCTGAATCTGAATATGCGGTGATATTGAAGTGTTTGTTGTCCTTTAGAGTTAAACCATAGTTGATTGTGCCTTTTAAATATCTGAGAATTCTTTTCACAGCTTTCCAGTGTTCATCAAGTGGATTCTGCATAAATTGTGAAACTTTGTTAACACTGAATGATATGTCTAGACGTGTTATAGTTGCATATTGCAATGCACCTATAACACTCCTGTACGGTTTAACATTAGCTATGGCTTCTCCCCTGTTTTTAGAGTAATGCTGGTTAGACACAATAGGTGTAGGTTGTGGATTAGCACTGTCCATGTTTATTTTGATGAGCAATTATGAAATATATTTCTTTTGAGAAAGATATATTTCAGAATTTGGCCTTTTTTTGACTTCAATCCCTAAGAAATATGACACATCACCTAGATTTTTGATTGAGAATTGTTTATCTAAATATGTTGTCACATGTTTGATCTCCTCTTCATTGCAGCCTGTAATAATTATGTCATCAACGTATATTAGTATATATGACATTGATGAACTAGTAAATTTAGTAAAAAAGTGAGGGATCAGATTTTGTTGGATGATATCTCATGTTTTCCAGAGTAGCTTTTAATTTTTCGAACCAGACTCTGGAGCCTGTTTCAGCCCATAAATAGCCTTATTAAGCTTGCACACTTGTTCAGAATTTTGTATAAACCCCTGAGGTTGTTGCATATATATTTCCTCTTGTAATATGCCATTCAAAAATGCATTATTGACATCCAAATGCTTTATCCTCCACCCTTTTGTTAGTGCCACTGTAAGAATTAACCTGATAGTTGCTGGTTTGACCACTGGCGAGAAGGTTACATTGAAATCAAACCCATACTCTTGAGTAAACCCCTTGGTAACTAATCTAGCCTTGTATCTGTTGATGGTTCCATCTGAGTTCTTTTTTAATTTGTATGTCCATTTACAGCCAATTATATTTTTGTTAGATGGAGGATTCACAAGTACCCATGTGTTATTTTTGATCAATGCAGTGTATTCTTCAATCTTGGCCTTTTTCCAGTTGCTGTCCTTGGCAGCTTGGTCATAGTTGATTGGTTCATCAGTGATGGCAATTGCTGAGTATGTTTTGGGTTTAAAAATGCCACACTTGGCTCTTGTCATCATTGGATGTCCAGGTTGAGGCTGATTGGGATTTGAAGGTGAGTTGTTGGCACTTTCTTGATGTATGCTACATCCAGGAGTACTCTCGTCATTTCTTTCACTTATGTTCTAATCATTGCCTTGTTCTGACCTTTCTTGCTCACTGTTGCTGTTTGTAGGTGGATCATCTGCGTGGCTGGGTGGCTCACTGTGGCCTGGACTGGAGTGTAGATAACTTTGAGCATCAGCAGCCATGGTATCATTATTCTTGTCCCAATTGGTGCTGAGATTTGGTATTTCAAGTATGGCTATTTTTGGATTCAGCACCTTTTTTGAAGCTTTCATGCTGGGTTCTTTAAATGGGAATATATTTTCGTTGAACACCACGTGTCTACTGATGTAAATTCTGCCACTAGTGTCAATACACTTATAACCTTTTTGGTTAGCACAGTAGCCAATAAATGTACATGGTTTTGATCTAAAATTAAACTTATTAGGGTTATAAGGTCTTAAATAGGGGAAGCACAGACATCCATACATCTTGAGTTTAGTATAGTCTGGTTTAGTGTTGTAGAGCTTTTCTAGTGGACTTATACCATTCAAAATCTTGGTGGGTATTCTGTTTATTAAGTAAACAGCTGAATTAAATGCCTCTGGCCAAAATTTTAATGGTAGAGAAGCTTGTGCAAGTAATGTTAATCCAGATTCGACTATATGCCTATGTTTTCTCTCGATTAGTTCATTTTTCTCAGATGTGTAGGGACAAGTTGTTCTATGATTTATACCCCTTTTTTGAAAGAAGTTAATAATTGGCTTGAATTCAGTTCCTCCATCTGATTAAAAGGTTTTAATAGTACAGTTGAACTGATTTTCAATCATTTTAACAAAATTGGTGACTGTATTATAAGTTTCAGCCTTTGACTTTAATAAGTACAGCCATGTATATCTCATACATGCATCAATGAATGACAAATATTATCTATAACCAAAATCTGAACTTATTGGGGCAGGACCCCAAAGGTCAGCTGCAATAAGTTCAAAGGGTTTGTAAGAGGTAAGTGACTTTGGAAAGGGCAACCTGTGACTCTTTCCCATTTGGCAATAGGTGCATATGTGAGGTAATTTGACATCAGAAAATGGAATTTCATTATCAAGAAGAATTTGTTTTACAATGCTTAGACTAGGGTGACCTAATTTACAGTGCCACCAATCAAGTGTCATTTTGTCATTGTGATTAGTACTATTTTCAACATTCTCAATAACATTGCAACAGGGCAGAACTTTAACAGATTTATCACGGCCATCTAATCTAAATTTATAAAGTCCATTGACTACATCACCCTGCAATAAGACATTTTATTCAATATGTCTCTAACTAGGCAGTAATTAGGATAAAATTTGAAATAAATGTTGTTGTCCTTAGCAAATTGAGTAATGCTAATCAAATTCTTCTTGATTTTTAGGACTCTCAATAGATTGTGTAAAAATAATTGTCGTTTACCTCTTATGCTACCCTTGCCAATGTGTGATATGTTAATACACTTACCATTGCCCAAACTGATAGATTGTTTACCTTTATATTCCCTGCTACCAAGATTTAGATTTTCAAGATTGTTTGTGATATGATTTGTTGCACCGGAATCAGGATACCAACTGTCGTCATTAATGTGTTCAGCCCTAGCAGTTTCACATTGATTTCTTGATGACTCTGATTGACCGGTATTGTCTGGCTGAACTTGTGCAACGTCAGCACTAGCACTTGACCCCCTTTGATTACCTTGACCTTGTCCATTTGCATAATTGGGATTGTATCTAAAGTAACATTTACTTGTTGTATGGCCAATTCTCTCGCATATTTGACACTTTGGTCTGTTGCTATTGTTACTCCATCTTCCTCTTCCTCGGCCACGATTAGAATAACCGCCCCTTTGATTAGATTGTTCAGGTCTGTTGTTAATATTCTGAATCTTGTTTTTACCTCCAGTAGCAGCATAGTTGATATTCATATCATTTTCCTGTTCTCTTTTGCTTTCAATTCTGGCCTCATGTGACAGTAGCATTGAGTGTACATCGTCCATGGATGAGAATTGTCTCTGAGATGATATGATAGCTACAACAGCTTTGTATTCATCACTCAATCCATTCATAATAATAAGAATTTGTTCGGATTCAGGAATTTTCTGCCCAGCGGCCTCTAACATATCACATAAAGATTTGATCTTACTCAAATAATCTCTCATGTTACTGTCACCTTTCTTTACATTCTGCAGTTGTCTTTTATAGTGCATTACTTTGGCATGTGATTGATTATTAAATCCCTTTTCAGTATTCTGCCAAATGTCGAATGATGTTATACACCCTATCACTTGTGGAAGGATTTTCTCACTTATAGAAGATAATAGCCAAGAACATATTAATCTATCTTGTCAGTGAAATTTAACATATTCCTCATTGGGGATTACCTGATTTTCTTGATTTGTTGTGAATTGAGCAGGCGTTGCAACAATACCCATGATATACCCATCAAGACCATAGCCATCCAATGCAGTTTCGATCTGCAACTTCCACAAAAGATAGTTATTTTCATTTAGCTGGACTGTTATCAGTTGTGATTGTGGACTAATCACAGTCTTGATTAAATTTTCTGTAGCAGTTGATCCTTCTTGATGACCAGACACATTGATTGATGCTGATGATGAATTGCTACTCGCCATGAGGAAACAATACTGACCAGTGGGCTAAGGAATAAACTGGGTTAAGAAAATTGTTCAAGAAGGAGGAGGCTTAGTTCCAGAGGTCAACTGTAAGCAACCAGGTTGTTTCTTTGATGAGTTTGTCTCTGATTAGAATAACTAGACGGCACAGTTGAGTTTTGATGCTTTGTCTTCACTTTTTGACGTTTCTTGATGCAGAAAAAGGAGATTGGCGATCTGATTTAGCAGATGCAGCAACAATTCATGTGCAGATCGGTTGATTGTCTGAATCTGATATGTAACTTGGTTGTAGGCGCGACACTGCTGACTGGAATGCCTCTCCACACTCTCCAATGATGAATTTTAACTGAGGAGAGTAAAGATTACACTAGCTATAGTGTGATTCAATATCGGTGCAGGATCTTAATGCCGTTAAGCAAATAGGTATGCTCTGATACCAAGATAGAAATTGTGTAAAAAGGCAATTGAAAGAACAGAGAGATACAGAGAAGATTGGGTTCTGCAAAATGATTATTCAGTATCTTGTTTGCAATGTACAGAAAACGAATGAATATATAATTGTAATACGGGCTTTATATTACATAGCTCATCTACACAGCCCATCTGGCTAATAAGCCTGCTCCACTAAGTGATATATTACACATAACATATGCCGACAAGGCATTATGCTCTTATCTCTGATAGTTTTATTTATACGACTTTGCCAAATACCTCTAATCAAAGGATAAGCAGGGTCTGGGACCTAATTCGTGCATCTAGGCTTGTTTTGGTTAAAAATGAAGAAGTCTTATGGGGGACAACATACAAGAGGTATAAGTTCCACAGTGTATACATACAACGTGTTTACTAAAAACAACGAAAAGATAAATTGTAAGTGGCATACTAGAATTTGGAGAAGAGACAATAGTGCTAGAGACAATCCGCTGCTATGGAAGTAGTTAGCAATGCATCGTTTACCAAAGGGAAGCTTTTAAGTTGTAGTGTTAATGTAAGTGTCAAATGTGTGTACTGTGCTGATCTTCTTGAAACCATAGCTTGTCTCTTTTTTGAATGCATGGTCACACATGCTCTCTGGTGTATGATTATAAGCAAGATAGGTAGGATAAATGTTGACATGGGCAACACTAAAGAATGGGAGAAGCTGCATAAAACAAAGACTTGTAATGATGATAAATTGAAAGTTGTCATTTTCATTCTTAAAAAGTTTATAAGAATGGTGTGCATGGAGAGAAATGACATGATACATGACAGTGGAAAAAGCCAGGGCATTTCTCAGTTTAGGGAGTATCTTTTGAATGAAATTAGGGAGGGTTTGAAACATGCCAGTTTTGCTTTCGATCCGAGGATTATGCATTCCCTCTTTCGATGTGCTTTCGTTGGTTGTGGTTTGGTGTTTGTGCCATCTTTCTTCGTTTTCTTTTTCTTTTGCGCGCTTCTTGTGCGTTTGTTGCACCTGTTTTCAATATATATATATATATATATATATATATATATATATATATATATATATTTGCATTCATGTTCTCTTCAAACATGTAGGTAGTTTGTTTGTTTCTTCTTCTATGGTATGGCAATATTATGGTAAAGATCATCAGGAATCTGTTTCAGCATTACAATGAAAAGCTATGTCATGCCTAGAGTCATTAGAAACCGAGTCATCATCTAAATTTTAACCGCATAGTCACTCTTCATTAGAAACCATAGTTAAGATTGCATCATTACTTGAAGGAGCCATTTGATCAAAAAATCAGTAAGAAACAATTATTTATTATGATTTTGTTCATCTATTCTGCATTTCGTAAGAGCTGGCTTAAAATAATGAAAAACATGTATGCATTGATGAGTTCTTATGCAGTGGTTGTATTTTGTAAAAGTAATAATATTTTCCTCTATATTTTCTTTGTGCAGCAAATAACTAAAAGGAAGAAGGCTGCCCTAAAATGGCTTAAAACAATCCGTGAAGTTCTCACTGATCGAAGACAACTCGCAAGAAAATGAAAACCGAGTCACACAAAAGAAAGAGAACAACAATGCTTAAATTCAAGATAACGCTGAAACAGGTGACGAAAATAAAATACAAGGAAAAGTTGAAGTTGACGATAATGAGGGATCTACCCGAGATGCCACTGCAATTTGGATCGTGAAGCGCAAACATAGAGGTCCAGGCAGTCCCCTTCCTAGCGCGCCTTTAAAAAAAAAGTAGAGGTCCAACCTATTGGAATTTAATGATACAATATTTCCATATCTAATTAATTATGGAGATATGCATGGTAATTTCGTTACCTGTTTTGTGCAAGGAATAAATGGAAAGAAACAGAAGGAATATTAATGAATAGGGGATATTGGAAATGTTTGTCATTTAATTAGTTGCCATGTTTCATGAAGAAAATAAACGGAAAGAGACTATTGCCTGCTGATCCTATTGAGGTTTTTCCGCTGCAAGGGACTGATCAACCCTTACAACTGGTATCAGAGCTAGATTCGCAAAGAAGGTGTTTGGTAGAATGACAGGAGGAGATGAAAACAAGACAAATAATACGTCAGTGCCAGTAGTTGCTCCATACGTCAGAGGCTCCTATGTGGCGTCAGGATCACAGTTGACGATAGAGAAGTGGAATGGTGAAGGAGATTTTGAAAAATGGCAGTGGATGATGAAAGCGGCTTTGAGAAGAAATCGCGTTCATCGAGTAGTATTTGATACAGAGACATTGCCTGCTGATATTTCATCAGTGGAATTAGAAGAGATGGAAGAATGGGCCTTTACTACTCTTCAGCTTGCTATAGGAAAAAAATGTAATTTCTGAAATCAGTCAGGAGACAACAGCTAAAGGCATTTGGAAGAAGTTGGAGGACCTCTATATGAAGAAATCCCTAACCAACCGCCTGATCCTATTGAAAACTTTCTGCACATATAAAATGAAGGAAGGTTCTTCAATGAAGACACACCTAAGTGTGTTTGATGACCTGTTGATGAAGATGAAGTCTGTTGAGTTGAAGATTGATGAAGAACAAAAGCAATGGTTCTGTTGTGTTCGCTTCCAGAGCGATACACTAGTTTCGCTAACAGCCTTATCTATGGTAGAGACACATTGAAATTAGATGATGTGAAGACAGGTTTGCTCAGTAAAGAGTTGAGAGATCAGATGAAAGACTTTGGTGTTGGTGATAGTAGTGGAGGAAGTAGTAGTTCAGGCTTATTTGTAGAGAGAGGAAGAGCAGAGATGAAAGGGAAGAATAATAGAGGGCGTTCCAATTCTAGGAATCCTAATTCGCGGAGTAAGTCTAAAGATGGAAAGTGCTATAATTGTAAGAAACCAGGCCATTGGAGAAGAGACTGTCCAGAGTTAGAGAAGAAGACTGATGGTTCTTCATCTATTGCGATGGACAAAGGCGGTAGCGACTTATTGACAGCGGTTGTATCAGATGTTGCAGACCACTGGATTCTAGATTCTAGAGCATCATTTCACATGACTCCTAATAAGGATTATTTTTATTCCTTCGATGCCAAAGAAGGAAGTTCTATCCTTATGGGGAACGATGCTACATGCAAGTCTATGGGAGTTGTTTCAGTTCGCATTCGCATGTATGATGGGATTGTTCGCACACTTTCAAATGTTCGCTATGTCCCAGGTCTTCGGAAGTCATTGATATCATTAGGCCAATTGACATCATTGGGATGCAAAATAACCATTGTCAAAGATGGTTTGAGAGTTTCTGGAGAGGCACTTGTATTGATGAATGGTGTTATGGTGCAAAATCTGTATTTGCTAATGGGTACCACTGTCCATGGAGAATCATGTGTTGGAGTCGGTAGTTCTAAAAGTTTGGATGCTACCAAGCTTTGGCATATGAGATTAGGTCATAATTCGGAGAAGAAATTAGAGTTGCTTCGTAAGAAGAAAAAGATCAAAGGATAAATCTTCAACAAGTTGGACTTTTGCAAGGAGTGTGTATTGGCAAAGGAAACCAGAGTTTCTTTTGGCGATGGCATGCATACTTCTAAGAGGGTACTTGATTATGTGCATTCAAATGTTTGGGGGCCATACTCTACAGCTTCTATTGGTGGAGCATATTATTTTGTTTCCTTCATTGATGACTACTCGCGCAAGGTTTGGGTGTATGTAATGAAAGCTAAGTCGGAAGTATTTGAGAAGTTTAAAGTTTGGTTAGCTCTTGTTGAAAACCAGACAGGAAGGAAATTGAAGATTCTTAGATCCGACAATGGTGGCGAATATGTCTCTAAAGAGTTCCTCGACTACTGCAGACAGCGTGGTATTAGAAGACATTTTACTACACCTGGTGATCCGCAATCCAATGGGGTTGCTGAGAGAATGAATAGGACTCTACTTGAAAAGGCCCGTTGCTTGATATTGACTGCGGGCATGTCTAAGGGTTTTTGGGCTGAAGCTATTTCGACTGCAGCACATATTATTAATCAGATTCCGTGCTCAGCCATTGATGGGAAGATTCCACAGGAAGTATGGAGAGGTAAAAACACTTTATTAAGTTATTTTCGTATATTTGGATGTCCAGTTTATGTTCACAATACAGGACATGACAAGTTGGAGCCTAGGGCCTCCAAATGTGTTTTTCTTGGTTATACAGATGGCATAAAAGGATATAGAATTTGGAATCCAATTACGAAGAAAGTTATACATTCCAGACATGTGACTTTTGATGAGTCAGCAAAGTTCAAACCTTTGGAAGGTTTATCAGAGGGTTCAGACTCAGTTGATGAGAAGCCTGAAAAGACCGAGATTCCCAGTTTTCAAACCCAAAGTAGAGCTATCACTATTGATAATAGTCACGGAGCAGTTGAAGATACATCACATGATAGTCCACATATTTCCTCTACTAGTGATGGTGATGGTCATGAAGCTAGAGATGATTCAGCTCAAGGTGGAGTTCAAGGTAGAGCTGAAGGAGAGTCGGGCGATATAGTCATTCGGGCTAGTCAGAGACAAAAGAGAGCTCCAATTAGATATGAAGATTGGCAGTATGCAAATTTGAGCCTTGATGATCAATTTGAGTATGCTTTACATGTAATTCATGATGAACCATTGAGCCTTGAAGAAGCCATGAAGTCGAGTGACAACTCGAAGTGGAATTGCGCTATGGAAGAGGAGATACAGTCTTTGCAAAAGAACAAGACTTGAGATTTGGTACCACTACCTCAAAGAAGCCGAGCCATAGGTTGCAAGTGGGTGTTCAAGGTAAAAGATGATGGTAGATACAAGGCAAGATTAGTAGCCAAAGAGTTTTCACAAAGAAAGGGGCTAGAGTATGATGAAATATTTTCTCCAGTTGTTAAACAAACTTTAATTCGAATCCTACTTGCAATAGTTGCCGCTTACGATTTGGAGTTAGAACAACTTGATGTGAAGACCGCTTTCTTGCATGGTGACTTGGAGGAAACCATTTACATGAAGCAGCCAGAAGGATTTATTGTAGATGGAAAGTCAGATTGGGTATGCAAGTTGAAGAAATCTCTTTATGGTCTAAAACAGTCGCCTAGACAATGGTATAAAAGGTTTGATTCTTTTATGCTTTCACATGGTTTTAATCGTAGTACTAAAGATGCATGTGTTTATTTTAAGCATTTAAAGAATAATAATTGGGTGTATTTACTTTTGTATGTGGATGATATGTTGATTGCTTCCAAGGATAAAGCTGAAATTGATGCATTGAAATTGAAATTAAAAGCGGAATTCGATATGAAGGACCTTGGAGAAGCAAAGAAAATTTTGGGGATGGAAATCCAAAGAGATAGAAAGCTTGGACTTTTAGACTTACTCAAAAGGAATATAGTCAAAAGTGCTTGCTCGGTTTAGCATGGATGGTGCAAAGGCTATCAGTACACCCATGCCTTTGCATATACAGCTTTCTAATCAGGGCTCTCCGATCTCAGAAAAGGACAAGGCCTATATGAAGAAGGTGTCTTATGCCAGTGCAGTAGGTAGCTTGATGTATGATATGGTGTGCACTAGACCTGACATTGCTCAAGCTGTTGGATTAGTTAGTAGATACACGGCAAATCCAGGAAAATCGCATTGGGAGGCAGTGAAGTACATTTTTAGATATCTTAGAGGAACATCAGATTATGGGCTTGTTTTTTGCGGTAGAAATAAGGATTTCAACTTGGTTGGATTCTGTGATTCAGACTATGCCGGAGATAGAGATAGAAGGAAGTCAACCTCAGGCTATGTGTTCACACCTGGAGGAACAGCTATTAGTTGGAGAGTGAGGTTGCAGACTATAGTTGCTTTGTCTACTACAGAGGCAGAGCTGATAGCTGCAGTTGAGGCAGCTAAGGAGGCACTTTATTTGAAGAAGTTATTGTGTGATTTGGGCTTCATGCAAGATGCTTGTTTGGTGAATTGTGACAGTCAAAGCGCAATTCATTTAGCTGAAAATCTGGCTTTCAGTTCTAGAACAAAGCATATAGAGGTAAGAGAATCTTTCCTTATCTCTATGAATGAGGAGAAGTTAGTTCGTCTTCAGAAGATTCACAAAAATGAAAATGCAGCAGACATGTTTACGAAGGCATTACCTGCTACTAAGTTCGAGCATTGCTCGAACTTGATTCACTTGATGAAGTGCTAGGTGCCACATGGTGGCACAATGGGGAAGAGAGTGACTTGGTTGAAGTCAAAAGAAGATGTGGTATTCTTCTTGTATGAAGAGATATGAGTTGGTTGCACAATGTCTACCTTGTTTATGAATGCTTCCAACACTTTGTTGGTGGGCGGTGGCCTTGTCGGAGTTCACTGACAAAGTGCAATGAGGGGTGGCTTTAGCAGGGACTCATTGGGAAGCATTCACATTGGAGTCTCTAGGTTGCATGAGATATTGTATCAAGGTGGAGATTATTGGAATTTAATGATACAATATTTCCATATCTAATTAATTATGGAGATATGCATGGTAATTTCGTTACCTGTTTTGTGCAAGGAATGAGTGGAAAGAAATGGCAGGAATATTAATGAATAGGGGATATTAGAAATGTTTGTCATTTAATTAGTTGCCATGTTTCATGAAGAAAAGAAACAGAAAGAGACTAAAATTGCAAAAGGGATTGATTGATGGAGAAAAGGAAAATTGTCAACCAATCATATGACAACTAATTAATGGGATTGATTGATGGAGAAAAAGGAAATTATCAATCAATCATATGACAATTAATTAATGGGATTGATTGATGGAGAAAAGGGAAATTATCAATCAATCATATGACAATTAATTAATGGGATTGATTGATGGTGAAAAGGGAAATTATCAATCAATCATATGACAATTAATGAGATATTAGTTTTCCATAGATTGATTTATTTTACATAAATCAATTGTTTTTCCCCAAGTAACTTTTTTTTTCTCTATTTAAAGAGAAACATAGAGGATGCTATGTGAGGAGAGATCATTGTATTCTTCATTTCTTTTGCTCTACATTAAAAAACTCTGTAATCTCTTGAATATATTAATAAAATCTCTTCCCCATTGAAGTGGACGTACACTATCTCGCGATAGTGGAACCACTATAAATTTGCGTGTTCTCTGTTGTTTTTTTTTTTTTTTGTGATCTGAGATTTATATTCATTTCATGCTGTTTGTTCTATCACATCATTGCTGATCCTATTGAGGTTTTTCCGCTGCAAGGGACTGATTAACCCTTACACAACCCGTCCCCTTCTTGGCGCGCCTTTAAAAAAAAGTAGAGGTCCAACCAAAGTAAAAAAGACTTCCATTGAATCCAGAGAGTCGTATTAAAGTCGAATTTGATGTGAATGGCAAACCAGTTGTAGATGGGTCTGTCAAGCTATCTTCATATCTAGGTTTGTTAGGAAGGGAACATGTTCTGGTCACACTTGATTTGTGGATGAATCTAAACGAAGAATTAGAAGTTGCTTTATGGAAATGTATTCACGTATACACTTTTTTATATCCCATCAATTACAAGTGGTAGCATATGTCGTTACTGATGCACAAGCTAAATTTAATTACCACAAAGTATGGCGTTGGATTAAAAAATCATAACATGTGTAACATATAACATATATCATATGCGAACCTATAACATGTATTTTATTTTGTACATAGGCACTAAGCTGCAGCATCCTAAAATATCTAAACCTTTTCTTTTTTTTTTTTTACTAAAAATGAAAACTAACCATGAGAGTCGTTAAAAGCTAGCTAAATACTAGTTTAAAAAAAAAAATCAATAAGATTTTTTTTGGGTTTCAATATTTGGGAAGTAATTGTCAACTGGAGAATCTGTTCTGGAATTTGCACCGAGTATATAGTAACCACTCTCAAATGAATATTTTTGATTTGATTAAGAGGTTTCTCTAGTGTTCCTTTCCTAGGGTGGAAGCGATATATCTTGATTAAATACGTGCTCCCAAAAGCTTTTATCTCAATTTTAGATGGGATTTGTTAAAGGAACTTCACATTTGGTTAAGGGGAGAATAATTTTAAGGAGACTCCAGCTTAATTTATTTTTTGTTAAGGGGATCTGATTTATTTTAAAAAGAAAAAGGAAAAAATACCTAGCTACTCCTGGTTTATCACTTATTTCAAACACTAACTTACTAAATTCAGTGCAACTAGCAAAGGTGCAAATTACTAAACATCTCAATTACAAAAATTTGATACAACATATTAAATTAAAAAATTTGTTTTTGCATTTAAAATTAATTTTACCAAATCCAATATGAAATTACAATTAATTATCAAATCTGATGCCATCCGATTACCCATGAAATTTTCTTGCGTCTCCATTATGTTAACTGTATCCATTTTTTATTTTTATGTGCAGCATTAAATTGTAAATATTAATTAAGGTTTATGTTTTATAGTTTATATTAATGAGGATTACAAGAGGTTAATATTGGAATTTTAATTTATATGTTTAAGGGGAGACTAATTTATTTTGTCATCCCCATAACAATTATAGAATAAATAAAAATTGGTACTCCTCTTAACTAAATGTGGAGTCCCTTTAACAATCCTCTTTTTAGTACACTACACTTCAGGTCTCACAGCTTTAACTAGCTTAGGCTGTTCAGTTGCAGGCAGTGCTCGACAATTTGTTATTCAACCGTCCACATTCTTTCTTGCATTCGTTTCATATATTCGATTGTTTCTGTGAGCGCTGACGCCTTGTCTCTCTGGTTGGTAAAAAAAAGCTCAGTATGTAAAGTATTTACAGGAAAAAGAATAAAAAGAAATATGACATTTTCTTATCATCAAAGATGAAACGATGTAGATTTGACCACTGCCAATTTCAGTAATTCAGTTAATTGTATCATAGTGTTGGATATGTCTGATTCCCGGAATTTGGATAACATTTGATTGGCAAAGAAGTTCAGTCTTTTGTATTTTTAACATGCACAAGAAAGGGGGTCAGGATAATTATGGAAATGGTTTTTATTTCAACCTTTTAACATGCACAAGAACGTTTTATGGCTAACTAAATAAAAGAACGTTAATTTGATATATTTTATTTAGTTTGCTAGTCTTCCCAGGTATTACAACACTACAGCAACTCACAACAAGATGAGTATGCAAAAACAGAATGCAATGTATCTCTTTTTTTTGGAAAGTGAATATAGAACTGTTTGGGATGTTTTAAGGCATAGAATGTAAAGACTAAAAGTTGTTGAACATGCAACGAAATTCCTATTGAAACATAAAGGTTTATGCAATCGTAGAAAAATGCAATGAATTTGACTTGTTTTGTGAACATCCACAGGCTAAGAGTGCGCACAAATTGAGTAGTGTTAGGATACTCAAAACATGTTTTGCTTGCACATACTATTTTCACATTCACATTACCTTGGCGTGTATTGAATTTGACTAAAATCTTATAGGTTTTATGTTGCAGGTTAGATTTAAACTGGATGAGGAGTGATAAAAGGCGGACATATATCAACAAATGAGGTGTATTTTTGGAGTTTCAAAATCTAGATTAGTTCGTAAATAGCAAATGCAAGGAACGAAGAAGAAAGAAATCGGTTGAAACCCGACAATCTAAGTATGAATGAGTGGAAAAAATTTGTCAAGTCCAAAAGAACTTTAGAGTTTAAGGTAAAGTCACTTCCAGTTTTATTGGTGAAATTAAGCAGTTGTTACACATTGTTTGATGAGATTGTATGCTATTAACCAACATATATAATGTATTTTTTTCTCAAGCAATTGAGTCAAAAATATAAAGATATTATAAATAAGAAGATACCACACACATGTAGTCGTAAAGGAATGATTCGAGTGGTTGATGATTTCGTAAGAATTGTTCATTTATTTACCATAATATTTTTTAGCTAGTCAGTCAATGTAACTTGTTGTAATACATATTCTTTAAACATAGAGAAAGAAGAGTCATCAACCGTCTTCTGTCATTCGATCATGTTTTTGGATCAAATGCCATACTCGAAAAAATGGCTAACCAGTAAATATAACTACTAAGTACTTCAAAATTTTATTAGATAATAATTTGTTTCTTATTTTGAATTTCAATTGTTTATAATATGTATATATGACAACTTATGTGGGAAATAATTTAACAAATCGATAATGAATCAACTTTAACTCAACAGCTAATTGCAAAGAAGACGCGCTTCCAAAAGTGTTGGAACAAGACAGACGGGGACGATTGAGAGGAATGAGAAGGGGTATGACCTATGCCAAGGCAATATGGTCACATGTAAGGGATAAGCAAACCATCGACATGTAAAATAAAATTTTAGAAATATCCACGATTGTTCAAATGCTTGTGAAAAATCAGGTATATTTGTTTTATAGTTATATATCCACCCGTGTTAGTAACATCTACTATGCCAACATACAAATGAATGGTTTAATAAATCTCTCCTTGGCTAAACAATATTCGCTTTAATCCTCTCCAAACCTACATCCAATAGTCCTATTGTGAAACCTGCACCACTACCCTCCTCTTCTAAATGCAAAACCAAAGCCAAAAAAACCATTAACACCTTACTACCTCCTTTACAAAAGTAAATTACAGAATTATGCCTCTGTTCCAAAATGCATTCCACAAGCAAATCTCATCCAAAATTACTTTTTTTTTCCCCTTACTTTTTTTCCCCTTACTTTTTTTCCCAACCGTCTATCTATTAGTATGATGAGTCTTTTATGCAGTGTCCATTGACACATCCTAAGTAAATAACTGCACTTTTAGTTCAGCTGTTAAATGAAGAAACAAAATGGATAATAATGCGGAAAAAAGGGTGCGTTTGTAAATTTAAATAAATGAAGAAGGGTAAATCAAAATATAAGTTATCTGAAACCAAGGCCGAACATGTGCAATTTTAAGCCAACTAAGGGTAATTATATTTAAACCCATTGTTTTGTTGAGTTTACCCAACAAAACAGAAGAAATCCGGCATTTTGCTGAGTTCTTCCATATAACATTTAAAAAAACTCAATTTTACCTTCATTCGTAGAGCCCCTACGAGGTTCCATACATAACCTCGTAATGCCCTACGAGGTGTCTTCAGGGTACCTCGTAGAGGGTTGTTTAGTCATTAATTTTTCTCGGTGAAGTTAGCATTTTGTTGAGTTTAAATAGAATTAGCCAAAGTTCAATCAACAACCATTTATAGAAACTTTTTTTAAAATTTGCTACGCATAACTGGTGTAGAATCAGCATACTTCTGCCAAGAAAGAGGTTCTCACCTATGAGATCATTATCCACCATTTCTCCACTCAGATTATCTAAAATCAAACTAAAATGCTGATACTGATTTTGATATTTTTTTTGATTCAATCAACCGTACCTATGACAAATAGTGGGGAATAGTGCTGATTAATTTTGAAATCTGGTCATTTTCCATTCTTTTTTCTTTATAAACACGGTTTTAAGGTTGTGCTAAGAATATCTTATTAGTGATGGTTGTGTTTAAATTGGACGTTTGAATGATTTTTTTCTCAAATCACTTGACTGGTATGTACGTTACCACAAATGTAATTGCAATGATGTAATTATTTGAAAGCTTTTATAAGTACATTGCCACCAATGTTATATTTTTTATTTATTTGACAGAAAAAAGAAAGCAGGAATGAAGCGAACAAGTGGAAAAAGTTATTTAAAATTTTAATTAATTTACTTTTATTTTGATTAATTGTAGGACAAACATGTGACACTTGTGCTATCTTGGATTGGAGTGAGACAGAGAAATTGTTGCGGAAGGAAGAGTTTTGTCAAATGATCTAAATGAGCTTGTCCAACAAATCCCTCTAGGTTTGATGTCAAGAAAATTAAATTAGATATTGTGAGAAAACCAAAAGCTTCCTTGTGGGAACCTTCACTTTATTTGATACGTATTGGAGAAGTTGAAGGTGAGATAGTAGCATGACCATCTACTTGAGTTATTTCCCACAACTTTGATAACATTGAAAATGAAGATAATGCGGTGATCTTTCATTTTTTATATTACTTAAGTTTCTATTTTCAATGTACCAAAATAATAATTACTATGTTTTTTTAGCAGAGTAAAAGTAGCAGCACACATCGTAACTACAAATTAATCGATTAGAGTGAGAGCGAAGAAATAGTTGCAGACGAACAAGTACTTTCGAGTGATCCAAAACAACCTGTGAATGATCTCCCTCTTGGATCGGTTGCCGTTGCAGCTTGGGTAGATAATCCAAAAGTAGAAAATGTTTTTTTATGGAGGCCTACTAAAAGTTTGACATGGGTTGAAATTGTTGGTCTCAAAGTCGCATGGCCTGAATCAGAAGTAATAATCGAAACTATTAATGTCGCATCATCCAACGGTTATAGGGGTAATGTCAGAGGTGTCGAGAAAGTAAACTTATTTATAATTGATTCATTTTTTTTTTCATCGTTCAAATTGTTGAAAAGAAATGATAAAATAAAGTAATGTTTTTAACTGATAGAGTACAAATTCTATGACAAATAATGGTAAATGCAAGCTGATCGATTGGTCGGGAAAAAGAGAAATAGTTGCATTAGGATGTATATCTTCAACCGATCCAAATACAATGGTTCATAGTATTCCTTTGGGGAAAAAAATGCAATTAGAGTTTGGGTAGATACTGTAAAAATTACAAAAGCACATCTATGGAGAGCAATATCCGATTTAGAAGTCATTGAAGATGCTCTTGGCACTACGACAGCTTGGCCTGCTGCGAACATTATAATGGAATTTGTTTCTAGTAAAATTTTTTTTTTTTTAGTTGTTCCTCTTCTGTTTATGTGTTACTGGCAGAATATGGTTTTGGCATATTCTGTTAAAATTAAGGCAAAAGTTGCTACCTTTTGTTAAATGCTTCCCTATATCTTCCTTTTAGCACTCTCCTTGGAGGAATCAAGGAACTATATTATCCAAATATATAGATTACAATCGCAGTGCCCTCACTATTTACAATTAGTCGACACTTTCTAATATCTTTCTTTTAGCACTCCTCTTGGTTGATTGGCTTGATGTTTAGGTTTGTTTATGGTGTTCAGTATTATGCAAAAATTGCGCGAATGCGGAAGTGCAATAAGTAGGATCCAGATTTTCCAATTGAACATCAATCTAATATAATAGCAATTATTCTATTACATCAAACAAATAGTAAATAACTATAACAGAGAAACAAAGAGACACAATATTTATACTGGTTTCACTGTCCTCCATAAGATAGTGTACGTCCAGCCCAAAAGAGAGAGATTTTATTCTATATGAGAGAATACAAGAGATTACAAAATAAGAGTTTAAATATCAAAACCTCAAACAGGCTTAACTAAAAGAGACATCATTGGGGATCACTGGCTCCATGCCAGGTTAAGTTTACACTAAAGTCTACCCCTCAATATATAGCCAGTGCAAATCCATGTGAGTCATCAATTACATTACCAACCAGCATATGGTAATAATATACTGGAGGAAAATTTACCATAACAACAAATGTGCAAAGATAAAAAGTAAATCAATCTGTTTCTTTTGCATAGATGGAAGAAATTAATCCCTTCATTTATTTCTCTACCATCTCATCAAATGCAATCAATGCATTCTCATTATTAAAATATTTATTTTCTATTTTTTGCATATTTGTTCCGATCAATTTGTGATTTTGTATCACCTAAATTTAACACTTCATCTTGATGTAAAATCACATATCTGCAACACCCCATTTCGAATCAAATTCTCTTCACATCATAAAAATCTTCAACAGAACTCTACCTTCAATCAAAATCGCACCATGAGATAGAAACTAAAAATGAGTGTTTGTCTAATAGGTTCCAGCAAAGCTACCCCCCATTACACCATGTTAACGAGCTCAGAATACATCCCCGTTCGCCAACAAAATGTTGCAAATATCCAAAATAAAAAGAAGGCAGACACCAAAGTAATCTCAACACCGCCAAGGCAAAAAATAATTCTCTCAATCACCAATTCAAATACAGTGCCAAAATCCAAATCTCCGTATACACAAAAAATCTCTCTCTTGCCACTTAGTTATTACATACTTCACCCACCGCCTGCAAAAGATGCATCTACCACCATGAGCTGCACCGCGCATAAACCAACTGCCTAAAAGTGCTTGCAATAACATCGACACCCGTCTAACACTTGCCTGAGCTCCTTCCTCGATCAACCCTGATCCTTCGAGCATCATCAACGTGAAAACCCCTGTCTGCACAATGATCTCTGTCTCGACACCCGTCTATCACTTGATCTGAGCTCCTTTCCTGATCATCTTGGATCCTCGAGCATCATCAACATGAAGACCCTTGTCTAAAACATGATCAAAAGTTTTCAAATCCAATGGTCCCTTCAACACAGTAAACTCCATATCACGTCAAAGTTCCCAGATTGAAACATTCTTCTCTCTCAACATAATCTCCTCCACCGAAGTCTTCCTTTTCTCCCAAAATAGTAATAGCATAATCACCACTGAATCTACCAACCTTTGTAGAAATAATTGATGCACAATTTAAAACAAATCGCCTCGCTCCGATACCAATCTGTTGTGCAACAACATTGCGCGAATGCGGAAGCGTAATAAGAATGATCTAGATTTTCCAATTGAACATCAATCTAATATGATATCGATTATTATATTACATCAAACAAATAGTAAATAACTATAACAGAGAAACAAAGAGACAATATTTATACTGGTTCCACTATCCTCCATAAGATAGTCTACGTCCAGTTCAAAAAAGAGAGATTTTATTCCACATGAGAGAATACAAGAGATTATAAAATAAGAGTTTACATATCAAAACCTCGAACAGGCTTAGCTAAAAGAGACACCATTGGGGATCACCGGCTCCATCCCAGGATTGGTTTACACTAATGTCTACCCCTCAATATATAACCAGTGTAAATCCATGTGAGTCATCAATTACATTACCAACCAACATATGGTAATAATATAATGTAGGAAAATTTACCATAGCAACAAATGTGCAAAGATAGAAAGTAAATCAATCCGTTTCTTTTGCATAGATGAAAATATTAATCTCTTCATTTATTTCTCTCTACCATCTCATCAAATGCAATCAATGCATTCCCATTATAAAAATATTTACTTTCTATTTTTTGCAAACTTGTTCCAATCAATTTATGATTTTGTATCACCTAAATTTAACGTTCAGGTGTGCTTGATTGGTTTTAGTTATAAATTTTAAAATATCTTTAACATAATAAAATTATATAACTAGAAAATAAATTTGTTTTATCTTATGTCGATATAAAGTACATTGTACCATAGATAAAATTATGTAACTAGAAAATAAATTTTAAAACTTTTTGTTTGAATGCCAAACGATCTTGAAACGAGACCAACTTCAAATAACTAACATTTGATAGTGTGTTAATCCAATCTGTACCGTTGAGTACTTAAAAATTGGATAGAAAGGAGAAAACTAAGCCTGAAAGATGTGATTTTCACTGAGTGGTGTCATGTCACTTCCCGTGAAAAAATCAAAGATATGTAGAAGAATTTTGTATAAAATTTGGTAACAAAAGGGAAACATAAATGTTGATGTAGATGTGCAACCAGGAGAAACTTAGCGTAGTTGGTTACATTTGATATTCTGGCAATTAAAGAGAATCTCAACTGAAATATTTTGTAAAGCAGTAGCTAGACAAACTGAGCTATCCAGTGTAAAAGTGTGGCATAACATGATGCAAACTAAAGCAGGTAGATTTAATTGCGATATTGCAGCTTATCAGTTTATGTAAGTATTTATGCATGCAATATTATGTAATTGATGTGGCTCCTTTCACTTTTAGAATTAGACATGGTTGCTTGTATTATGTAGTTGGTGAATTCTATCTTGAAGGACAAACATTCGCAATAATAAAAAGACACAGTTGTTGGATTTTTGGGGTAGAGGAGGCTTGAGGGTGGTCGTAAAATGAACAATAATTGAGCTTCGCTGATACATCAACATAAATCTCGTTCCCAGATCACGCGCAAAGCATCAGCCTCTACTGTTTTCCGGTTTGGACTCCTCCGATGGTTCAGTAACATTTATTTTGTATAAATAGAAGTGTCTTGTTGAATTTTTTGCAGAAACATTTGTAACAAAGTATTATTTAATTAATACATCAATAAAACTCATTTTCTATTCAAAATCTGGTAAATACTGTAGTTACTTTTGCCCAAGTCACTGAAAAAATTGGAAAATTGACAAGGTTTTTGCTAGTTCTTCCAATGATCGATTTCAGGTTCCTCCAGCTGTGCATTTTGTTCATCTGCTGCCCGTGAATTCGATAGGTTTGATAGCGATCTGGATAGGTTTAGCACATTTCAGGCAACCATATGTAAAAAAGCCATGAAGCAACTATTTTACAGCTACCATAAAAAATAGTTATAAGTTGGATTTGGAGATAAAGTAATCATAGAATTTATGAAAATGTGAGAGGAGAAGTTAAGACATAGTTAAGAACTATATTGTTCAAATTAGGCATATTGTCTTAGTTATATGCTCTTCTTTACCTGCAATAACAAATCAATTTTTTAACGTTGGTTTGTATTATGTAATTGATGTGTCTCCTTTCATTATTTATAATAATATTAATAAAATCCATCCGTTAGTAGCAACTTTGAAATTTTCAGTTGATAAGTTTGTCCCTTTGATTGAATGTTATACTCTGTGCATGTAATTAAATTCCAAGTGGTTGTGGGCCTTGGTTTGAGATGTTATTGGGATCTTGTATGGATTAGGATTCTAGCATCGCTATAAGACTAAGTATAGTTTAAGGTAGATGTTAAAATGTTTGGTGAGAACATGGAAAGAGCGCTGATTTCAATTGGAGTGATTAAGGAACAGTGATATAGTGTGTTGAGTGCATGGTTTTAATTGAAAGCGTGTACACTGAGAAGATGATTTATAAGTTGGTTTCAATTTGGCAAAGTATTTGCTGCAAATGCGCTGTAAGTTATTGGACTAATTTGAACTCGTAGGATTTTGTTAAAAAAAAAAATCACACTTTGGCAAATTGAACCAGTTATCGCTTTGGGATATCTATGGAATTATAACAACCCGCCTTTTTAGACTGCTTCAAGTCGGTAATTAAACCAAATTACACCGCTCGAAACAACAGATTGTTATTTATCTTATGGGTTTAAACAGGATCATACACAGAATCATAGAGTGCAATTGCCTGTAGCAGAATAAGTTTTATACAAATATCAGAGATTACAACATTTTTTTAAATGGTGGAAATTCATAGATTTTAAAATTTAAAATGAAAGAAATAACTAAATCAAAAGCGAGCATGTCTTTATGAGTCTTAACTTCTATAGCTGAAATATTTAGATCTGCAACACTCGGGTCTGACCCGAGCATTTAATGCAAAACACAAAACGCTCGAGCCATGATTGACTTTACTCAAGTAAATCAACTTCAATTAACCACTAAAATATAATAGTTAATTCTAACATAATATTTAAAGTTACCAAAATAGATTTAAGCCGCATTTATTACAGTCAACAAAGATGCTGTATGTACACGTTTATTTTAGGTGACAATAACCAAGTATGGGACAGGGCAAGAGCAAAAATGGCCAACCCAACAACAAAAGCAAATGACACATTCAAGCAGCATGATAGAGAATACAAGGCAGAGCAGCGTAATGTTCATGTCCATTGCAAAGGGAAGCAAAATAACAAATATTATAAATTACTATCTTGGCACAAATAACAAACTACAAATATAACAAATCTGACATGTAGCAAATACTATTTCATATTTATCTATGTATTTTGTACTGTCACACGCAAACACAATTGCAATATATATAAAAATATTAATATATAGCAAGTCAAACACATGTACTAATAAGTATGAATCAAAGCAAACACATAAACTCATATATAAATTTCAGGTGTGCAGCATGCATTGTAAAACAAGGTGGATATTTAATTCGAGTATATGTACGACAAGTGCATGGCATCAGGTGCCAAAATAGCAGGAGACATGGTACACAAAATGACAATGGAAGATATAGACATGAGGCAGACACACAAAATGACAAGGCAACATAAGGGAAGCATCATTTGCATGGCAGCACCATAAGTCACAAAAATTAAGGTGTAGGGCAATATATATGTATTCCACTTTTAAGAACGAGGCAAAAAATCAACTATTACATTATGTAGCATTAAGGTTGAGAACTTGTATAAATTAATCGTGGGATAACTCGCCATAGATAGCGTCTATTTGGATGTTGGAGCGGTGATAGTAAATTGAATTTGAAGGCAAAAGGAGGTGGTACTTCTCTAGCAGGGTTGGTATTGGAGTTGGCTATTTTTTTCTTCATCAGCTATAGGTTTTCGAAAGGAGGAAAAAAAATGGAGGAAGAAGCCGGCAGAGAGAAAGGCGAAGTAAATATGAATATATAAGGACATGTTGCTATATATAAATAAATGAAAACAAAACAAAAAGGAGAGGAGAGTGAGAAATTTATAATTCACGCATGCATAAAAATAGGAAGCTGTAAGAGTAGGAGAAAGAGAAAATGGAGAATGAAGGAGTGAATGCATAAAAGAAGTAAATGCACCACGTGAAAATAAATGGGCTGCATGACCTTCCACATTTGTGTGAAAATAGAATGAAAGGGAAATAAATTAATAGAATGAAGGGAATTCTTTTGATAAATAAAGGAAAGAAATGAATGCTGCATTAAGGAAACAACGAAGAAGGGAGGGCAATGAAAACAGCTGAAACTATTCACATTTCAAAATTTATTAATTAATGAACGTTACACTATGAATAGATAGGGAAAATATTAAAGCGGATGGCAAAAGATATATACAAGTATATTGTTAAAAAAATCATCTAGAATATACACATTATTTTCAATCATTCTTTCAGTAAAAATTAATAAATTTCATTAATAACATCATTAATTTTATTCGAAAACCATTTTAAATTCGATAATTAAATTTAATTCAACAACTTAAATAGTCAGAATTTATGGGATGTTACAATCTCCTCCACCCATATCTTTTCGTCCTTGAAAAGGAGAGATTGTAAAAAATACGTTGTTGTATAAAAAAAATCTTATATTAATAAAAAATTTAGTTTAAAAAAAATAAAAAAGATTTTTAAATTTAAAAATTCCATAAAACTTAATTTATCAAAATTAATTCTTAGTGAAACTTAAAGTTAAAGGATGAAATAATTTCTTTGACTTAAAATCCCGGTTTAATTCGAAAATCATTGAAATACTATATATTTCTTTTATATCGAACCATACTTTACTTCAGGATTTCAAAACAAAATCATTTTTGAAAATCTCAAATATTTCATAAGCATATCAATATATTTGTTAGCAGATCGAGAGGTTTCCCTTCAATGACAAGGCCACTAGGCACGACTTACACATATATGTGTCAATATCAATAAATGATGTCTCCCCACAGAGCGGGCCATCATCAAGGGCTTACACCCACATCATACATGTTTTTACTCATGGGTTACTCGCATCATGGTAACATATCAAATCAGTTCATACCCCGAAGTTATAGATTGTTTTGTAACAATAATTTTACAAATACTTTCAACCATAGTATTGTTGTTTTTCAAAATCCTTCAAAATATCAGGATTTATGTTGTCAAAAATTTCTTTTTTTATAGAACACTTTATAAATCATTTATCATATTCCAAGTAATTGGAATTAATTTTTCATTCAATAATTGGAAAATCAGAAATATGATTTCTATCAAATTTTCAATCAAGTATTGTACGAATTCTAGCTTTTCAAATTCTAAATCAAATGTTTCGTAAAATCGTTTCATGTCGAAAAAGAAAAAAATTTATACCAGGTTCTTATGAAAATAAATTTCAAATCATTTTGAAACATTCTTGATTTCCAAATATTTGAGACAAAACGATATATTTCAAAATAATCATGTTAAATGTTTTATTTAATTTCAAAATAATTTATATTTTCAAAATACGCTCTGTTTGTAGTGATTCTAGTGACGATTCCACTCATTTTAGGGTATTACTACCCTATCTCTAATGAATTTTTAAACCCGATAAGCTAAGCTTTGTATAACCAAAGCTCTTATACCAACTGTAACAATTTGCCTTTTCGACCGCTTCAAGTCAGTAATTAAAAAAACTTAAACCACTCGAAATAACATATTGTTATTTAGCTTACGGGTTTAAATAGAATTGTACTCAGAATTACATAATTCAATTGCTTGTAGTGGAAATACATAGATTTTAAAATTTAAAATTTCAGAAATAACTGAATCTAATGCAAGCGCGTCTTCATGAGTCTCTAACTTTGATAGCTGAAATCTTTAGATCTGCAACACTCGGGTCCTACCTGAGCATTTCATTAAAAAATACAAAACACTCGAGTCAAGATTAACTTTATTCAAGTAAATCAACTTCACTTAACCATTAACATATAATAATTAATCTTAACATAATATTTAAAGTTACTAAAATAGATTTAAACTGCATAAATTAAAGTCAACTAAGGTGCTATATGTACACATTTATTTCAGGTGACAATAACTAAGTATGGGAAAGGGAAAAAGCAAAAATGGACAACTCGGCAACAAAAACAACCGATACATTCAAGAAACATAGAAGAGAATACAAGGCACAACATTGTAATATTCATGTTTATGTTCATGGCAAAGGGAAGAAAAATAACAAATATTATAGATTAGTATCTTGGCACACATAACAAACTAAAAATATAACAAATCTGACATGCAACAAACACTATTGCATATATATATATATATATATATATATATATATATATATATATACATATATCCATTTATTTTGTACTACCACATGCAACTGCATTTTCTATGTATATATGTATACACACACACATACATAGCAAGTCAAATACATGTACTAACAAGTATGATTCAAAGCAAGCACATAAACTCATATGTAAATTTTAGGTGTGCATCATGCATTGCAAAACAAGGTGGATATCTAATTCGATTATATGTACGACAAGTGCAAGGCATCAGAGTGCCAAAATAGCGGGTGACAGGGTATATAAAATGACAATGGAAGATATAGGCATGAGGCAGACACACAAAGTGGCAAGGCAACATAGGGCCCGCATCATTTGCATGGCAGCAACATAAGTTGTAGAAATTAAGGTGCATGGTGATACATATGTATGCCACTTTTAAGAGCGAGGCAACAAATCAACTTTTATATTATGTAGCACCGAGGTTGAGAACTTGTTTAAATTAATCGTGGGATGACTCACCATAGATAGCGATTATTTGGATGTTGGAGCGGTGATAGTAAACTGAATTTGAAGACGACAGAAGGTGGTACTTCTCTAGAAGGGTTGGTATTGGAGTCGGCTATTTTTTTTATTTGTCAGCTACAGGTTTTCGAAAGGAGGGAAAAATGGAGGAAGAAGCCAATAGAGAGAAAGGCGAAGTGAATATGAATATATAAGGACATGATGTTATATATAAATAAATGAAAACAAAACAAAAAGGAATAGAGACAGAGATATTTATAACTTACGCATGTTTTAAAATTGGAAGCTGTTAGAGTAGAAGAAAAATAAAAAGGAGAATGAAGGGAAAGAAATTAATAGAATGAAGGGAGTTTTTTTAATAGAATGAAGGAAAGAAATGAATGTTGCATTAAGGAAATAACGAAGAAGGGAGGGCATTGAAAACTGATACAACTATTCACATTTCAAAATTTATTAATTAATGAACGTTACACTTTGAATATATATGGAAAGTATTAAAGTGGATGGCCAAAGATATATACAAGTATGTTGTCGTAAAAATTCATCTGAAATATACACATTATCTTCAATCAACCATTCAGCAGAAATTAATAAATTTCAATAATTACATCATAAATTTTATACAAAAACCATTTTAAATTCAATGACTAAATTTAATTTAACAACTTAAATGGTCAGAATTTAGAGGATGTCATAATCTCCCCCACTCGGCACTTTTTGTCCTAAAAAAAGAGAGGTTGTTTAAAATATGCTCATGTATACAAGAAAATTCTTATGCTAATATAAATTTAGCTTAAATAAAATAAAAATAGGCTTTTAAATTTAAAAATTCCATAAATCTTAATTTATCAAAATTATTTCTTAATAAAACTTAAAGTTAAAGGATAAAATAATTTCTTCGACTTAAAATCCCAGTTTCATTTTAAAATCATTGAAATACTACATATTTCTTTTATATCGAATCAAACTTCACTTCGGGATTTTTGAACAAAATCATTTTCAAAAATCTCAAATATTTCACAAGCATATCAATATATATGTTACCAGATCGAGAGGTTTCCCCTTAATGAGATGGCCACTAGGCACGACCTATGCATATATGTATCGGTATCAATAAATGATTACTCCTCACAGAGCGGACCATCATCAAGGGCTTACCCCCACATCATACCTGTCTTTAGTCACGGGTTACTCGCATCATGGTAACATATCAAACTAGTTAATATCCCGAAGTTATTAATTTTTTTGCAACAATAATTTTACAAATACTTTGTTTTTCAAATCCTTCAAAATATCGGGATTTAAGTCATCGAAATTTTCTTTGTTTATAAAACACTTTATAAATAATTTAAATCAATTTTTTATTCAATAATTGGAAAATCAAAAATATGATTTCTATCAAATTTTAAATCAAGTATTGTACAAATTCAAGCTTTTCAAGTTCTAAATAAAATGGTTTATAAAATCGTTTCATATCAAAAAAGAAAAAATCATACCAAGTTCTTATCAAAATAAATTTCAAATCATTTTGAAACATTCTTGATTTCCAAGTATATACGACAAAACGATATATTTCAAAATAATCATGTTAAATGTTTTATTTAATGTCAAAAAAAATTATATTTTCAAAATACGCTCTCTCTGTAGTGATTCTAGTGACGACTCCACCCATTCTAGGGTATTACTACCTTATCTCTAATGATTTTTTAAACCCGATAAGCTAAGATTAGTATAACCAAAGCTCTGATACCAACTGTAACGACCTGCCTTTTTCGATCGCTTCAAGTCGGTAATTAAACAAACTTAAACTGCACGAAAGGACAGATTATTGTTTAGCTTACGGGTTTAAATAGAATTGTACTCAGAATCACATAGTTTGTAACAACCCGTAAAATCTGAGCCAGTTTAAATTTTTTATTTTGGCAATTTTAGTAAATTTTGAATATTTAAAATAGATTATTTTAAATAATAACGATGAAAAATTTATTTTGAATAGAATTTGAACGTATATATTATATAGATCGTCGTTAGAATATAAATATTTATTTTAAAATATAAAATAAATTGAAAATGGCGCGGTAGTTCGATAATTCGATTTCAAACTTCAATTGAATGTAAAGGATTCAAAATAAACCGGATTTTAGTGAAACCAAAAATATTTGAATCTAATTGATGGTATCTTTCCAACGAATCCGAAAAATCAAAATTTCATAGCGGGTGTCAAAAGATATATCCAGTTGAAAATTCTGAATAGTCGCTATGGAATTTCGGCCCTTAAAAATAGCCATTTTGCAAACGACCTCGGATTTCGACGAAACCACTTTTGTTGGATCCGTGATGTCAAATTATTGCTAGGTTTCAAATTTCGTAATTTTTCGAATCAATATGTGAGCGTGGCAAAGGAAAACGTGTTTGACCACTTTTAGTTGATTTTAATCGACTGGAAAATAGCCATTTTTCAAATGATCTCAGAATTCGACGAAACTAGTTTTGTTAGGACCGTATCGTCAATACGAAGCTAGAAAATATTTTTCAGGAATTTTTCGAGTTAGTATGTGGCCCCGGTAAATTGAAATGTGCGTTCAAATTCAATATATAGAGTTATATTTTGATTTTGATGGAAACCGATCAAAACGATAGAATTGGCTTATGAAACATATCCCATTGCGTTCGGAATAGGGGTATTTGGCTGGGGGCGACGTTCGTTGGGTCTTGTTTGGTGTTCAGTACATGAAATTTCATTACAAAGCAAAATAAGGAATAATATAATAAAATAATATAAAAAATATAGTATAAAGGGGATTTCTTTTTACCCTAATTCCTTATCACGTTCAGTAGCCGCCTCCCACTAAATCGAGGGCTGACGTTGTCCCGACTTCATCCCCAAATCGCGCCGAACCCGCGTCTCGATTTCAATCCGTCCCAAAGAAAAAATTCAAGAAATTTCTTGCCTCTTTAATTCCATACTAGTTTCATCAAACCTCTTAGAGCATCGCGTCTTAATTAGGGGCTCAAAGGCTTCGAGTTTCAAGTCTATTTCCGGCGTGGATATGCCATCGGACATGGCGTTGTTCAAGGGGGAGGGGAGTCGAGCTACGGCGCGTCTAGTGGCGAAGTCTGATCCACCTCCGGCGGTGCCTATGGCGTGCGGCAACGATGAAGATTGGGGGAGCAGGGTTCGATAGTTAGAATGTTTTACAGTGAGCTCCTCTTCTTTTCTTTAGAATTTTTATTTTATTCTTGTTATTAGTAAGACTTTATATATATATAACATTTGTTTAAAAATCAGAAATAAATATATAACAGACCTTGTTTTTAAAAAATACATATATAACATGCTTTGTTTTTGAAAATATATAACATGCTTTGTTTTTGAAAATATAAAATAGCATGATTTTTGAAAGTATAAAATATGATTTCTGTAAATAAAAACAGAATGGTTTTGAATATAAAGTAGGATGGATTTTTGAAAAATAAAAATAGCACTTGGGTTTTAAAAATATAACCACCGTGTTAAGGATATAATTTTTATATATATTAGGAGTATAAAAATATGATTTTTATAGCGATGAACTAAAAATATAATTTTTATAACACTAGAATAAAAATGTAATTTTTACTATGAACAGCGTGAAAGGGATTGTGTTGGAAATGCGGGCAAATCAGCAGTTCAGAATAGAATGGCGGAGTGGAACCCTCGGTGAGAACGCCTCACTCTAATTTTATTTCTAGTTAAAAATATATACTAGGATGCAGACGGTGCTTAGCAGCACCCGACACCCGTCATCCACAGACCATGGCTGACTTATATGTTTGATTATTTGTTGTGATGAAAATTGATTGTGTGGCGTGAAATAAAATATTTATATAGTTAAAAATATTTGATCGTTAAAAATATTATTTTTAACGTGTGTGTGTGTGGATAAAAATGTGTGTTTGTTGATGTGAAACCCCACACAGGTGTTGGGATGATATTTGGCGTACACTAATCCCAATTATTTAATTTTATGTCGATCGATTGGTCGACAGACTGTGTAAGCATTGATTATATATATTTAATGCTTATGCAGTTGTGTGGTGCACTTTGGATGATGGTTAATTATTTATGGTTGCTATTATATACAAGTGTTGTATGGAATCCATATAATTAACATTATATGATAATTGATTGGGCCTCATTCCAATTGGGAAAATAAAGAATATTTTAAAATAAAGATTAACGTATTGAGAGTACTCATTTGTTGAGATTAGTCATGTGGTGAAAGAAATATAGATTCATGTGTTGAATAGAATGAATATTCATTTGTTGAATAGAATAACGAAGTTATTTAATAATATAAAGCCGTGTTGATTAGAGATGCGCTATTTTGACGCGAACGATATTGATATCGATTATATTCGTTTTGAAATTGAATTCGAATAGAAATAAATTGAAATTGAATTCGAATAGAATTGAAATTGAATTCGAATAGAAATAAATTGAAATTGAATTCGAATAGAATAGAATTGAAATTGAATTCGAATAGAAATAAATTGAAATTGAATTCGAATAGAATAGAATTGAAATTGAATTCGAATAGAATTGAAATTGAATTCGAATAGAATAGAATTGAAATTGAATTCGAATAGAATAAATTGAAATTGAATTCGAATAGAATAAATTGAAATTGAATTCGAATAGAATAGAATTGAAATTGAATTTGAATAGAATAGAATTGAAATTGAATTCGAATAGAATAGAATTGAAATTGAATTCGAATAGAATTGAATTGAAATTGAATTCGAATAGAATTGAATTGAAATTGAATTCGAATAGAATAAATTGAAATTGAATTCGAATAGAATAGAATTGAAATTGAATTCGAATAGAATAGAATTGAAATTGAATTCGAATCGAAATAAATTGAAATTGAATTCGAATAGAATAAATTGAAATTGAATTCGAATAGAATAGAATTGAAATTGAATTCGAATAGAAATAAATTGAAATTGAATTCGAATAGAATAGAATTGAAATTGAATTCGAATAGAATAGAATTGAAATTGAATTCGAATTGAATTGAATAGAAAATGAATTCGAATTGAAATGAATTTGAAATTTGAATTGAATTGAAAATGAATTCGAATAGAGTAGAATTGAAATTGAATTCGAATAGAATAGAATTGAAATTGAATTCGAATAGAATTGAAAACGAATTCGAATTGAATTGAATAGAATACGAATTTGAATTGAATTGAAATGGATTTAAAACGAATTTATAAGAGAAAATTCAATTTTGATTTGAATTTGAAAAGGAAGTTGAAATCGTTTCGAAAACGAATTTAAAACGATTTATAAAATTTGTTTTAAAATAGAAATCGACGAAATATATATTATATATAATATATATTATATATAATATATATATATATAATATAATATAATGGCCTGAATAGAAAGCGCCGCGCCGCGGTAGTTCGCGAATTTCGACCATTGACTTCGAACGGATATTGCGGGAGATCCGACCGTCGGATTCTCCTGAAACCGGAACCGTTGGGTTCGTATCGAAAAGAGCTTTTCAATGAATATTAGAAATTTGAAATCTAACGGTTGGATTTGGAATTATGTGCAAATCAAATATGAAAAAGGTCGCTGTAAGTGCAGTTTGGTGGCAGTTATTGAAAACCGACTGTACGGGCCTTGATAAAATAATTAAAATTATCTACAATTTGTGTAAAATCATAAGAAGTGATTTAGGGAAAACTGGGATGAAAAACTCCATATTTGAAAAGATAAAAATAGATTTTTATCGAAATGAACTAGTTTTGAACTAGAATAAAAACCAATTTATTTTTGAAATAAATAAATTGAATTTGAAATGGGTTTTAAATAACCAGAATTTCTAATATATTTAATTGGAATTGAAATAGAATGTGATTTGGGTTTATCGTGGACTGTGTTTTAAATGACATTAGTTCTTTAACCCAGTAAAAGGAGTTTTAATGAATCTTTAATTAGATTGAAATGTGGATTGATAATTTAAATTATCAAAATTGTAAATGATCGAAAGGGGAGTATCTCCACTTTTACTCCTAGCGATAGTTAAATCTTTAATTTGATTTGAACGTGAAATGGTAATTAAATTTACCGATAAACCGTGGTATTAGTTATGGGGGTAATAACAGTTTTGCTTCATGGGATGAATATGTTGGGATTGGGAAATAAAATAAATAATTACTTCGGTGTAGTTCGCTAATCCCGACTAGTTTGGAAAACCATAATATGGTTTGAAATGACATCCAAAGGAGGATTAAAGAATAAATTTAAAAGAATTTATCTTTGGTAAAATTAATGGGAATATTTCCCTAGGAGTGTGAATATATGAATAAAAGATTATTCTGAATTGGAATCAGGCGTATATTGTGTTTTATAGCACTTGTTGATCAAGATACGCGAGTTATTCAGAAAGTCCGGGTATAACCCATTCTGAATAACTGATTCGACGATGAGTCAAAGAGATTGAAGACGGTGCAAGACCGACGATCTTCACATCGAATGGATGGGTGCTACTGATGCTCACGATGGGAGTAGCTACCTTGAAGGGGGCTAAAGTAGTAGCCGTCCGGACGTGCTTGGAGGTCGACGGATATGCGAGGAAAGTGCCTCCGATTTCGTTCAGACCTAGAACGGACTTGTAAATGGATGGTGTGTCTGACATTGTATTCCTTTGTATTGTATTTGTTGATCTCTGCTAAATATATATCTGTTTGGCGGCGGAGAATTTATTCTCTTGCTTAACGCCCTTCTCTGAGACATACGAGCTCAGAGGTTATATATTGGCAGAAATCAGTGGTACGATATGGATTGATAGTGTGGCATGCTGAGATGCAGTGATCTAGACTTTTGTTGAAAAGCAAAGTTTGGTGGATGATGATCAAAGCGCAGCTTTAATATAGCATGGCTTTGTGTATAGCGTTGATTCGCGAGCCTCACACCCCGGTATGGTGGTAAACTGATGGTTTGATCAGTATGCATTTTAGTGGATGGGCACCTTCGTGGTGTCATGAATTCGGTCGACCGAGATTGAGCTTAGTGCTCAGAGGGATAGGGTAAGCGGTGTTTTCTCTCGCCGATACGTAAGCCGCAGTGATACTCGATTTCCCAAAAGTGCGGATGTGCATTACGGTGTTTTCTCTAGCTGAGACGTAAGCCGTTGAGATGGCACTACGCGATCGATCTTTCAAATCAGGAGCCACCATGATGGAAATCCAATTTCCAAATATGACATTTTGCGGTTTTGATTGTAGAGCCTAGTATTGGCGACATGATATATGGTACCCATGCCGTCTATGATTGATACATTTATATTTGAAGTTGTTTTCTTCATTTATAGTAATAATATAAGATGAAATTTCGCATATCAAGCATATTTGGCTATTATAAGGGAACACCCTATCCTCCGGCTTGCGTTGCATTGTGTGATGAGACCTGGGTCTTATAATAGCTTCATTGTTCTTTATTTAGCATTGCGCTGTTTGTTTTCTGCACTGGTATTCTTGGGAGGAAACCCGTTCCGTGTTATATGGCGTGGTCCCTTGATTTACCTAACTTTAAAAACAAAGATTAATAACTATTTTAGTTCTCACACCAGTCACATGACTGACCTAGAGTTTATTGTTTTAACCTAAACTATGGGTGCCCCTATTTTCCACACGGGCAGCTAGTAGTTTTGGTTTTGCAGATTTATATTCACAGGATCCTGATTTACAGCTGGAACGATATCCGGAAAGCTCTATATCCGTATATCTCTTCTAGTTGTGTTTTGTATTATTTCCGCTGCGATGTATTTAAATGTAATTAAAATCTCTGATATTTTTCTGTGTAATATTTATTCATGCTCTGTATATTCTTGTATTCTGATGGAATTGTTGTAATAAGCAATGAAATGTTCTTCCGTCTGCGTTCTGTTGTGGCGTGTTCTCGAAGTATCCGCTCTTTCCTTCACCGGGAATTTACGGGTCCTCACAGTTGGTATCAGAGCTCTGGTTTACAGAGCTAGAGAACAAGACACAGTAGAACCAAACGAAAGAATACATCAGATATTGGATTAGTAATATCCAATTAGAATGACTCGTTAGAGATAGGATCAGTAGTATCCTAGAACGAGTGTGAAGAGTATATTTTTCAAATGAAAACAATTTTGTTTTGAAATTTAAATCGTTTTATTCGTATTTGAATATTTATTTATTTTGAATTTGGACAATCTAGTGTATATAAAGATTTTGCATATACGCGTCATGAACGTATATTCGAAGTTTTAATATACTGGATAGATATAGAATCACATTCTAGTCGCCCGGGGATGGTTCTGATGATCGCCATATAGTACGTACATCATCAGAATTTATATTCGAGTTTCGAAAGTGTGATATCTATATATTTCCATTAGGCTGGTGTGAGAACCAAAACTAGATAGATTTATTGTTGTGATTTGGCATCAAAAACATGATTTTCTGTGTATGTAGTAAAATTATGAATTTGAAAACGTTAATCCACTAATTGATTGATGGTTGTGTTGTTTGTTTATTTGTTTAATAATTTTGAACCATTACGCCTAATTGAATCAAATGTTGAATTGTATTGAAAATTGGTCGCATATGCATGCATATACATGTGCTTACGTTGAACATGTCATAGCAAGGAGGCTAGAGCAGAAGAATAAAATTGTTTGCCCGACAAATAGGTACATGTTTACTATAATTTACTGTTTTGTTTGGGTGATGATGATTTTATGAGCCTATTGGCTAGCCGCTTGGCCTTTTCTTTTTCTTTTTGAGATAGGAAGGCCTATATGGCAATTTCGGGATTTTCCCGGTGCTCCCGGTGCAGGGGAGGTTATGACGAAATTTTTCGAAAATTTAGGGTGTTAGCCAAATTTTTGAAAAATTTGAAAAGTTCTTAGAAACTGAAAAGTTGAAGAACTTATGCCGTAGCGAAAATAATGAAAGTTGAGTTGGTTTTTAAAACAACTTTCGGCTTCGTTCCTTTTCGGGGACAAAAAGTTTTAAGTGGGGGAGATTGTAACAACCCGTAAAATCTGAGCCAGTTTAAAATTTTTATTTTGGCAATTTTAGTGAATTTTGAATATTTAAAATAGATTATTTTAAATAATAATGATGAAAAATTTATTTTGAATAGAATTCAAACGTATATATTATATAGATCGTCGTTAGAATATAAATATTTATTTTAAAATATAAAAGGAATTGAAAATGGCGCGGTAGTTCGATAATTCGATTTCAAACTTCAATTGAATGTACAGGATTCAAAATAAACCGGATTTTAGTGAAACCAAAAATATTTGAATCTAATTGATGGTATCTTTCCAACGAATCCAAAAAATCAAAATTTCATAGCGGGGGTCAAAAGATATGTCCAGTTGAAAATTCTGAATAGTCGCTATGGAATTTCGGCCCTTAAAAATAGCCATTTTGCAAACAACCTCGGATTTCGACGAAACCACTTTTGTTGGATCCGTGATGTCAAATTATTTCTAGGTTTCAAATTTCGTAATTTTTTGAATCAATATGTGAGCGTGGCAAAGGAAAACGTGTTTGACCAGTTTCAGTTGATTTTAATCGACTGGAAAATGGCCATTTTTCAAACAATCTCAGAATTCGACGAAACTGGTTTTGTTAGGACCATATCGTCAATACGAAGCTAGAAAATATTTTTTAGGAATTTTTCGAGTTAGTATGTGGCCCCGGTAAATTGAAATGTGCGTTCAAATTCAATATATAGAGTTATATTTTTATTTTGATGGAAACTGATCAAAACGATAGAATTGGCTTATGAAATATATCCCATTGCGTTCGGAATAGGGGTATTTGGCTGGGGGCGACGTTCATTGGGTATTGTTTGGTGTTCAGTACATGAAATTTTATTACAAAGCAAAATAAGGAATAATATAATAAAATAATATAAAAAATATAGTATAAAGGGGAATTTTTTTACCCTAATTCCTTATCACGTTCAGTAGCCACCTCCCACTAAATCGAGGGCTGACGTTGTCCCGACTTCATCCCCAAATCGCGTCGAACCCGCGTCTCGATTTCAATCTGTCCCAAAGCAAAAATTCAAGAACTTTCTCGCCTCTTTAATTCCATACTAGTTTCATCAAACCTCGTAGAGCATCGCGTCTTAATTAGGGGCTCAAAGGCGTCGAGTTTCAAGTCGATTTCCGACGTGGATATGCCATCGGACATGGCGTCGTTCAGGGGTGGAGGGGAGTCGAGCTCCGGCGCGTCTAGTGGCGAAGTCTGATCCACCTCCAGCGGTGCCTGTGGCGAGCGGCAACGATGAAGATTGGGGGAGCAGGGTTCGATAGTTAGAATGTTTTACAATGAGCTCATCTTCTTTTCTTTAGAATTTTTATTTTATTCTTGTTATTAGTAAGACTTTATATATATATATATAACATTTGTTTAAAAATCTAAAATAAATATATAACAGACCTTGTTTTTAAAAAATAAATATATAACATGCTTTGTTTTTGAAAATATATAACATGCTTTGTTTTTGAAAATATAAAATAGCATGATTTTTGAAAGTATAAAATATGATTTCTGTAAATAAAAACAGAATGGTTTTGAATATAAAGTAGGATGGATTTTAAAAAAAATAAAAATAGCACTTGGGTTTTAAAAATATAACCACCGTGTTAAGGATATAATTTTTATATATATTTGGAGTATAAAAATATGATTTTTATAGCGATGAACTAAAAATATAATTTTTATAACACTGGAATAAAAATGTAATTTTTACTATGAACAGCGTGAAAGGGATTGTGTTGGAAATGCGGGCAAATCAGCAGCTCAGAATAGAATGACGGATTGGAACCCTCGATGAGAACGCCTCACTCTAATTTTATTTCTAGTTAAAAATATATACTAGGATGCAGACGGTGCTTAGCAGCACCTGACACCCGTCATCCACAGACCATGGATAACTTGTATGTTTGATTATTTGTTGTGATGAAAATTGATTGTGTGGCATGAAATAAAATATTTATATAGTTAAAAATATTTGATCGTTAAAAATATTATTTTTAACGTGTGTGTGTGTGGATAAAAATGTGTGTTTGTTGATGTCAAACCCCACACGGGTGTTGGGATGATATTTGGCGTACACTAATCCCAATTATTTAATTTTATGTCGATCGATTGGTCGACAGACTGTGTAAGTATTGATTATATATATTTAATGCTTATGCAGTTGTGTGGTGCACTTTGGATGATGGTTAATTATTTATGGTTGCTATTATATACATGTTTTGTATGGAATCCATATAATTAACATTATATGATAATTGATTGGGCCTCATTCCAATTGGGGAAATAAAGAATATTTTAAAATAAAGATTAACGTGTTGACAGTACTCATTTGTTGAGATTAGTCATATGGTGAAAGAAATATAGATTCATGTGTTGAATAGAATGAATATTCAATTGTTGAATAGAATAATGAAGTTATTGAATAATATAAAGCCGTGTTGATTAGAGATGCGCTATTTTGACGCGAACGATATTGATATCGATTATATTCGTTTTGAAATTGAATTCGAATAGAAATAAATTGAAATTGAATTCGAATAGAATAGAATTGAAATTGAATTCGAATAGAAATAAATTGAAATTGAATTCGAATAGAATAGAATTGAAATTGAATTCGAATAGAAATAAATTGAAATTGAATTCGAATAGAATAGAATTGAAATTGAATTCGAATAACATAGAATTGAAATTGAATTCGAATAGAATTGAAATTGAATTCGAATAGAATAAATTGAAATTGAATTCAAATAGAATTGAATTGAAATTGAATTCGAATAGAATTGAATTGAAATTGAATTCGAAAAGAATAAATTGAAATTGAATTCGAATAGAATAAATTGAAATTGAATTCAAATAGAATTGAATTGAAATTGAATTCGAATAGAATAGAATTGAAATTGAATTCGAATAGAATAGAATTGAAATTGAATTCGAATAGAATAGAATTGAAATTGAATTCGAATAGAATTGAAATTGAATTCGAATAGAATAGAATTGAAATTGAATTCGAATAGAAATAAATTGAAATTGAATTCGAATAGAATAAATTGAAATTGAATTCGAATATAATAGAATTGAAATTGAATTCGAATAGAAATAAATTGAAATTGAATTCGAATAGAATAGAATTGAAATTGAATTCGAATAGAATAGAATTGAAATTGAATTGAATAGAAAATGAATTCGAATTGAAAAGAATTTGAAATCTGAATTGAATTGAAAATGAATTCGAATATAATAGAATTGAAATTGAATTCGAATAGAATAGAATTGAAATTGAATTCGAATAGAATAGAATTGAAAACGAATTCGAATTGAATTGAATAGAAAACGAATTTGAATTGAATTGAAATGGATTTAAAACGAATTTATAAGAGAAAATTCAATTTTGATTTGAATTTGAAAAGGAAGTTGAAATCGTTTCGAAAACGAATTTAAAACGATTTATAAAATTTGTTTTAAATTGAAATCGACGAAATATATATTATATATATAATATAATGGCCTGAATAAAACGCGCCGCGCCGCGGCAGTTCGCGAATTTCGACCATTGACTTCGAACGGATATCGCGGGAGATCCGACCGTCGGATTCTCCTAAAACCGGAACTGTTGGGTTCGTATCGAAAAGATCTTTTCAATGAATATTAGAAATTTGAAATCTAACGATTGGATTTGGAATTATGTCCAAATCAAATATAGAAAAGGTCGCTGTAAGTGCAGTTCGGTGGCAGTTATTGAAAACCGACTGTACGGGCCTTGATAAAATAATTAAAAATATCTACAATTTGTGTAAAATCATAAGAAATGATTTGGGGAAAACTGGGATGAAAAACTCCATATTTGAAAAGATAAAAATAGATTTTTATCGAAATGAACTAGTTTTGAACTAGAATAAAAACCAATTTATTTTTGAAATAAATAAATTGAATTTGAAATGGGTTTTAAATAACCAGAATTTCTAATATATTTAATTGGAATTGAAATAGAATGTGATTTGGGTTTATCATGGACTGTGTTTTAAATGACATTAGTTCTTTAACCCAGTAAAAGGAGTTTTAATGAATCTTTAATTAGATTGAAATGTGGATTGATAACTTAAATTATCAAAATTGGGAAAGGATCGAAAGGGGAGTATCTCTAGTTTTACTCCTAGCGATAGTTAAATCTTTAATTAGATTTGAACGTGAAATGGTAATTAAATTTACCGATAAACCGTGGTGTTAGTTATGGGGTAGTAACAGTTTTGCTCCATGGGATGAATAGGTTGGGATTGGGAAATAAAATAAATAATTACTTCGGTGTAGTTCGCTGATCCCGACTAGTTTGGAAAACCATAATATGGTTTGAAATGACATCCAAAGGAAGATTAAAGAATAAATTTAAAAGAATTTATCTTTGATAAAATTAATGGGAATATTTCCCTAGGAGTGTGAATATATGAATAAAAGATTATTCTGAATTGGAATGAGGCGTATATTGTGTTTTATAGCACTTGTTGATTAAGATACGCGAGTTATTCAGAAAGTCCGGGTATAACGCATTCTGAATAACTGATTCGATGACGAGTCGAAGAGATTGAAGACGGTGCAAGACCGACGATCTTCACATCGAATGGATGGGTGCTACTGATGCTCACGATGGGAGTAGCTACCTTGAAGGGGGCTAAAGTAGTAGCCGTCCGGACGTGCTTGGAGGTCGACGGATATGCGAGGAAAGTGCCTCCGGTTTCGTTCAGACCTAGAACGGACTTGTAAATGGATGGTGTGTCTGACATTGTATTCCTTTATATTGTATTCGTTGATCTCTGCTAAATATATATCTGTTTGGCGGAGGAGAATTTATTCTCTTGCTTAACGCCCTTCTCTGAGACATACGAGCTCAGAGGTTATATATTGGCAGAAATCAGTGGTACGATACGGATTGATAGTGTGGCATGCTGAGATGCAGTGATCCAGACTTTTGTTGAAAAGCAAAGTTTGGTGGATGATGATCAAAGCGCAGCTTTAATATAGCATGGCTTTGTGTATAGCGTTGATTCGCGAGCCTCACACCCCGGTATGGTGGTAAACTGATGGTTTGATCAGTATGCTTTTTAGTGGATGGGCAACTTCGTGGTGTCGTGGATTCGGTCGACCGAGATCGAGCTTAGTGCTCAGAGGGATAGGGTAAGCGGTGTTTTCTCTCGCCGGGACGTAAGCCGCAGTGATACTCGATTTCCCAAAAGTGCGGATGTGCATTACGGTGTTTTCTCTAGCTGAGACGTAAGCCGTTGAGATGGCACTACGCGATCGATCTTTCGAATCAGGAGCCACCATGATGGAAATCCAATTTCCAAATATGACATTTTGCAGTTTTGATTGTAGAGCCTAGTATTGGCGACATGATATATGGTACCCATGCCGTCTATGATTGATACATTTATATTTGAAGTTGTTTTCTTCATTTATAGTAATAATATAAGATGAAATTTCGCGTATCAAGCATATTTGGCTATTATAAGGGAAAACCCTATCCTCCGGCTTGCGTTGCATTGTGTGATGGGACCTGGGTCTTATAATAGCTTCATTGTTCTTTATTTAGCATTGCGCTGTTTGTTTTCTGCACTGGTATTCTTGGGAGGAAACCCGTTCCGTGTTATACAGCGTGGTCCCTTGATTTACCTAACTTTAAAAACAAAGATTAATAACTGTTTTAGTTCTCACACCAGTCACATGACAGATCTGGAGTTTATTGTTTTAACCTAAACTCTGGGTGCCCCTATTTTCCACACGGGCAGCTAGTAGTTTTGGTTTTGCAGATTTATATTCACAGGATCCTGATTTACAGCTGGAACGATATCCGGAAAGCTCTGTATCCGTATATCTCTTCTAGTTGTGTTTTGTATTATTTCCGCTGCGATGTATTTAAATGTAATTAAAATCTCTGATATTTTTCTGTGTAATATTTATTCATGCTCTGTATATTCTTGTATTCTGATGGAATTGTTGTAATAAGCAATGAAATGTTCTTCCGTCTGCATTCTGTTGTGGCGTGTTCTCGAAGTATCCGCTCTTTCCTTCATCGGGAAGTTACGGGTCCTCACATAGTCCAATTTCTTGAAGCGGAATAAATTTTATATAAATACCAGAGTTTACAACAATTTTATACACATCGGAAATACGTAGATTTTAAAATTTAAAATTATAGAAATAACTGATTCAAAAGCGAGCGCGTCTTCACGAGTCTCCAACTTCGATAGTTGGAATCTTTAAATCTACAACACTCGGGTCTGACCCGTGCATTTTATGCAAAGCACAAAACACTTGAGTCATGATTAACTTTATTCTTGTAAATCAACTTCAATTTACCACTAAAATATAATAGTTAATCCTAACATAATATTTAAAGTTCCTAAAATAGATTTAAGCCGCATATACTAACGTCAACTAAGGTGCTGCATGTACACATTTATTTCAGGTGACAATAACCAAGTATGGGACATGGAAAGAGAAAAAATGGACAACCCAACAACAAAAGTAAATGATACATTCAAGTATCATGGTAGAGAATACAAGGCACATCGGTGTAATGTTCATATTCATGGCAAAGGGAAGCAAAATAACAAATATAATAAATTACTATCTTGGCACAGATAACAAACTAAAAATATAACAAATCTGACATGCAACAAACACTATTTCATATATATCCATTTATTTTGAACTATCACATGCAACTGCAATTGCAACATATATATATATATATATACACACACACACATAACAAGTCAAACACATGTACTAATAAGTATGATTCAAAGCAAACACATAAACTCATATGTAAATTTCAAGTGTGTAGCATGCATTGTAAAACAAGGTGGATATCCAATTCAAGTATATGTACGGCAAGTGCATGGCATCAGGTGCCAAAATAGCAGGAGAAATGGTACTCAAAATGAAAATGGAAGATATAGGCATGAGGCAGACACACAAAATGACAAGGCAACATAAGGGAAACATCATTTGCGTGGCAGCACCATAAGTCGCAAAAATTAAGGTGTAGGGCAATATATATGTATTCCACTTTTAAGTACGAGGCCATAAATCAACTATTAAATTATGTAGCATTGAGGTTGATAACTTGTATAAATTAATCGTGGGATAACTCACCATAGATAGCAGCTATTTGGATGTTGGAGCGATGATAGTAAATTGAATTTGAAGGCGAAAGGAGGTGGTACTTCTCTAGCAGGGTTGGTATTGGAGTTGGCTATTTTTTTTTCTTCATCAGCTACAGGTCTTCGGAAGGTGGAAAAAATGGAGGAAGAAGCCAGTAGAGAGAAAGGCGAAGTGAATGTGAATATATAAGGACATGCTAGTATGTATAAATAAATGAAAAGAAAACAAAAACGAGAGGAGATGGAGAGATTTACAACTCACATATGCATTAAAATAGGAAGGTGTAAGAATATGAGAAAGAGAAAAAGGAGAATGAAGGAGTGAATGCATAAAAAAAAGTGCATGCATTATGTGAAAATAAATGAGATGCATGACCTTCCACATTTGTGTCTCATGTTTTGTTTTTGTTTATGGCAAATGAAATCTTTTTTTTGAACAAAACGTGCCTTTGTTTTTAGAGAGAAATAATTAAGGGAAAGGGGGAAAGGAGAAATAAATGAATGTAATTTAAGGAATGAAAGTATATATATGAAATAAGATGTGTGAAAATAGAATGAAGGGGATGAAATTAATAGAATTAATGTAGCTACCCGAACTTCCCCGTAAAGGAAAGAATGAATTGCTTTGAGAACAACACACATCGGAAAACAAACAGAAGAACATTTCATTGCTTATTACAACAATTCCATCAGAATACACGAATACAACAGAGTATGGATAAATATTACACAAAAATATCATAGATTTAAATTACATTTAAATACATAGCAGCGGAAAAATAATACAAAGCATAACTGAAAGAAATACGCAGATACAGAGTTTTCTGAATATCACTTTAGCTATAAACCAGGATCCTGTGAATATAAATCTGCAAAACCAAAACTACTAGTTGCCCATGTGGAAAATAGGGGCACCCAGAGTTTAGGTTAAAACAATAAACTCCAGGTCAGTCATGTGACTGGTGTGAGAACTAAAAAAACAGTTATTAATCTTTATTTTTAAAGTTAGGTAAATCAAGGGACCACGCCGTATAACACGGAACGGGTTTCCTCCCAAGAATACCAGTGCATAAAACAAACAGCGCAATGCTAAATAAAGAAAAATGAAGTTATTATAAGACCCAGGTCCCATCACACAACGCAAGGCAAGCCAGAGGATAGGGTTTTACCTTATAATAGCCAAAGAATGCTTGATATGCTAAATTTCATCATTTATTATTACTATAAGTGTATAGTGTCAAAACAATTTCAATCATAAGTATCAATCATAGACGACATAAGTGCCCCATACCACTATGTCGCCATACTAGTTCTACGATTAAAACCGCAACATCACGTATCGGAAATTGGATTTCCGTCATGAGTCGAGGCAAGGGGCAAGCTCCTCTCTGTTCGAGACACTCTAGTAAATGTCTCAGGACCACACACAACGATCCTGGATCTTCAGGGCCGGTCCTCTCTTACTTTTGAGGATTAGTATTCCTGAACACACGTTTCCCGGTCCTTTCAGACCTATATCCGAGGTGCCTCGCATCCAACAACCACAAAGGTAAAAAGTATATAAATGTCAGGGCTGGTAGGTCACTGACATCATCCATAGCTAGAAAGAAACGTCGTTCTCTCCCCGCAGTCACTATCCCGTTTTTGACTCATACCGAGGTGTGAGGCTCGCGAATTAGCGCTATACACAAAGCTGTGCCACATAGGCCGTGCTTTGATCATCAACCACAAGACTTTGCTTTTCAACAAAAGCCTTGATCATTTGCCACTTAGGCATGCCACACAGGCAATTCATGCCATGCGACTGATATCTATCGATATATAACCTCTAAGCTCGTACGTCTCAGAGAAGGGCGTTAAGCAAGAGAATAAATTCTCCGCCGCCAAACAGATATATATTTAATAGAAATCAATCACAAAAAATAAAATCCAATGTCAGACACACAGTCCATTTACAAGTTCGTTCTGGGTCTGAATGAGACCGGAGGAACCTTATTCCTCGCATATCCATCGATCTCCAAGTACGTCTAGACGATCACCAACTGATTCCCTCCTCTTGGGTGTACAACCTAATCAAGATCATTAGTAATCATCCAAACGACGTGAAGACCTCCGGTCTTCAACCCCCGTCTTCATCTTTGACTTATCGTCGAATCAGTTATTCAGAATGGGTATAAACTTGGCCTTTCCGAATAACCCGCGTATATAATAAATAAGTGTTACACAAATACAACATACGCCTCATTCCAATTCATAATATTCTTTTATTCAAATATTCACATTCTTAGGGAAACATTCTTATTAATTTTTTCAAAGATAAATTTTTCTAAATTTATTCTTTAATCTTCCTTTGGATATCATTTCAAACCGTGTTAAGGTTTTCCAAACTAGTCGGGATTAGCGAACCACACCGAAGTAATAATTTATTTTATTTCCCAATCCCAACCTATTCATCCCATGGAGCAAAACTGGTAATACTCCATGTCTGACACCACAGTGTTATCGGTAAATATTAATTACCATTTCATGTTCAAATCTAATTAAAGATCCATTAAATCTCCACTTAGTTTTAATCTTCCTAAAATTAAATATCATGTCTTTAACTGGGTTAAAGAACCAATGTCATCTAAAACATGGTTCACGATAAACCCAAAACCACATTCAATTGTTAATCGGGTTAAAGAACAGGTGTTATTCAAAATACCGCTCACGAGAAACCCAAAAACCAATTTAAATTCAATTACAATTAAATACTAATTAACTAGACAATTTCACTAAATCTTAATTAAAAGATTTATTCTTTTCTAATCTGGGTTCAAGAACAGTGTTATTCAAGACACCATTCATGACGAACCCAAAATCCCATTTGATATTAAATACAAGGCTCTGAATAGAAAATATATCGGCTTACATTCAATATCAAATTCTGAAACGAACAAATATCGTATTGGAAATAACGATATAAATATATCTTTCAAATTTCCACAACCATATCTGTATAATCGAGAAATCCAACATCGAAATATTCTGAAGATAATTTCGATTCAAATCCATTCCAATATACGAAGGTAATTTCAGAATTTCCAATATACGAATTGGAAATTCGTATATTGGAAATTCGTGTATTGGAAATCCATTCTGTGTAATACGAATTTCCAATATGCGAATTTCCAATATACGAATTGGAATGGATTTCCAATATACAAATTTCCAATTCGTATTTTGGAAATTCTGAAGTTACCTTCGTATATTGGAATGGATTTGAATCGAAATTATCTTCGGAATATTTTGATGTTGGATTTCGTGATTATACAGATATAGTTGTGGAAATTTGAAAGATATATTTATATCGTTATTTCCAATACGATATTTGTTGGTTTCAGAATTTGATATTGAATATAAGCAGATATATTTTCTATTCAGAGCCTTGTATATAATATTAAATGGCATTTTGGGTTCGTCGTGAATAGTGTCTTGAATAACACTGTTCTTGAACCCAGTTTAGAAAAGAATAAATCTTTTAATTAAAATTTAGTGAAATTTTCCAGTTAATTAGTATTTAATTGGAATTGAATTTAAATTGGTTTTTGGGTTTATCGTGAGTGGTGTTTTGAATAACACTTGTTCTTTAACCCGATTAACAATGGAATGTGGTTTTGGGTTTATCGTGAACTGTGTTTTAGATGACATTGGTTCTTTAACCCAGTTAAAGACAGGATATTGATTTTTGGGAAGATTAAAACTATGTGGAGTTATAATGTATCTTTAATTAGATTAAAGTGATCGAGAATGGTGTATCACCAGTTTTGCTCCAAAGCGATAGTTAAATCTTTAATTAGATTTAAACGCGAAATGGTAATTAATATTTACCGATAACACCGTGGTGTTAGATATGGATTATTACCAGTTTTGCTCCATGGGATGAATAGGTTGGGATTGGGAAATAAAATAAATTATTACTTCGGTGTGGTTCGCTAATCCCGACTAGTTTGGAAAACCTTAACACAGTTTGAAATGATATCCAAAGGAAGATTAAAGAATAAATTTAGAAAAATTTTCCTTTGATAAAATTAACGGGAACCTTTCCCTAAGAATGTGAATATTTGAATAAAAGAATATTTTGAATTGGAATGAGGCGTATGTTGTGTTTGTGTATTTATTATATATGCGGGTTATTCGGAAAGGCCAGGTTTATAACCATTCTGAATAACCGATTCGACGATAAGTCGAAGATGAAGACGGGGGTTGAAGACCGGAGATCTTCACATCGTTTGGATGATTAATGATGATCTTGATTGGGCTGTACACCCAAGAGGAGGGAATCAGTTGGTGATCGTCTAGACGTACTTGGAGATCGATGGATATGCGAGGAATAAGGTTCCTCCGGTCTCATTCAGACCCAGAACGAACTTGTAAATGGACTGTGTGTCTGACATTGGATTTTATTTTTTGTGATTGATTTCTATTAAATATATATCTGTTTGGCGGCGGAGAATTTATTCTCTTGCTTAACGCCCTTCTCAGAGACGTACGATCTTAGAGGTTATATATCGATAGATATCAGTCGCATGGCATGAATTGCCTGTGTGGCATGCCTAAGTGGCAAATGATCAAGGCTTTTTTTAAAAGCAAAGTCTTGTGGTTGATGATCAAAGCACGGCCTATGTGGCACAGCTTTGTTTATAGCGTTAATTCGCGAGCCTCACACCTCGGTATGAGTCAAAAACGGGATAGTGACCGCGGGGAGAGCATGACGTTTCTTTCTAGCTATGGGTGATGTCAGTGACCTACCAGCCCTGACATTTATATACTTTTTACCTGTGTGGATGTTGGATGCAAGGCGCCTCGGATATAGGTCTGAAAGGACCGGGAAACGTGTGTTCAGAAATACTAATCCTCAAAAGTAAGAGAGGACCGGCCCTGAAGATCCAGGATCGCTGTGTGTGGTCCTGAGACATTTGCTAGAGTGTCTCAAACGGAGAGGAGCTTGCCCCTTGCCTCGACTCATGACGGAAATCCAATTTCCAATACATGATATTGCGGTTTTAATTGTAGAACTAGTATGGCGACATAGTGGTATGGGGCACTTATGCCGTCTATGATTGAAATTGTTTTGACACTATTCACTTATAGTAATAATAAAAGATGAAATTTAGCGTATTAAACATTCTTTAGCTATTATAAGGTAAAACCCTATCCTCCGGCTTGCGTTGCATTGTGTGATGGGACCTGGGTCTTATAATAGCTTCATTTTTCTTTATTTAGCATCGCGCTGTTTGTTTTATGCATTGGTATTTTTGGGAGGAAACCCGTTCTGTGTTATACGGCGTGGGTCCTTGATTTACCTAACTTTAAAAATAAAGATTAATAACTTTTTTTTTAGTTCTCACACTAGTCACATGACTGACCTGGAGTTTATTGTTTTAACCTAAACTCTGAGTGCCCCTATTTTCCACACGGGCAACTAGTAGTTTTGGTTTTGCAGATTTATATTCACAGGATCCTGGTTTATAGCTAAAGTGATATTTGGAAAGCTCTGAATCCGTGTATTTCTTTCAGTTATGTTTTGTATTATTTTTCCGCTGCTATGTATTTAAATGTAATTTAAATCTTTGATATTTTCTATGTAATATTTATCCATACTCTGTTGTATTCGTGTATTCTGATGGAATTGTTGTTATAAGCAATGAAATGTTCTTCGTTTTGTGTTCCGATGTGTGTTGTCCTCAAAGCAATTCGTTCTTTCCTATACGGGGAAATTCGGGTTGCTACAGTGGTATCAGAGCTTTGGTTTATAGAGCTCGAGAACAAGACACATTAGAACCAAACGAAAGAATTCATCAGAGATTGGACTAGTAATGTCCAATAAGAATGACTCGTTAGAGATGGGATTAGTAGTATCCTAGAACGAGTGTGAAGGGCATATTTTTGAAATAAAAATTTGAAAACAAATTTTGTTTTGAAAATTTAAACCATTTTTTACGTATTTGAATATTTTATTTGTATTGATCTTGGACAATCAAGTATATAGAGATTTTGCATATACGCGTCATGAACGTATATACGAAGCCTTAAATATACTGGATAGATATAGAATCACACTCTAGTCACCCGGACATGATTCTGATGATGGCGCGCCATCACCAGTATTTATTTTCGAGTTTCGAAAGTGGGATTTCTATATATTTCCATTAGACTGGTGTGAGAACCAAAACTAGATAGGTTTATTGTTGTGATTTGGCATCAAAAAGATGATTTTTTGTATATATATAAAAATTATGAAATGTTCTTATGTTTGTGTTTCGATGTGTGTTGTCCTAAAAGCAATTCGTTCTTTCCTTTACGGGGAAGTTCGGGTAGCTACAATTAATCAATTTTTTTAATAGAATGAAGGAAAGAAATGAGTGCTGCATTAAGGAAACAACAAAGAAGGGGGCACTGAAAACTTCTGCAACTGTTCACATTTCAGAATTTATTAGTGAATGAACGCTACGCTTTGAATAGAGAGCAAAAGTATTAAAGTGGATGGATATATACTAGTATGTTGTTAAAAAAAATTCATTTAGAATATACACATTATTTTCAATCAATCTTTCAACAGAAATAAATAAATTTCATTAATAACATCATAAATTTTGTTCAAAAACCATTTTAAATTCAATAATTAAATTTAAATCAACAACTTGAACGGTCGGAATTTATGGGATGTTACAGGACTAGTATTATGGTGACCAATGTATTAGGTTGCTGAAAGTTATAGTTTGAATTTTATTTTTAATCTGCTTTTTTACTTTTTTGATTGCAGTAAAATTAGTGGACTGGTTGGGTGGATTACGATTGTTGTTTGATATATGATGTATACATTAAATTGTATATAAGCGTTTATTGTCTATAGGGGTGCAGTATATGGATTTGTGTTTAGCTAATAAATAATCCATTTTCAAAAAAAAAAAAAAAAAAAACTGTCTGGTCTTTTTGACATGCACATTGTAGAATTCTGCATGGAAAACTGAGCTATTGGATTTGGTTACTAGTGTCTTGGTTATAAGTGTTGTCAACAGTTTATAATAACATCCGTATTTACTGTTCACATATACTGATCTTGTCCGGTAGTAGGATTTACATTAATTATTGTTTTATAATAAAATCTGTCTAGTATAGTTTTTGATTGGGTTTTTATGTAGTGTAATTTTTGATTGGATTTTAATGTTATGCAGTTCTATTATACTGATTTGTATGTTTGTTGCTAACCACGTTTTGGTGCACTTGTATGATAGGTGGTGTATATTGATGCTGGGATTGCTACAAGTTGGAAGGTAGGAAAAATTATTTTGTTGCACTCTTTCGCATTCAAATCAATTATGCTTGCATTCATGTATTTTATATCGACATTAGTAGATCATTATTCTTAGTATGTATTGTTTTGGGTAGCTACGGTTATTTTCATTGTTACTATTGATCATGGATAGTTGGAAACTACGTATAAAATATTAGGGATATATATATATATATATATATATATATATATATATATATATTGGTTTGGCATTTGACTCCATTTGATTACATGCATTCTAATGTCATAACTGTGGTTTTTTAAATTTATAATATATCAGTAAATTGTAAGCATGAATGCATATAGCAATCTACAATAATAAATATTTATAGCTAATCATGCTATGAAAAGGCTGTTTTTTTTTCAAACTTTCATATATTAGTCTTATGCTGGAGCTATGAATGATTTTCATAGCAAGCAAATGGTGCTATAGAAGATAGTCATGAACTTTTCTATAGCGTTTTTAGATATTATAAATAAACTAGCATGTCAGCATATTATAGCGATTAAATAACGTCGTAAATGTTAGCAGCATCGTTCTATGTACATGTTCTATAGTAAGCGATGAAACGCTCTAGAATGTATTTGTATTGACACATAGTGTCTAAGACAACAACAAATCATGCTATAAAATAAGGTTTTCTATAGCATTTCACCAATGCTAATGTATATTTCTGATCTATTACAACTTATTGATATATAACGTTTATAAATGCTTTAGTTTTATTTTATAGCGGATATTAAATGCTATAATGAGCGTATTTGTTGTAATGCTTATTCAGTTCACTTCACCTAAGTATGTCCTTGAATCTACATCTCGGACTAGAATAATTCAATGATTTATGCTTTAATTATGCAAAGAGAATTTAGGTTTCATTTATGGCAATTTTTTAATTGAAAGAAATGGACTAAATTAGATGAAACTGTTTGCAATATCGAATACTTTATTTTGTATATAATTGGAATAGTTGATTTTTTTTTAATTAAACGTTGAATTGACAAATAAGTTAAGTGAGTATTGAATGTAATAAAATTATCAATCTCCTAGCTGTAACTTGTAACATGATTTGCGAATTGTTTTATACTACAATTGGAATTTATTTAATATATTAAAATTCCAAATTAAATTACATTAGAAGTTAATTTAATTTGAATGTGGCCCAAATCAATGTTAGCCAAAAATCCATTTCTTATTCCTATTGCTTTTGGATCCTACTTTGCTCGTTTCTTCTAGCTCAAGCTCGATCCCTTCGGTTTAAAAAAAAGGAAAATTTCTAAATTCTTCTAGCTTCAGAAAATCCCGAGCAACGGAAAATTTTAAAAATATAGAATTATTCTCCTATTGCAGATGCTTTCATAGAGGGGTAGCTGAAATTGGAGCACGACCTAATGAAGGTGATAAGAGTGAAGACGGTGCATTGGAGGGTGGTGGATCTCATTCTGGGCAGCGTGACTTGATGGGTGCGTTTGGTACTAGGAAGAGCAGCAAAAAAGCACCTCGCAAGGAGGAAGATGTCGGCTTGAATTAATTGATGATGGGACACGAAGGCGATGAGTTTTGGCATTGTGATACGAGTAGGAGATGTGTCGATGTGCGGTAAATTGTTTAAATCACGATCCAAAGCCGCAGTTTGGACCCGACTGATTTCATTGTTGATGTAAGAGGAAGGAGGTGGTTTTTTAGGCAACTATGGTCGATTGAGTTAGCTGGAATGATGTTGCTCGATGTTGCTACTAAAGTGTATCCACTGATCATAAATTCAATGTTTCAAAGTGTATTTCTCCCTCAGATCTACATTTTAACCTGTTTGTGTTTTTATAAATATCCATATCCAAATATCATTTAATTTTTGGTTAGTTTGGTTGTTTGCAAATGGATTGCTTATGATTGCTGAATTTATTACTTAGATAGGTTATTTAATCAGGATAATGACTAGGGCAGAAATTTGTAGTTGTCGAATGAGAAACATAGAGTAGACGATTCCCATTTCTATTTGAATTGTAATTATGTAATCCATTTAATTTTGATGCTTGATCAATTTTAAGATCACTAATTATTTGTGAATGCTTATATGTATTACTAGAATATCTTAGAATATAAACTGTAGTAAATTATGCATTTTCAAATATCGATTTGTAGTTTGAATTAAATAAATATCTTGAGTAAATATTAGTGTTTTAACTTATATTTGATAAAATGTATGTTAGATTAGTTAACGTGATTATATAAATTTCATTAAGGTTATCCATTAAAGATTGATTTGTACTCTCTTACCTTATCATTTTATTTCTAAAACCTCATAAGTAAGTTAAAGGAGGTCGTCCATTAAAGATGCTAAGGAGAAGAGAAAAGCTAAAGAAAGTTAGGAAGATTCAAGCTTTGGATTAGTCAACTCAAATCTCAACATCTCAACAAAAACTAAAGTGAACAATGATTTCAGAACCCTTATCTACTTTGGCTATATGGAATATCCATATGTTTTGAATGTTTAAATGATTGTCTTTATGTTTGTTGAATGTTAATATGTTATTTGCATAGAGTAATACTTGAGTAGCTTATACATGCTTGGTTGCATGTAAAATGAGTAGGTTTTAGGGTAAAACCTATAGTTAAACATCTCCAATTTATAAGTTGTTCATAATATGTTTTCAGAGGAGATGAGGTTTATAATTTCATAATTTCCCTTGTTTGTACGAATTTCCAACGAATTTTCTATGTATAAATACAAGATAATTACAGAAAAATTAATCAAGGGATTAATTAATGAATTTGGACTTTAAATTTTTACAAATGATAGAGGACGAAATATTCTTACATCTGTGATTTTTTGGGATTCTTCATTTACATGAATTAGTAACAAAAATCTCCTAAGTTTGATTGCTTAAGGGAGAATTAACGTTAATAAGGTTATTAGCATAGGGAATATAGATATTTTATATTTTGGAAATATATAACTCTGAGGAAAACTAATTTTGGTTAATCTACTTTTTATATAAGCTAATAAGATTTTAACAAATAAATTGGAGTTGGTAAAAGACACTTCTTCAAAAGGAATAAAGAAATTTCTTTCTATTTACTGCCAAAGTCACAACCTCTATTCGGAAGTACCTTTCGGAACGGTCGAAAGCACCTTCTGCTTCCTCCTATAAGCTTCGGATGCTTGTAATGTTACATGTTGACATTTGGGGTATCCAACGCATTTGCATATAGGTTTTCGCATCTAACTTTCGTTTAGGCTTGAGCCAATGACTTACGTTTTAAAGTTATCCACTCTACATGCACCTGTCGCCTTTGCATATGGGCTTTGATCGTTGTGCTTGGAAGATAACATTATTTTTAAACCATACAATTGTTGGAGAATGGAGTTTTGATGACAACAACCTTATTTCAATTATTATTTTTAATTAATGATTATAAATTATATAATAACATTTTTGTAACGACCCGGGGAATTCGACTCTCGAATTCCAACAATAATACATAAACCTGTATTAATTACCCGAACTCAAGTATCGAAAACACCAGATAGTTAATGAAAGAAAAAAGAGGGTGTGATAAGAAAGAAAGAAATATTAGAATCGAAGAAAAATAAGAAGAAAAACCAACTAACCAACATAATGTAGAGTCTCACATTGTAGTGGAACAAAATATAATATAGAAATAAATCTTTATTGAGAGCTTTGAAATAAACACTTACAATTATCAGAGCACATCAACACATATTGACAATTATGATAATCTGTCCTTATACAACACACAACGGATTCAATATACATCTTATGTCTGAACTCCTTCAGCATGTCTTCTGATGTCCGTAGCATCCAAATCTAAACCAGGAAAACCTAGTATAACCCGAGCATTATAAACGTTGGATCGGTCAGGTGAACCAAAGTGAGAAAACTCGCTAAGTTTATAAGCATCATCCAACTTGATTTTTAATTCAAAACATTTCTTTTTGAAAGAAAAGGATAATCGTAAGACTGGTCCACACATAAACATGGATGTTTTTCACCTTATGACAACCCAAAACATTTATAAAATCATATTTTTTTCTGATATTATAATAGTGTCTAATCACAAATAAATAGCAATCTAGCGGAATGCTTGCATCTCACGCTCTACATATATATAGTATACAATCAAAACCGCGGGCGCTTATTGGGGACTGGATTTCCAACTACGATAAGGTTTGGAACCACCTTTCAACAATGTATCTTTAGAGGGGAATACACTGGGTTAAACAAGAACATCTTGCAACCCAGTCACACATGACCGATCACTCATTTCGCTTGAGTGTATCGAATGTATACCACAACCGGTTGGGTGCGACCCACCGTTTCACGAAAAGGGACAACATCAAAATAGATTAAAGAAGGAAATGAAATTTCTCTAAATAGGTGATAATTTACCATAATTGGGAGCGACCCACTTAGCCATGCTGCCTACCCACTTTTTTTCATTTCCCGGTTGAAGAGGCTTGAAGTTCCACACTACCTTTAGAACATCACACCAACATTCACTTTGAATGCCACATTATCAGATCAATCAAATCACTAATTGACGTCCACAAGAATACTGTGGGAATTAAGCTAACGGAAGAGTCTTCTCTGCAACCAACATAAATATGTTTGTAAAAATCAATGTATGCGACCCTTAGGAAATACTATGTCAGACATTCATCCATACAAGTCATCCAAGAACATGATGAACCGAAGGCACCCTCCTAGCACATCCTAGGTATCACACTATATATCAGTAGCGAGTAGTACTTGCAAATCCGTAGATTTCAACCATGACCGAATCACAGTATATCTCCGGGTGCTTAAACAGAGATTATAAGCAATCCTTCCATTTCATGAAAATCCACGGTCTTTAATTTCTCCGTCTTGATCAGAATCTAATCTCTTTAATATTTGTGTATTTGCTGGTCAGAATGGATTTCGAATATAAATTCGATCCCAGTCTTTCCGTGCAATCGTATTGGTCTGACTTGGTAGTCGATTATTTAATTATCAAATTCAATCGTAAAAATAAAATTAGATTTACTGGTTCGGTATTCGGCATCAGTTGGCTTCTTTAATTAAAAATAATTAAACAAATGGTAAATTTAAAAATTAATTTTTTTTCGATATTTCGACATAGTATTTCACTTCTTATTTAACATAAGATTACCCTCAAATCTATTTAATTTTTATGCTTAGGGAAGTATCCTATACTCATATCAAATTTCCTATTCCATTATCATTTTCAAAACATTTGCCACATCATTACTCATTATCTATAATTGGGAAATCACTTCGACTTATCACTCGTAAACAACCTTATAAAATTTCTTTTATTTTATTATTTGAAAGTAATAACCAACTCTTATTCTTATAGAAAATCTTTTTCAAAACACAACTTCTTATTTCCTTTTTATCTTGAAAATATCGTTATATTTTCATGTAATCTCCTTTTGTTTTCCGTTACTTTGTCATTTTATATATATCCTTGAGCCCTTTTATTTTCTTTCTCTTCAGAAATCATATATATATATATATATTCTTAAGTCTTTTATTTCCGTTACTTTGGATATCCCATTGTACATATTCTCAACACTTTATTTCATAATTGGAAACATTCCTATTACTTATTCATGAATTTCTATACTTCAACATTCATTAGTTCCTTACTGTAAATTGGTAAGCGAATAATTCCCTAAGTATTAACCCTGAATACTGAAATCAACATCAGATTAACACCCAGAAAATTAGTCAACTCAACCAATCTCCGGATTGGTTCCAATTCTTCAATTTCCTATCTAAACTCCATATCAACCAATATTTTTCCACTCCGAACTCATTCAACCATTTTCCGCTTTGAAAATCTCTTTACGAATTCCTCTCATTTCACTTAATTTCATTATTATGTATCGCCAATTCAAAATCAATGCTTTGACTTCTCATTTCTTTTTATAAATCTCATTTATAAAATCTCAAGTTTAATATAAACCTCTTCTTATCTCGATTCCTTCCTACTTTATTTAAATATTAAGTAAACATTCATTTTAAGCTATCGTATTTGCTAAAATCTCTTTCATAACTTCGTTATAAAACTTGGGTTCAATATAAACTCATTCATAACCTCTTTTCAAATCTCAACCATATTCCATTCCAAAATCGGTTACTTACTCAAATGTTATTCTTTTAAGTAATTACTTAAATTATTATTAGTTCAAATAATAATTTACTTCATCATTAACCATTGAAGAAGTAGTTAACTTCTTCATTTTCTAAAATAAACAGTAAATTTCTTTTTAAACTCTAATTAAAATTTAAAACAAATATTCGTTAAGCTTTCTCAATATATTAATTGACAATAAACTAATTTAACTTAATGATCATATCCCAGTTAAAGCGGTTGACTTAGTCAACTCAAAAAACGATTATTTCTTTAACCAATTCGAGTTAATTTCTCCTTTAAATTAATTAATAATATAATTAATTTAAATAACTTCATTTAATTGTTTCTTAGAAAGAATTAATGCAATTCTTGACCGTTAGGGTAATTTATGCTCAACTGCTTATAAATCTTATATTATCATAAGGATTTGATTTATAAAACTATTTAATAATTTCTTATAAACTCAAAAAATAAATAATAATATTAATTTCTTTTTTATTAAATTTAAATTAACAGATTTCAAAAATCTGTTTTCAGTTATAAAATAAATTTTATAACCTCATTTCTGTCGATTCACCTGACGGTAAATCCATATTGAAAAATGATTGGTTTTTAAGTAATGCCTCCAATTACTCAACCAATATTACCGATTGGTTAATACCATAATTAACGTTGAGTTACGATTCGACAACCAATAAACAAATCAATCATCTAATTAGGTTGGTCATGCCATTCATATAATGGTAACATGAAAATAAACAATAGATTTGTGGAATCCAGTTGAATCCCTCTAACCTATTTTTCCCTACATCCAAATACGTTACCTCAAACAATATTATTCAATTCAATAAACAGATGTAATATCCAATAATAAATAAATAACAGTAATCCAAGCATCCATATTATAATTTAATACGTTTATATAATTATAAACGTAACCAACAAGGTAAGTTACCTCGTTTGGAAATAATCGTTAAAAATAATGATTTGATTTCATTTAAAAATAAATGAATGTTTAAATCAACCAATACATCCTATGTATATATATATATATATATAACCAGCATACAACAAATAATTATCAACCATAACACACAAATTTAATCCCGACTTATATAATTTATAAGTGGGTAAAAACTGAGTGAGTTATACTCACTTTGATTTGATTCTCTTACGGTTCAGTTATAGTTAAATTAAACAGTCATTTAATTTTACTGTAAATCCCAGTTGTCTCCTGCACTGTCCATATCAACTCCATAATATCCCACTTTTTGCCACGATTCTAGTGTATTTTATTTCATCAAATTTTGTCCATGAAATCAGAAGTTACCAATATTTTAGTATATATATTTAAATTAAATTCCTAATTAATTCCCTAAAATTCCTAATTAACCTTATTTACTAAATAATAATATTAGTTGCATTTTATACTATGGGCTGATTAAAACTTCCCCAGGTCTGTAAATGGCGAATGCAAGTTCTAGCCACCATCGTTTTAATTCCTGTCACGTTTAAGCATCATAGAATTATATACAATTTAATAATATAGTTAAAACTTTGTTGAGACCATCAGTAAAGCAGCCGACTTCCCGTTAAATCTCTCCCCGGTCGATTTCACGAATCATGTTACTGCTTCACATTTCCTCCTTCTACACGTGTCTCCTTTAAACTACCCCATTTTTCTTTTTTTTTCTGCCTTCGCGAAAAATAAACTGTCACCGCTTTAATCCCCTCTTGCCCAACATTCTACCGCTCCAAAATGCTCGCTTTTTGTTAAAAAAAAAACAATAAGGTCGACTTCCTTTCAGGCCTTGTTCAAAATTTGCCTGATCCTCCCTTTGTTTACTACCCTCATTGTTCTCGTGCCCCACTGATCTCCAGCATCAACCACAGCGCCCACTTCCCCAATGCCGCCATTTGCTTGCAGTATAACCCCGAACATCACCAACTTTGAGAGAAATTCTGACCCATCCATCCCCTCATGGCTCATCATGACCGTCCAAACTGTAGAGCTTGCCAAGCTCCTGAAGATTGATGTTGGGAACATTTGATATTAATGAACGAATTTAGAGATAGAGGGAGATTAAATTGGGGAGTTGTTGATCATTAATTTTATGATGGAGGTGTTGTGTTTTGAAACAGTTGACCACGCATGTATTTTTGACCAAAATTTAGGGTTTTTTATGATGCGTAGGTATATATATATATATATAGGCATAGGTTAGAATATTTTAATATTAATCGATACTTTACCATGAAGTAACGCAATAAAACTACTACATACGATATTTGATCGAGATGAAACTCAAAATCTTTGCATAATTTTTTTTTCTGGACACGATGAGATAGGTTTCGTCGAATTCCGAGGTCGTTTGTAAAAATCCCTTTATAATTCACATGTGAAAAACTAGGCGTTTAAATTGCCCATGATCACAAAATAAATCCAAATAACTTGAAACTTGAAACACTACAAATACTAACTACTATGGATTTAATAAAATCAGTTTCGCTGAAAACGGAGTATGTATGACAGTCGATTATTCCATTATTCTATATTTCCAAATTAAATCAATAAACGATTAAATAAAAACTAAGCGTTTATCGTTGCCCCAATCAAATGATAAGTCCGATCGATTCGAAAATCGAATTCTTATAATAACTTATTATTATGGTTCCAACATCACACGTTTTGTCGCATTTCGAGATTGTTTTCCCCTGAATGATATTTTACGCGCAAACCGATGCTATTTTGGACTCCAAATTATCCGGTCGCCAGGAGTAATACATCACTTATCTATCCCGACACAAAACATCAATACGAATTCAACGGAATTCGTTTCGTGCCTTAATTCGATCTTTATCTTGAGTTACCAATAAATTCCCTTCAAATTGAATTATTATAATTTATAAATGATTCCATAGTGACTATTTGAAAATTTGAATTGGACATAACTGACAATCTATAACATGAAATCTCCATTTTTTCTTTCACTAGAAAATTATAATCAAATAGATTCAAATATTTCTTATTTCATAGAATTTTGACTTATATCGGATCTTGTATATTAAATTGAAGTTCAAAACTCAATATTAGGAAATACCACTCAATATATTTAAATCCATTTAAAATTCTAAATCAATATTTAAAATAATAAACTATATTAAATATCTAACTCCTAAAAATACGAGACTATACATTCCTTCCCCCTTAAAAGAATTTTGTCCTCGAAATTACTAAGGTGGTAAAAATGTTACAACCCATTAATCTTTCTAAAATCCAATTTATTTTAAATCAAAAACCAATCCATTATTGTTAATTAATAATTTTCGAAAATATCAAAAATATTCTAACACCTTAAATTCCCCAAAAAATTCGGCAGAGTCTCCCATGTACAAAGGGACTTCTACGATATCGTAGGAACAAATAATATATATATATATATATATATATATATATATATATATATATATATCAACCCACACGGACGGAAAACAAAATCCAAATACCAAAACTTATATTTTTGCATAGGCGTACCTTATATAAGCGTTCTTGAGCATACTTTCTCAATTTAAGTGTTATATAAGCAACCAAAATTAATCATCAAAGCCTCCTGGTTCCTGTACTTAACTCCATTCAACATGTAAATAACAATTTCATGAAATTCTTCAATAACAATTCATTAATTAACTAGTGTAACTATAAAAAAATTCAAAATCAAACATATAGCATCATTCATATGCAAGTACTGGGTTAAATCATTTGGTTTAAATTCATATGTGATTCCATTCCAATTTATTAGATTGGAATTCATTCTCTTTAGCTTTCAATTCATTCATCTTCTTATTAATCCATAGTTGAATTATATTCAACCAATCCAAAGCACAATCAATAATCAATCAACAACCAATGCACATCCAACTTAACCAAATCAATTAAATATACATTCAATATTAATACTTAATTGGTACTAAGCCAAGCAGGAAGACTAACATTAGTTAAATCCATTGTAATATTTATGCAGGTGTATTGGGCTAGGATGTATATTCTTCCGACCAAACTCATTAACATGATACGTTCTGCTTTTATGAAGTTCTTTTGGAGAGGTAGACTAGAGGGTCGGTACCATGCTCTAGTAGCTTTTAAGATGCTTGAAAAGCCAATACGCAAAGGAGGGCTGGGAATAGTGAACATGGCAGTCTGGAATAGAGCAGCTTTTTTAAAATCATTGACAACTTCCTCAGCATAAACGATAATATATGGGTCGAATGGTCATATGAAAATGTCATCAAAGACAAAAACTTTTGGTCTATGGATGCTCCGCAAAACCTGAGCTGGACTTAGAGGAGCATTTTCAAATATAGAGAGGAGATTATGCCATACTTTTGTTATAAAGTGAATGATGAAGTTAATGTGGAATTGTGGAATGATCCTTGGTTGAAAAGTGGACTAATTCTGAACAGAGCACTGACAGAAATTGAAATTGAAGTAACGGGCATGAGTCGTACTGTAACGGCGAGACATTTCCTTCACAATAATGTTATTACCTTACCTCAGACTGCAGTGCCGAAAATAAACCAAAAATGGAAGAATGCATGCAAGCTAAAAGTTGGTGAAGCGACTGACAAAATCACTCAATCAAAAATGAAGGCAAGTCATACATGATAAGGAATATGTACCATAAATTTGCTGGCTTCAATTTGCTATCAAATAACAAGTGGAGCGGGAAGATTTGGCATAAGGACAATTATGAGAAGGAAAATTTACTTCTATGGAAAATAATTAACAAAGATGTCTTTACAAAAGAGAAAATCCATGCGCATGAAATGCAAATAGATCAAACGTGTATGATGTGTGGAGTGTGTGAGGAAAGCATCAAACACTTATTCCTTGAATGCGGAACCAACTTTGCTGTTTGGTTTAGACTAATGACTAGCATTGGCAGGAATGTGACAAGTCGCAACAGAAGTATAGAATGGAGAAACTTATGTAATCAGACAAGTAGGAAGAGAAAAAAAGGTAGGTTGTTGTGCTATGCACTTAAGAAATACGTTAGCTCGGTTTGGAGAGAAAGAAACTGAAGAAATTTCAAGCCTGATGAAGCTAGAAGTAGTGAGCAACTTGGAGCAAGCGTGAGAATGGAAGTTAGGAATGGTTTGAAATTACTTAACTTTACGTTCGACCTGGTAATCATGCAAGCGCTCCTTTAGTTAATTTTGTTTATATTTGTTGTGTTGTTCTTCCAGTGTTAATGTACCATGTCTCTTTGTATTCTTGTGTGTGTTGTACTCTAACCTTCCTCGGTACATTAATAAAAGTGGTAGGGGTCCACTAAACCCTGTCGGCCTTTCCAAAAAATATATTTAATTGGTTATCTTAACTTTGGTTTTTAATCGATTAATATCTGATTGATTTCCATAATTATTATTCATTCTTAACTTTATTCAACCAAGTTAATTCTAATTTATATTCAATTGACTAATTTATTTTCAAAATTAGTGTACTTCCATTTAAAAATTCAAATTATGATATGTATTCCAAATATCATCCAATTCCTCTTCAAATTTTATTTAACTTATTTTTAAGTTAAATTCTGATTCATTTCAACTCCAAATTAAAATTCTCATTCACAAATTCTATATGTGAAATCTCTTCGGGTTATAATAAACCATTCATATTTTTATTCCAATTTGAATTTTATTCAAATCATTCAAGCAAATCAATATATAAGTAATTTGAAAAAAATTATTTCTTTTCTATACAAAAATATAATTTGGGTAAAGTTATTCTATTTACCCTCTTTACAAAACAACATCGTGTTAGTTTAGTTCAAAATTGAACCAATCAAATAAAACACTATAAAACATTTGCATAAAATCTATAAATACGCAATCTCATATACACACACACACACACACATTCAACTCAATCTAGGGTATTACTAACCCCATCTCTATCGAGTTATGCCATAGAGCCAAGATTATTACTAAACCTTGCTCTGATACCACTGTAAAGACCCGGGAAATTCGACTCCCGAGTTCCAACAATAATACATAAACCCATATTACTTTCCAGGACTCAAGTATTGTAAACACCTGATAGTTAATGAAAGAAATAGAGGGTCAGATATGAAATAAAGTAATATTAGAATAAAAGAAAAAGAAGAAGAAGAACCAACTAACCAACACAACATAGAGTCTCACAATGCAGCGGAACAAAATATAATACAGAAATAAATCTTTATTGAGAGCTTTAAAATAAATACTTACAATCATCAAAGTACATCAATACATCTGGATAGTTATGATAATTTGTCCTTATGTACAACACACAGTGGAATAAATATACATCATACGTCTGAACTCCTCTAGCACATCTTCTGAAGTCCATAGCATCCGAATTAAACATGTGAAACCCGGTCTAAACCGAACATTACATACGCTGGATCAATCTGGTGAACCAGAGTGAGAAAACTTGCTAAGTTTATAGGCATCATCCAACTTGATTTTAAAGTCAAAACATTTCTTTTCGACAGAAAAGGATAATCGTAAGACCGATCCACACATAAACATGGATGGTTTTTGCCTTACGATAACCCAAAACATTTTTAAAGTCATATCGTTTTCTGATATTATAATAGTGTCTAAAAACAAATAAATAGCAATCTAGCGGAACGCTTGCATCTCACGCTCCACATATATTGTATGCAATCAAAACCGCAGGCGCTTATTGGAGATTAGATTTCCAACTATGACAAGGTATGGAACCACCTTCCGATAGTGTATCTCTAGAGGGGAATACACCGAGTTCAACACAAACATCTTGCAACCCGACCACACATAATCGACCACTCATTTCGCTTCAGTGTATCGAATGTATATCACCCACGGTTGGGTGCGACCCACCGTTTCCCAAAAAGGGACAACATTAAAATAGACTAAAGAAGGAAATGAAATTTCTCTAGATAGGTGATAATACACCCTAAATGCGAGCGACCCACTTAGCCATGTTGCCAGCCCGATTTTTGTCATTTCCCAGTTGAAGAGGCTTGAGAACACTACCTTTAGAACATTACACCACCATTCACTTTGAATGCCACACTATCAGGTCCATCAAATCACTAATTGACGTCCACAAAAATACTCTGTGAATTAAGCTAAGAGAAGAGTCTTCTCCACAACCAACAGAATAATGTTTGTAAAAATCAATGTACGTGACCCTTAGGAAACACTCTGTCAGACATTCATCCATACAAGTCATCCAGGAATAGGATGAACCGAAGGCACCCTCCTACCACATCCTAGGTATCACCCTATAGATCGGTAAAGAGTAGTCTTGCAAATCTGTAGTTTTAACCATGATCGAATCACAGTATATCACCGGGAGCTTAACTAGAGTTTATAAGAAATCCTTCCGTTTCATGAAGATCTACGATCTTCAATTGCTCTGTCTTGATTAACATCTGATCTCTTTAATATTTACATATTTGCTAGTCGAAATGGTTTTCGATTATAAATTCGATCCTGGTCTTTCGTAGTATCGGCCAGATTTGGTAGTCGATTATTTAACTATCAAATAAAACAACCATTTAATCATAAAAATAAAAACAGATTTACTAGTTCAGCATTCATCATCACTTGGCTTCTTTAGTTAAAAATAATTAAACAAATGGTAAATTTAAAACTTAAAAATCTTTTCAATATTTCAACATAGCATTTCACATCTTATTTAACATAAGCTTATCCTCAAAATTATTTAATTTTTATACTTAGGAATATATCCTATACTCATATCAAATTTCCTATTCCATTATCTTTTTCAAAACATTTGCCACATCATTACTCGTTATCAATAATCGGGAAATCACTTCAACTTATCACTCATCAACAACCTTACAAAATTTCTTTTATGTCATTATTTGAAAACAATAACCAACTCTTATTCTATTAGAAAACCTATCTCAAAACAAAACTTCTCATTTTTTTAATCTTGAAAATATCATTATATTTTCATGCAATCTCCTTTTGTTTCTCGTTACTTTGGAAATCTCATTTTATATATATCCTCAAGACCTTTTATTTTCTTTCTCTTCAGAAATCATATATATATATATATCTATTTATATTTAAGTCTTTTATTTCTGTTACTTTGGAAATCCCATTATATATATTCTCACTCTTTTATTTCATAGCTTGAAACATTCGTATTACTTATTCATGAATTTCTATAATTCCACATTCATTAGTTCCTGACCGTAAATTGGTAAGCGAATAATTCCCTATGTATCAACCCTGAAGACCAAAATCATCATTAGATTAACACTCAAAAAATCACTTAACTCAACCAATCTTCGGTTAGGTTCCAATTCTTTAATTTCCTATCTTAACTCTGTTTCAACCCATATTTTTCCACTCCTAACTCATTCAACAATTTTCCGCTTTGAAAATATCATTTCAAATTCCGTTCATTTCACTTAATTTCATTATTAAGTTTCGCCAATTTAAAATCAACGTTTTGACTTCTCATTTCTTTTTATACATCTTGTTTATAAAATCTCAGGTTTAATATAAACCTCTTCTTATCTCGATTCCTTCCTACTTAATTTAAATATTATGTAAACATTCATTTTAAGTTATCGTATTCACTTGAATCTCTTTTATAACTTTGTTATAAAAACCTGGGTTCAATATAAACTCATTCATAAGCTCTTTTCAAATCTCAACCATATTTCATTCCAAAATTGGGTACTTACTCAAATGTATTTCATTTAAGTAATTGCTTAATTATTGTTAATTAAAATAATAGTTTACTTTATCATTAACCACCAAAGAAGTAGTTAGCTTCTTCATTTACTAAAATAAATAGTAAATTCCTTATTAAACTCTTATTGAAATTTAAAACAATATTCATTAAGCTATTTCAATATAGCAATCGACAATAGACTAATTTAACTTAATAATCAAATCCCGGTTAAAGCAGTTGACTTAGTCGACTCAAAACACGATTATTTTTTGACTAATTCCAATTAAATCCTCATTTAAATTAATTAATAATATAATAAATTTAAATAACTTCATTTAATTATTACTTAGAAAAATTGATCCAATTCTTAACCGTTAGGTTAATTTCTTCTCAACTGCTTATAAATCTTATATTAACGCAAGGATTTAATTTATAAAACTATTTAATAATTTCTTATAAACTTAAAAATTAAATAACAATATTAATTTCCTTTTTCATAAATTTCCATTTGGAATAACAGATTTGAAAAATCTATTTTCAGCTATAAAATAAATTTTATAACCTCATTTCTATCGATTCACCTGATGGTAAATCCATATTAAAAAACGATTGATTTTTAAGTAATCTACCTCCAATTACTCAACCAATATTACCCTTTGGTTAATATCATAATAAACATTGAATTAAGATTCAACAATCAATAAAAAATCAATCATCTAGTCAGGTTGGTCATACCATTCATATAATGGTAATATGAAAATAAACAAAAAAAAAGAGGAATCCAATTGGATCGCTCCAATCTGTTTTTTCCTGCATCCAAATACGTTACCTAGAACAATATTACTCAATTCAATAAACCGATGTAATATTCAATAATACATAAATAATAGTAATCCAAGCATCCATATTATAATTTAATACATTTATATTATTATAAACGTAACCAAAAAGATAAGTTACCTCGTTTGGAAATAATCGTTAAAAATAATGATTTGATTTCATTTAAAAATAAACGAACGTCTAAATCAACCAATTCATCCTATATATATATAATCAGCGTACACCGACTTATATAAAATATAAGTGGGTAAAAACCGAGTGAATTATACTCACTTTGATTTGATTCATTTACGGTTTGGTTATTGTTACATTAAATAGTCGTTTAATTTAATCGTAAATCCCAGTTGTTTCCTGCACTGTCAAGATCAGTTCCATAATGTCCTGCTCTTTGCCACGATTCCGATGTATTTTATTTCGTTAAATTCTGTCCATAAAATCAAAAGTTTCCAATGTTTTAGTATATATATTTAAATTAAATTAATTAATTTCCTAATTAACCTTATTTATTAAATAATAATATTAGTTACATTTTATACCATGGACTGATTAAAACTTCCCTACCGCTGGAAATGGCGACCGCAAGTTCTGCCCACCATCGTTTTAATTTCTATCATGTTTAAACCTATGCAATTAAAGCCCCGCAAAAGCCCCGCTATAACCCGTAGCACCCTTCAGCCGCTACGCTATTTCAATTTAGCCCCGATGAACAGTAAATCTGCTTCTAGCGCCGCTATTTTCTGCTGCACCCGCTTTAGCATTTTTAATATACAACGCTTGATTTTACTAGTTCTCTTTTTAATAAATTCAATAAAGTTAGTCTAAAGAACTAAATTTATGAAATAAGTTCCCAATATAAGGTAGAAATCTATTATAGTCAGTAAATCTATTGTTATAGTCAGTAAATCTAATGTACATAACAATGATATTGTTTGATTTTGTTACATAAGATTAATTAATATTGATTTCTTCTACATACATAATGTGAGAATGATAATTAATTAAGTTTTAAATATTTGGTTTTACATCTAATGAACCTTTTTTTGTCTCCGTCATTTCCCCGCTATTTCCTTGCTTTATCACTGCTACATCTTTTTTGCACCTCCACTACTATTGAACCGCTAAGCGCTTTAACTACACAGGTTTATAGAATTAACTACCATCGTTCACTTACTTTCAAGCATCATTCAAAATTTGCCCAATTCTCCCTTCATTCACTACCTTCGTTGTTCTCGTCCAAAGCATTATCCAACGCTACTAAACCCTTCTCACCATGGCATTGCCTTCCCGACCACTAGACCTGTAACACCCCGTGATTCTGTAACGCTAAGATTCACAAATCAGGGCAGAATTAATAGTTAAAGTCAAAATCAAGGGAAACGGGTTGCACATTGCGTTCGTCTCGGAATTCTGCACGAAAACGAGTCCGAGTTTGCGTAAATCGGAGTCCGTACGAGGAAGATATGGCCTCCGGAAGATTCAGCGAAATTCAAATTTCAAAACAGGTCAAGTTCAAAATTCAAATCGGACCCAGATTGGGCTAGGCGGGAATTTTCCCGCCCAAGGCACCCAGGTCGACTGGGTAATCGACCTGGGGCACCCAGGTCGACTGGTCAGTCGACCTGGGTCGGGTAGTCGACCTGGGGGTCGACCCCCCTGCTTTTTCCTGTTTTCTGCACCTGGTTCGTTCTTATGTATCTGGACGCCATTCTGACCAGATTCGTCCGCCTAACACTATATAAACAGCCCTGGTCTTCTTCTCTATTCAAAATTCTTTTCTTCCCTTATGCTGCAAAGATTCTTGTTAGACATGGCTTCTCCTCCTCCTCTAAAATATATAAATAAATAATATATATAAAATAAACCAAGACGAGGAAATGCTGCTAAAAGATTTTCAAGAAGAGGTTCGAGTCAAGCTAGGATTCAAGAGGAGGTTCAAACGACTTCAACGACTATTTTTCTACGAATCTTAGCAACACCATCTTTCTGTTCTGATCTAATCTCTGTAAGTCAGTTATTTCTAGATTTGAATGTTTTTCTATGTTCGTGACATGAAATTAAAGGAATAAAAGAATATGCCAAATCTCTCTCTCTATTCGAATCAGTGCCTATACTCTTGAACCTAATTAAGAACTGTTATGATTCGAGGACAAATAAGACCGTGACTATGAAACTATGGACCTTAAAACTATTGCCTATGACTATGAACATTGCCTATGACTATGGACATTGCCTATGACTATGAACATTGCCTATGACTGTGACTGTGACTATGAGGATTGTTTTCTTGACTAAGCCTATGCCTTTGATTAGGAAATATAAACTATTGCCTATGACATAACAAGGACATCTATGATTAAACACCTGTGATTCATGACTAGGAAAGTGTTGCTTAAGTTTTGTGACTATGAAATTGGGTCTAAACCCGATCATCTATTCTGTCTATTCTTGGTTATTCTTGGTTTTAGACCTTGGGAATTTACCTATTAAGTTAGGTCTACCCATGTTCTTGAACCTATGTCTCTGTTCTGTCTATTCTTAGTTTTAGACTTTGGGAATTTACCTATTAAGTTAGGTCTACCCATGTTCTTGAACCGACGTCGTTATTCAACCCTTTTTATGCCAGTTAGTATGTCTATCTTTTGCATAGCATCTTTGGTTCATTCCCTATTTTCTACGAACCTAGCTTTATTTATAATCTAGGCTGAATCACGATTATGCGAACGGTGGGAATGCGGTTTGGGCAAAATATGAAATTTACTAAAAACATAGTTTAACTAGGAAATTGGCATAAATTGGGAACATGTATTATGGCATGTTCATAGAAATGCAAATTGGATAAATTTGACATGAATTATAAGATGTAATTTGAATCTAATGTTGACGTGTAAATCTAGCATTTACATGAATAGTGAACTAGAGTAATAAGTCTAGAATTAGAATGTTAAATCGGAATTGGATTAGCTAGTTTGGCACGGCAAGTATATTGGCATAAATGTAAAATTGGCCAAAATTGGCCATAATTGGGAGTAATTGGCAGGTTTAGCAAAATCAGGGTTAGTGACACTTAATTTGGTATAGTCCACATACTGAAAAGCATAAGTATGATTTAGAAGGGGAAATGGGCCATAAGAATGAATGTAGACAATTTATATTAAAAGAGTAATTAGGAAATAAGTAAATTAGAAATAATTTACTTATAGAATTTGGCCTGAATGAGGAAATATAAATTTAGACAAACTAAAGGTTTATTAACGACATCTCTTTTAATGACACACCAGAAAGTTCTAGGGTGACAGAGAGGATAGTGTCTAGGCTTGGGTTTGGAAAATACAAGTTTCCTGCTCTCCCTGGCTATCCCTAACTGATCCGACGAACGGGATGGTTACTTTCAAAACTTGATTTGAAAATAAATTGAAACCCTTTGAACTTAGAAACCACGAATATGCCTAGCCCGAGGTTAGACTGAGTTGCGATGTAAACCTGCCCGGAACCAACCGGCACATCCAGTAGTCGCAACAATACCTGTCTAATGTGAGTGGAAGTGGCTTTAATTTATTTAGTTAAAGCTAGAACAAGAATGGTAGGGTTAAGTTAACTAAGACACTTAACCAGTTCAACATGATAACTAGACTGATGGGTGGGGTTAGGTTCAGACTGACACTTAACACAGTTAAGCTAGAATGGGAGGGTTAAGTCCATAGGAACACTTAACCAAATTAATACAGTTAAGCTAGAATGGGAGGGTTAAGTCCATAGGAACACTTAACCAACTTTACACAGTTAAGCTAGGATGGGAGGGTTGAGTCCATAGGAACACTTAACCAACTTAACACAATCAAGCTAGAATGGGAGGGCTAAGCCCATAGAGACACTTAACCAAACTCAAGATATCAAAACGAGACTTATAGGGGTTAAGTAAAGTTTAATACACTTAGCCAATTTGATATGTTAGCTGGGCTAGACCGTAGGGTTAAGTAAACTTGAACACTTAACCATTAGATTGTGATAAAAGAATAGGGTTAAGTCTAAACATGAAGGGATAATACTTAACCATTAATAACATGTTAGTTAAAACAGACGGGCAAGGTTAAGTTAAAAAGGAACACTTAACCAATACAGGGTGAATGGGTAGGGTTAAGTAATAAGAAATACTTAACCAATATAGCTTGGTTTGTGGTGGGGTTAAGTCAACATGAATTACCGATAACACTTAACCAGTATAACAGGATGAATGAAGAGGGTTAGGTTGGCTTGAATTGACTAATGACACTTAACCAATCCAAATTAACGGAAAAGAGAACTAAGTAGTAAACCTTAGTTAAGAAAACAACGATTCTGGAAACTAAGTAAATCTTAGTAGTAATTCTTAGTATAACACGGGTAGGAGCGAATGTCCGTCTGAGTAAAAAGGAGGCTCCAACGAATTGGGTTACGAAGCCCGAGGCTTCGAGGGGACGTGAGGGTACTCTTGGTATCCCTCTGTGAGGCTGCAGATGATCCTCCTGGGCTCACAGAGGTTAAGGTCTGCGTAGAAGAACCTGGGGTATGCCTTGGTTGCAATATATGACAACCTAAAGACTAGGATGGACCGGCGTGATTCGGCGAGGAAACGGTAGCCTTGTGATAGCAACTCGTCGTCTACCATCCATCTTCAGTCAATCGGGATACGTGAGGCAGAAAGGCTGAGAACTCCAAAAGACCATATACTTGCTATCTAGTTATGGGTGAGGATGGCCATAGGATAGTAGGGGCACCGGGGCCGGCGTACAGTTCTCATTTTTCAAGGTGTGCCTTTCATTAGTTGAGGGAGGGGTCAAGTGGGACCATAGCCACTGGAACAAAAACAGACCTTAGTATCTGCATCGGCATATATCTGAAAGCTCCCGACCAAGTTCTGTATTCCTTGATTTGCCCTGTCACTGGACTCGGACCGCACATTATAGGACATGTGCATCTAGACAAGCGATAACGATTCGCGATACATGCGTGGGGAAGTATAGGAACATATACCACTCTAGGTAGTGTGTCCTAGACTTGGGGGCGTCGATTGGACTAGGGGGAATAAACCCTGAATCCAAGAAGCGTTCAACAGATAGCGTAAACTCTAGTTGAATCTAGAAGGCTCTTGGTAGAAAACCCTAGATTAAATCTAGGTAACAAATAAATAAATGGATGCCTGAAGGCGATGGAAAATACAGGGATTGGGATCACGTTAGCGTTACTAGTTGGGACACTAGTTAGGTGGTGTAGAGAAATAGAAACCAGTATAACAAGGAAATAGCGAAGCGGCGAAAGTATTAGAGAGCGTATCCAGTTTATCTTATCTTGATATATCTTGTGTTAACCTTGTCTAATCTTGCTAACCCTATCGTCATGGTGTTATCTTGTATTCAGTTAATTCATGTCATTCTGTTTTTCCATGTTCACATGCTAGAAGTTACTGAACTTACTCAGGCTTTATGTCTGACTCTGTTTTTCTTTCGTCTTCTTTTCTTCCGTTTCCCCCCCCAGGTAGTAGAGGAGGGAGTAGTATAGCTCAGTTTAAGTTGGACTGTCACTCTTTCCCAGCTTGAAGTTTTGTCGAAGTTTTGCTTGGATTCTCTTTTCAGAGGCTGTGGCTGGTTCTTGCTACATTAGGGAATATAGATTTTTATGCTTCTTTATTTTGTAAGAAAGATGACACTCTGATATTGTAAAGAAATCTTTGTACAAACTATTTTATCAATAAAGCAAAGTTTTATTTTCCGCTGTTTAATTTCTGTCTGTCTTGTAATTTATCTGCATCTTTTACCCTAAATGCTCCACAGAACTTAGTGCATTCCCTTTGTGAGTGACACTAACGGACGTGGGGTGTTACACGTGGTATCAGAGCTGAAGGTTACCAGATCAGATAAAGGATTTGAAAAATTATTTTCAAAACGGTTTTTAAAGAAGCATTTTCAAGAGAAAAATTTTATTTTAAAAACATATTCCCCAAAGCCATACGCACTATCTTCTCTTCCTCTGTTTAAATTCTTGTCTCCTTCTTTTTAGAGTCTCTGGGGCTTCTGGCTTTCTGGGAGGTAACCTCATCGATGGGCGAAGTAGTGCCCGGCTTCCATCCATAGCCGTAGTTGTTTCATCTACGGGCAGTTTTCTTTCGAAGCTTATAGGGTTTTCCGGAGGATGGAGGCAGTTTTCGAGAGATTTGTCAACATGACTACACACGGAAGGGGATGAGGAGTTTGGCTAAGGAGCACAACCCTAGGATAAGGAATTCATGGATGTAGATTTAGCTCACGAAGGAGGAAGAAATTATAAAACCTAAGACAAGAGGAAGTATCTTTACTAGGGTATGATAGGGCATATACTTAAGGACAAGGGCAAGAACGAGGAACAAGGTTTTCAGAAGGGCAAGAACCTACTTTCGCCACCAAGCGTACCTAGAAGAAAGGTAGTAAAGTTCTGTTGGAAGAGTCTAGTTTTGTTGTTCTTTCCTTTGGTTTTAGCGCTTCACATTTGTTCATATCCACTTCCATAGTTGAGTCTCTGCACCATAGTACTTGTATAGTAAAAAGATCCCACTAGAGTCTCAAATCCAATTGGTGGTCCGACCAGTTTATTTTTGGTTAGTAGGGATTTGAGAATAGCTATCGAGTTTGCTTATATCGTCTCACATAGATCGTCTAAATTCGGAGGAGATATTCCTTGGGTGCTTGTCTGATATTGGTTTAGGCCTTTGGGGCTTGTACTTGAGGGATGTCGAGTTCGACTAGGATGGTTTGCGTGAGAGATGAATAGATGTGACAGGAACTCTAAAAAGCACGTAGTAACCTCTCGACCCTTATAGTTATGGCATGGCGGATAAGAGGGATACCTCTAATCATCTTAGTACATATACTTGGTGCCGTAATTGACATCTATTTATTTTGGAAATGGAGATCGGAAACTTCACAATCATGAAGTAAAATTAGTTAAGATACAGTGGAGTAAAGCTCAAGAAGGCTAGATACTAACATCATACCCTTTTCCTTAAGGGTGCATCCTTGATTTCTTTGTTTAGGAGCTTTGCGCATAATTGTTTCTCTCTTTCCAAAGTATATCCTCAAGGTCGTATCTTCGATCCTTAGGTAGAAGCCAATGGATGTAAACATGTATTTGAAACATGTTATGATTGGTGGTTGCTAATGGTTGCTCGTGAATGCATATGCATATGTATTAGACACTAGATCAAGTTCGGACGCTTTCATATTGCATTTACAAATATGTATTTGTTTGTAAGTTGAACTTGATATGTTATCATATGGATGTTGCATATGGATGAATGGCTGTGCACGCATGTAGTATTTACATAACTAGGGATGCTTGCATACATGATTGGACGCATGGCACTGACATGATTCGCATTAAGGAGGTCAACTGAATCAGTAGATCGCCTGATTTTGCATTAGATAAAGACATATACACACTATGCATATGAACATGAAGGCATTAGAAATCTTTTAAGGATAATGAATGCATGTGATTGAATGGTTGAGTAGATGGGTGATTGGATGGTAGGACACATTCTTCCTAACTTGGAGATTTTGGGGACGAAATCCTTTTAAGTGGGGGAGAATGTAACACCCCGTGATTCTGTAACGCTAAGATTCACAAATCAGGGAAGAATTAAAAGTTAAAGTCAAAATCAAGGGAAACGGGCTGCGCCATTGCGTTCGTCTCAGAATTCTGCATGAAAACGAGTCCGAGTTTGTGTAAATCGGAGTCCGTACGAGGAAGATATGGCCTCCGGAAGATTCAGCGAAATTCAAATTTCAAAACAGGTCAAGTTCAAAATTCAAATCGGACCCAGATTGGGCTGGGCGGGAATTTTCCCGCCCAAGGCACCCAGGTCAACTGGGTAGTCGACCTGGGGGTCGACCCCCCTGCTTTTTCCTGTTTTCTGCACCTGGTTCGTTCTTCTGTATCTGGACGCCATTCTGACCAGATTCGTCCGCCTAACACTATATAAACAGCCCTAGTCTTCTTCTCTATTAACAATTCTTTTCTACCCTTATGCTGCAAAGATTCTTGTTAGGCATGGCTTCTCCTCCTCCTCTAAAATATATAAATAAATAATATATATAAAATAAACCAAGACGAGGAAATGCTGCTAAAAGATTTTCAAGAAGAGGTTCGAGTCAAGCTAGGATTCAAGAGGAGGTTCAAACGACTTCAACGACTGTTTTTCTACGAATCTTAGCAACACCATCTTTCTGTTCTGATCTAATCTCCGTAAGTCAGTTATTTCTAGATTTGAATGTTTTTCTCTGTTCGTGACATGAAATTAAAGGAATAAAAGAATATGCCAAATCTCTCTCTCTCTCTCTATTCGAATCAGTGCCTATACTCTTGAACCTAATTAAGAACTGTTATGATTCGAGGACAAATAAGACCGTGACTATGAAACTATGGACCTTAAAACTATTGCCTATGACTATGAACATTGCCTATGACTATGGACATTGCCTATGACTATGAACATTGCCTATGACTGTGACTGTGACTATGAGGATTGTTTTCTTGACTAAGCCTATGCCTTTGATTAGGAAATATAAACTATTGCCTATGACATAACAAGGACATCTGTGATTAAACACCTGTGATTCATGACTAGGAAAGTGTTGCTTAAGTTTTGTGACTATGAAATTGGGTCTAAACCCAATCATCTATTCTGTCTATTCTTGGTTATTCTTGGTTTTAGACCTTGGGAATTTACCTATTAAGTTAGGTCTACCCATGTTCTTGAACCTATGTCTCTGTTCTGTCTATTCTTGGTTTTAGACCTTGGGAATTTACCTATTAAGTTAGGTCTACCCATGTTCATGAACCGACGTCGTTATTTAACCCTTTTTATGCCAGTTAGTATGTCTATCTTTTGCATAGCATCTTTGGTTCATTCCCTATTTTCTACGAACCTAGCTTTATTTATAATCTAGGATGAATCACGATTATGCGAACAGTGGGAATGCGGTTTGGGCAAAATATGAAATTTACTAAAAACATAGTTTAACTAGGAAATTGGCATAAATTGGGAACATGTATTATGGCATGTTCATAGAAATGCAAATTGGATAAATTTGACATGAATTATAAGATGTAATTTGAATCTAATGTTGACGTGTAAATCTAGCATTTACATGAATAGTGAACTAGAGTAATAAGTCTAGAATTAGAATGTTAAATCGGAATTGGATTAGCTAGTTTGGCACGACAAGTATATTGGCATAAATGTAAAATTGGCCATAATTGGGAGTAATTGGCAGGTTTAGCAAAATCAGGGTTAGTGACACTTAATTTGGTATAGTCCACATACTGAAAAGCATAAGTATGATTTAGAAGGGGAAATGGGCCATAAGAATGAATGTAGACAATTTACATTAAAAGAGTAATTAGGAAATAAGTAAATTAGAAATAATTTACTTATAGAATTTGGCCTGAATGAGGAAATATAAATTTAGACAAACTAAAGGTTTATTAACGACATCTCTTTTAATGACACACCAGAAAGTTCTAGGGTGACAAAGAGGATAGTGTCTAGGCTTGGGTTTGGAAAATAAAAGTTTCCTGCTCTCCCTGGCTATCCCTAACTGATCCGACGAACGGGATGGTTACTTTCAAAACTTGATTTGAAAATAAATTGAAACCCTTTGAACTTAGAAAACACGAATATGCCTAGCCCGAGGTTAGACTAAGTTGCGATGTAAACCTGCCCGGAACCAACCGGCACATCCAGTAGTCGCAACAATACCTGTCTAATGTGAGTGGAAGCGACTTTAATTTATTTAGTTAAAGCTAGAACAAGAATGGTAGGGTTAAGTTAACTAAGACACTTAACCAGTTCAACATGATAACTAGACTGATGGGTGGGGTTAGGTTCAGACTGACACTTAACACAGTTAAGCTAGAATGGGAGGGTTAAGTCCATAGGAACACTTAACCAACTTAACACAGTTAAGCTAGAATGGGAGGGTTAAGTCCACAGGAACACTTAACCAACTTAACACAGTTAAGCTAGGATGGGAGGGTTGAGTCCATAGGAACACTTAACCAACTTAACACAATCAAGCTAGAATGGGAGGGCTAAGCCCATAGAGACACTTAACCAAACTCAAGGTAGCAAAACGAGACTTATAGGGGTTAAGTAAAGTTTAATACACTTAGCCAATTTGATATGTTAGCTGGGCTAGACCGTAGGGTTAAGTAAACTTGAACACTTAACCATTAGATTGTGATAAAAGAATAGGGTTAAGTCTAAACATGAAGGGATAATACTGAACCATTAATAACATGTTAGTTAAAACAGACGGTCAAGGTTTAGTTAAAAAGGAACACTTAACCAATACAGAGTGAATGGGTAGGGTTAAGTAATAAGAAATACTTAACCAATATAGCTTGGTTTGTGGTGGGGTTAAGTCAACATGAATTACCGATAACACTTAACAAGTATAACAGGATGAATGAAGGGGGTTAAGTTGGCTTGAATTGACTAATGACACTTAACCAATCCAAATTAATGGGAAAGAGAACTAAGTAGTAAACCTTAGTTAAGAAAACAACGATTCTGGAAACTAAGTAAATCTTAGTAGTAATTCTTAGTATAACACGGGTAGGAGCGAATGTCCGTCTGAGTAAAAAGGAGGCTCCAACGAATTGGGTTACGAAGCCCGAGGCTTCGAGGGGACGTGAGGGTACTCTTGGTATCCCTCTGTGAGGCTGCAGATGATCCTCCTGGGCTCACAGAGGCTAAGGTCTGCGTAGAAGAACCAGGGGTATGCCTTGGTTGCAATATATGGCAACCTAAAGACTAGGATGGACCGGCGTGATTCGGCGAGGAAACGGTAGCCTTGTGATAGCAACTCGTTGTCTACCATCCATCTTCAGTCAATCGGGATACGTGAAGCGGAAAGGCGGAGAACTCCAAAAGACCATATACTTGCTATCTAGTTATGGGTGAGGATGGCCATAGGATAGTAGGGGCACCGGGGCCGGCGTATAGTTCTCATTTTTCAAGGTGTGCCTTTCATTAGTTGAGAGAGGGGTCAAGTGGGACCATAGCCACTGGAACAAAAACAGACCTTAGTATCTGCAACGGCAGATATTTGAAAGCTCCCAACCGAGTTCTGTATTCCTTGATTTGCCTTGTCACAGGACTCGGACCGCACATTATAGGACATGTGCATCTGGACAAGCGATAACGATTCGCGATACATGCATGGGGAAGTATAAGAACATATACCACTCTAGGTAGTGTGTCCTAGACTTGGGGGCGTCGATTGGACCAGGGGGCATAAACCCTGAATCCAAGAAGCGTTCAGCAGATAGTGTAAACTCTAGTTGAATCTAGAAGGCACTTGGTAGAAAACCCTAGATTAAATCTAGGTAACAAATAAATAAATGGATGCCTGAAGGCGATGGAAAATATAGGGATTGGGATCACGTTAGCATTACTAGTTGGGACACTAGTTAGGTGGTGCAGAGAAATAGAAACCAGTATAACAAGGAAATAGCGAAGCGGCGAAAGTATTAGAGAGCGTATCCAGTTTATCTTATCTTGATATATCTTGTGTTAACCTTGTCTAATCTTGCTAACCCTATCGTCATGGTGTTATCTTGTATTCAGTTAATTCATGTCGTTCTTTTTTTCCATGTTCACATGCTAGAAGTTACTGAACTTACTCAGGCTTTATGTCTAACTCTGTTTTTCTTTCGTCTTCTTTTCTTCCGTCCCCCCCCCCCCCAGGTAGTAGAGGAGGGAGTAGTATAGCTCAGGTTAAGTTGGACTGTCACTCTTTCCCAACTTGAAGATTTGTCGAAGTTTTGCTTGGATTCTCTTTTCAGATGTTGTGGTTGGTTCTTGCTACATTGGGGAATATAGATTTTTATGCTTCTTTATTTTATAAGACAGATGACACTCTGATATTGTAAAGAAATCTTTGTACAAACTATTTTATCAATAAAGCAAAGTTTTATTTTCCGCTGTTTAATTTCTATCTGTCTTGTAATTATCTGCATCTTTTACCCTAAATGCTCGACATAACTTAGTGCATTCCTTTTGTGAGTGACACTAACGGACGTGGGGTGTTACAAGACCCTCATATGAGTCCATCACTTGATGCGCCCTACTGATCTCCAGATTCGACCGTAGTGCCCACTTCCCCAGTGCCACCATTTGCTTGAAGTTTAACCCCGAATGTCACTGACTTCGAGAGAAATTCTAACCCATCCATCCCCTCGCGGCTCATCACGAATGGCCAAACTGTAGAGCTCGCCAATCTCTTGAAGATTGATGTTGGGAGCATTTGATATTAACGAACAGATTTAGATATTGAGGGAGGTTAAATTGGGGAGTTGCTGATCGTTAATTTTAGGGAGGAGGCGCTGTGTTTTGAAACAGTTGACAATGCATGTATTTTTGACCAAAATTTAGGGCTTGTTATGATGTGTAGGTATATATATAGGAATAGGTTAGAATATTTTAAGATTAATCGATACTTCACCATGAAGTAATGCGATAAACTACTACATACGATATCTGATTGAGATGAAACTCCCAATCTTAGCATATAAAATATATTCTGGACACGGTGGGATAGGTTTCGTCGAATTTCGAGGTCATTTGTAAAAATCACTTTATAATTCACACGTGAAAAATCACGCGTTTAAATTGCCCACGATCACAAAATAAATCCAAATAACTTGAGACTTGAAACACAACAAACACTAGCTATTACAGATTCAACAAAATTAGTTTCACTTAAAACGGAGTTCGTTTGATAATCGATTATTCCATTATTCTATATTTACAAATTAAATCAATAAACGATTAAACAAAAACAAAGCGTTTATCATTGCCACGATCAAACGATAAGTCTGATCGATACAAAAATAGAAATCTTGTAATAACTTATTATTACGGCTCTAATGACACAAGTTTCATCGCATTCCAAGATTGTTTTCCCTGGAATGATATTTTACGCGCAAACCGACGCTATTTTGGACACCAAATTATCCGGTCTTCAAAAATAATACATCATATATCTATCCTGACTCTAAATGTCAATATGAATTCAACGAAATTCATTTCGCACCTTAATTCAATCATTATCATGAGTTACCAATAAATTCACTGAATTAAATTATATAATTGATTGTTATAATTTATAAACGATTCCATAGCGACTATTTGAAAATTTGAATTGGACATAACTGGCAATCTATAACATGGAATCTCCAATTTTCTCTTTCATTAGAAAATTATAATCAAGTAGATTCGAACGTTTCTTATTTCATAGAATTTCGACTTATATCGGATCTTATATATTCAACTGAAGTTCAAAACTCAATATTACGAACTACCACGATGTTACGAGCTTGTTTTATAATTGTATATAAATTAAACGTTTAAATGTCATTTAATAATGAATTATATATTTTAAATCCATTTAAAATTCTAAATCAATATTTAATATAATAAAATACATTAAATATATGACTACCAAAAATACGGGATGTTACAATTTCTGTCTAGAATATATATATACGCACACATATATATGTAAGGTTTGAATACATGACTTAAATACTGAAGACTGTATAGTTTTAGAGTTCCAAGAGATTCCAGATTCAGAAGAGATTCAAGACTCATGAGTTATCAAGTTACCAAGATATCAAGATTTCAAGAGTTCAAGAAAGATATAGTAATTGAGTCTAATTTATATGTAAGACTCTGAATAACACTCTAGGTTCAAATTCTGATTTTCAAATTTCAAATTCTATTTTCGAATTCTATCCCGATTTCAAATTATTTCAAACTATTATCGTACGTATGATTACAAACATATACGTTTATAAATTTTTAATGTATATAAGTTAATAATATATATAGATATAGTTTTAAATCTTATATCTTTATAGATATGTTTATATAATATATTACTATGTTTCTATATGATTTTACACTTTAGAATATTCATTTAAATTACTAAGATTTGATTCAATAATTTGCAGAATAATATATATGTTTCAACACATTAAAATCAAAATGTTATACGTATGTCGACATACATAATTGGTTCTGTCGACATACAACTATCATAAATTCAATTTTTAAAGGAAGTGTCTTTTCATTATTTGTAATGTTTTTGAAATGTTGTAACCATTGAGACACTATAAATAGGGGGTGATTTCGAATTTTTTAATCATTCTTCTTCTCCATCTTTACGCCTTTACGTACCACCATTAAAATACATCATTTTCTTGATTTCTACGCTTATACTTTGTCGATTTCTACTCAAATTATATCAAACTTCTTCTCTTCTTAATCTCTATAAAAGACTCTCTGAATAGAAGTGCTATTGAAGAGTTATACGGCTGTTGTAATCATTGGGGAATTTTTCGGGAAAGGGTGTGTTCCTTGTAGCCCTAAATTTAAGGAAAAGGAATGGTGTTGACCTTGTAGCCGTGAAATCAAGGGTGTTTGGAGCATTGTTAACTTAATAGCTGTTAAATCAAGGGGTTGTACTTGGATATTGATGATAATAAAACTCTGCGCAATCCAGCGTTGCGTGGGACTAGACGTAGGAGTAATCCGAACCAGTATAAAATCCAGTGTCTTCTTTCCTTTTCTGCATTTTATATTTGCTTATATTTGTGTCTGTGTTTGATTTTGTGTTTGTGATCATCTCTGGTGTGACAATTATTGTGTCATTCATTTAGTAGATTAAACAAGTTTTTTCATAAATTTCTTATAAATGCTATTCACCTCCCCTCTAGTGTTTATTTTGCCTTAAGATCTACATTCCACATTCCCCAACAACAATATATTTGTTGTTGCCTCTATTGTTTTAATGGCTTTAAGGCTTTTGCCTCAACACCCATTGACAGAGTCGATGAGGAATGACTTCTTAAAATACTTTGCTTTATATAAGAATAAGAGGTTTCCGCCTCTTTACCTCTCGACAATGTCGAAGGGATACCTTTCAGAACCTTATTTTATAAAGATAAGGAGCTATCACCCTAATATCTTTTGGTTGCGTCGAAAGGAGTTCCCATCTTTTTTCTAAATAATCCTACAGGTTATTGCCTCAATGCTTATCGGTGGATTCGAAGGAAGTTATTTTACTTGGACTATATTTTATAAAGTATGAGTGGTTGGCACCTCACTTCCTTTCGATGGATCTAAATGGGTTCTTTCTGAATAAAGGTTTTAAAAAGTAATAGGTTATCTCCTCAATACCCTTTTGTGTAACCAAAAAGGTTGTTTCAAATGTAAAGGCTTAACTTAATAAATAACTTGATGGTTGAATGCTTTTGGATTATCGCTTGCAATTGTTGTTTGCTTGAACTTTATTTCTCATAGGTTACAAATTGAGGATTTCAACATCTAAGGAAGGTATTGAAGGGGGATAATGGATGATAGGAGTGTCCCTCTTCTTGAATTATGCATGATTCTTTCGATAGGTAACTATTTCATCACTTTAAATGCTATAATTTGCTTGTCAAAGGCTAGGGAATTAACTTAAACTAGTAAGGAACGACATTACGCTTTTGCAATTGTACAAACACATTAGGGACACCAATGGGATTCACGAAAGGGAAAGTGGGGACACCAAATTACATGCAAAACGTAAATAAACTCATTGGGGACCCCAACCGGGTAAACAAAAGGGATATTGAGGGTACCAACTGCATTTGAAACACATTGGGATGGGTAATCCCATAGCTTTGATAGGTTCTTAGTCATCCTAAAGTGAAAATATATGGTGTGCGATGGGTAGTCCACATTATGAATGAGAGGTTCACAGTTATTTGAAGGTAACACTATGAGTTGAATAGTGGATAACCACCTTGAGAGGTTCATAGTCATTCAAAGGTAATACTATGAGTCAAGCAATGGATAATCATATCGAAAGGTTTGAGATGATTGATCCACATCCATATGTATTTATATATACCACAAAGGATGGTCAATCCAGTTGGAAAGGGAGGAGATCCATAATATGAAAATGATGAAGAATCATTAATTGATGTTCAACTCAAGTAGGGAACTTGAATATGAGTAGGTAACTTGCATATAAGAAGTCAACAAAAAACCGTTAAGACAACTAATTAAGATAGTAGGGATGGGGAATTCATTGTCTGTCGCATTTTGCACATTAGAATGTTGTTATATTATTATGTTCTATCGATTGATAGTGCAGAAGCACAAGGTTAGTTATTTTGTATGTACTAGTGAGAGGGAAACCCATTCCGCTACACAGTGTGGTCTCATTAGATATCGTTTGGAATCAGGTAGGTAAATTATAATTCGAACTATTTTGTTGGCTGACCTAAAGCTTCCAGAGACGTGTAGGGCAAAGTAGTTAATCTAGAATTTCTTTTCCACTGTTTGCTTTTGGAAGTATTTAAAGGCACATATGTTTAATGCCTATATCCATACTTCGATTAACCAAGCAGGGCATCTTCATATATCAATCTAGAGGGTTGTACTTTTATAAATGATGTGAACGAGGTTTTACAAATGGGAATGCAATGAATATTAATTTCAAATTCCCATGTGGTCTAGTGTAACGATTCAATAACATTATGTTTCATATTTTCGAAAGTTAATACTATAAATGACTGTAGCATTTATAGCGTTTAGATTTTAGTCTAATAAAATGGGGTTTATGATTTGGTATCAAAGTATAGGTTTATGAAATTTAAAATCATTATCTTAAAAAAATTCAAAGCTAAATCCAAAATTTTGAGGAAATTACCAAGATATGGGATTACGATATTATAACATACTTGTATTTGGATTATATAAGTATATATATACCCCCATAGTCTTAGGGTTTTTCCTTCGTATCCTACAAGGGTTCATATGTAGATAAGGAAGTAAGATATGGAGTGGAGGAGCGCAAGACTAAATTTTGGTGGTTGAAGCATCACAACTAATGGAAATGTAAAACCTTAAGCTCATAAGAATCAAGGTCATAGGACTAATGAGATTGAAGGTTCTATGTAACAAACCAGAAAATTCGATGCTCGAATTTTTGACACAAATACATCCTATGTCAAAACTCGAGTACCGAAAATCCATAATGTTAAAGAAATAAGTTAGAGGGTGAGATAAGAAAGAATGAAATATTAGAATAGAAGAAAAAGAAGAGGACCAACTAACCATAATACACAGAGTCTCACATCGTAGCGAGATAAAATATAATATAGAAATAAATCTTTATTTAAAAACTTGAAATAATACTTATAATTACCAGAATATAGCGGACAGCCAATTCATCTTGACAGTTATAACAGTCTGTCCTCAATTACAACACACAACGGAATAATATCTAAATATATATCATCTTACCCTGAACCTGTACAACTCGGTCTGACCCAACTAGGTCTGACCCGAGCATTACAAATGCCACTGGTCGGTCTGGTGAACCAACGTGAGAAAACTCACTAAATTATTGGTATCGTCCAACTTGATTTTAAAGTTAAAAATCCTTTCGAAAGAAAAGGATAACTGTAAGACCAATCCATACATAAACACGGACAGTTTTTACCTTACGATAACCCAAACCATTTTTAAAATCATAATTATTCTGATATTATGATAGTGCCTAAATCAAATTAATAACCATCTAGCAGAACGTTTGCATCTCAGGCTCTACATATATAATATAAAATCAAAAACCATAGGCGCTTATTGGAGATTGGATTCCGACTATGACAAAGTATGGAACCACCTGCCGATAGTGTATCTCTAGAGGGTAATACACTGGGTTCAACAAGAACGTCTTGCAACCCACCCCACACATGACCGACCACTCATTTCTCTTAAGTGTATCAAATATATTGTCACCTACGATTGCTAGCAACATAACCGTTCCCGGGAGATATAGAAGTGAAAAGAAGTAAAGAATACAAATATTCTATTGATAGTGACAATACACCTAATGGGGATGACCCACATAGCCATGTTGCCTGCCCGATTTTTGTCATTTCCCGATTGTGAGGCTTGAGGATTAAAATTACCATTTCAGATCATCTGGCCATCATTCACTTTGAATGCCACATCGTCAAATCCTCCAGATATCACTAATTGACATCCACAAAAATATTCTAATGTTAAGCTTAGAGAAGTGCCCTTCTCTGCCATCAACCGAAATACGTTTGAAGAAATCAACGTTCGTGGTCCTTTGGAAATACTTTATCAGAAATTCGTCCATAAAAGTTGTCCTGGGACTGGACAAACCTAAGGCACTTTCTTACCGCATCCTTGGAATTGCCCTATCGATTGGTAGCGATAAGTCCTTGCAATTCGTCGATTTCAACCACGACAGGATCACCATCAAAATATCTCCAGGCGCGGCTCCAGAGAATTCAACGAGTAGTCCTTTCGCTTACGAAGGTCTACGGTCTTTATTGCTCTATCTACAATTCGTCTATTCTACGTTTACGTATTAGTTTGTTCAGACTGATTTTCAAATAAACTCGATCTCGGTCTTTCCGTACCAACAATCGTATTAGGCCATATTTGATAGTCGGTTATTTAACTATCAAACAAAACAACCATTCATCCATAAAAGAAAATTGAGTCCATTCCCATTTTAGCCTCTTTTTAATTAACTGTTCGTTATTTTAAAACTCTTGCTCCTTTCTAATATTTGGAATATTCATTGCTCATCTTATATTTAAATATAAGAATATTCAAAACCCCTTTTTCAATTTAAAATAATTTTAAGGCGTATTTATCCTCTCGGTCATTAGTTCCTAACCGTAAACTATTAAGGGAATAATGTCCTAAGTATCAACCCCGAAAACTAAAACAAACATCAGATTGATAGTCAGAAAACCATTCAACTCACTAATCTCTAGCCAGTTTCTAATTTCCTCAACTCCATTTTTAAACTTCTAAACAAATAGAGATACCAATATCCATTATCCCTTAAAACATGATATTTATCTCAATTTATTATCATTTCAAATATTTTACCTAAAAAAATGATTTATAAAACGTTGCCATAACTATTATCGAATATTCCATTTTAAAGATACGATTTACAAACCATTGGCTAAAACATTATTTATCCACTAAATTTCGTTTCGACCTTTACAGAACTAGGTTCTATATAGAGTCTTTATTCCATAAATAATTTTGTAACATCTTCTTATATTTATTGTACTTGTCTCTGTTTTATTCAATAACTCCATCCTATAAAAATATTCGTATATAAATATCATTTGCCAATTCTTACTATCCATAATTATTATCTAAAAATCTTACGTAAATTCTTTAATACAATATAGATTATATTATTCAAATTAGTATGACTTAACTTCAATTAGAAATTATATATTTTAAGATCCTTTCTAATTTACTTCTAACAAATCCCTATTTTTGTAAACAATTTGCTTTAAACCCTTATTCGCTTGAATCGTGAATAATATTACTTAATACGAACTTACTTTGACTTAATTGGTCAACATGATTTCATACTTGCAACCACAAGTTTCATTTCTATTTATAACTTCTATTTTGTTATAAAATCTTCTTTATATTTTCCTTTGCGAATGGGAAAATTCAATCTATTTTAACATAACGGTTTATTATTCAATTCCTATTTCTTTCCCAAATTCATACATACTTCATATTTTTCCCAAATTCCAAATAATAATTTAACTTATAAAATTGCCTGTTCATCTCATTTGGTTTGACAAATATTTTATTTTTAAATTCTATTTAATTCGGACTCTAAATAAACATTTCTATTTGAAAATAAATATTTTCCTTTAAGCTCTTTTTATATTTCAATTTCTATTTTCCACACCATTTCACTATCAATTCTATTTATAATTCGGTTTCTTAATAAATATTTTATTTGAAAATAAAATTCCCTTTTTGTAATTTATTTATTTATATTTTTGTTTTAACATCCATCTATTAAATTTGACATTCAGACATATCAAAAATCAAAGTCCACTTGTTAATACCCATCCAAACATGTCATGTACTATCACGGGTTATTAATCATATCATATATGTGAAAATAATTAAATAAATGTTGAGGAATCCAGTTGGATCCCTCCAATCTGTTTTTCCTGCATCCACAGATGTTTGTCAAAAATAATAATACCCATCCTGCTTCGAGCTAGGATATCGTGGTATAGAAGTGTAACGTCCCGGAAATTTTGACAACTAAAACAAGAAATTAATTAGAGATTTTATTATTAATGATTAATTTTATAAATAAATACTAGGATTAGAAATTTAAAAATCAAACATTTGGTTTTGAATTTGAATAGAATTAAAATTTTAGATTAGAATTGTTGGTTGGGAATGATATATTCGTTGTTAATATTGGAATTGAATTTGATTGGATATTTGAATCGAATTTGAAATTCAATGGAAAGATATAAAGTGTTGAATTTAAATTAAATGAATAAGTAAATATACGCAGTAGACATCAATCGAATGGGAAATTATTTGTTAAATATATAAAAATTGGCTTTGATATGTGTACATTTGTATATATAAAGAATTTAAAATTTAACAGTCTAGATTTCGAAGCAAACGGAGTATTGTGGAACAAACGAAATAAAATGGGTGAATTGATAATAACTTAAAAATAAAAATATCGTCGTGTAAAATTGGAAGAATACAACCGAATTAATTTGGTTAAATTCGAAACGTTGAAATATAAAAGTACATATAAAATTTTGTTGCATTTGGGGTTGGTCTTAGTGGTACGAAATCAAAGCGGTACATAGTTATTAGGGGTAAAATATAATACTAAATTAAACCAAGAATTACCTAACTCAGATGGAAACGCGTCGACCTACATCGTACCTAGCCTATTCCTATTCGATGGAACATTGTTCCTATCTACGCAGACTTCTATTATAAAATAACACCCCTTTTCATTTTTCTTCAGCGTTTCCCTAAATTCATTTTTTATGGCATCCTCCCCAAATCGATCTTATCCTTGGCCTTAATCAATTCTAAATCACTCCATCGTGCCTCCATCCTAAAGTTTAAACCCTCGTTGATGTTTTTTCCCAAATCGAGCTCCTTCTTTCACCGCAAGTTTGAAGCTCCAGCGGATCACCAAATAGAAGACAATTCGTCGCTTTCCTTTTGCTTTAACTGTCCCACCGAACAACCTAACAATGCTACACCTTCTTGTGCTATTTAAGGTGAGAAATCATTCATGATTAATTTATATTTCAAGTAGCTTAATTTCAATTTAAGACAGAATTATAATAGTTAGTGGCCTACTTCACATAAGTTTTACCCTTTGGTTTGATTTGTGCGATGGTTGTTGACCTGCCGTGGGTTATAGATTAAATTCTGGAAAAAGTAAAAAATGATTCCTTGCTTAAAAATGTTTGGTGCATTCCTGGGAACTTTAAATAATGTGCTTGCCAAAAATGGATATAGAGGTATTGCTAACTTGACTTGAACTGAACACCCCATATTCTATGTATTACTCTGTGTACCGTGGATGAATCTGTTATGGGGCACTTGTACTTGTGTGTTTTAAGGAACCTAAGTGTACCTGTTATATTTAACCTAGTTAGAATTGCCTTATAGTTGGTATTGGTTAAATCCATAAGTATTACAATGATAAACATATTGTTTAAGTGTGTGTTGATGGTTGGTATTTCAGTATCTTAGTTATGTTTCTTATCCATGCATTTTCTAGAAAATACTCTTACAAACAGAAATAATTGTTGCATGGAAAAAAGTAAACCATGTGATACTTTTCATATCCATCTATGGTTTCAACTTGGTGAAGGAATTTTTATACCATAGTCTTGAAATTTTTACGAAGCTATCACTAAGATGGGTAACTTAGTATGCCAATTCAAACCATTGACTAGTTGCTAATGAAATTGAAGTGCATGCTGCTACTTAATGAATTAAAGTTTACCTTGTTACTTAATGTAACTGAAATGTACCATTCTACCTAATAAAGTTAAAGTGTATGATGTTACTTTATGAACTTAAGTGTATGGTTCCAACTGTATGTGATGGTAAGCATTTGGTGTTTAGCTCACTGTATTTGACAGTAAGCATTTGTTAGTTGCCATTACATTGACATTCAGCATTCGATAGTTTTACACACCCTATTTTAAAAAAAAATTAGGACACATTCTTTGTTTATCCATTTATCCTCAAACTGTACTAAGTGTGCACAACATCCTATTCTGCTGTTGTCTGGATTTTTATATAGACTTCTATGCTATTTTGGAAGTGTGTGTTGGATCTTGTTTCATTTATATCACAAGAAAGAGAAAAAGAAATTTTGTAATACATCGTGGAGTTGGCCAAAACTTGTCATTTTGACTCATTATAAATAGGAATGAAAGAAAAAACGTATTTTTTGTCTACTTTTCGAAGGCATAACTAACTTATAAGTCCTTACCTATTGTTGCATATGAGATTGTTGGCCTGCATTGGAAATATAGATCCATTGTGACCTACATATGTAGTGGTTGACCTGCATACATGTTTGTTACTTGAAAAACAACATATATGTATGTATCTTTAATGCATGCATGATGGGTCTTACCAAGCAACTTCCAACCAGTGACCTGCTTTGTATTTCCATAACACGCTTGTTAAGTGTTGAAGAGAAACTTACATTGTCTCATTTTTAAACCTGCGAATACACCTACGTTTTGTAACAACCCGGAAAATTAGAACCAATTTAAAATTTTCATTTTGCCAATTTTAGTGAATTTTGAATATTTAAAATGAATTATTTTAAATAATAACGACGAGAAATTTATTTGAATAGAACTAGAATGTATATATTTATATAAATCGATGTTAGAATATAAATATTTATTTTTATTTATAAAAGGAATTGAAAATGGCGCGGTAGTTCGAAAATTCGATTTCAAATTTCAAATGAATGTATAGGATTCAAAATAAACCGGATTTTAGCGAAACCAAAAATATTAGAATTTGCTTGGTAATATTTTTCCAACGAATCCGAAAAATTGAAATTTCATAGCGGGAATAAAAAGTTATGCCCAGTTGAAAATTCAGAATAGTCGCTATGGAAATATAGCCCTTAAAAATAGCGATTTTGCAAACGACCTCCGTTTTGGATGAAACCACTTTTGTTAGATCCAGAATGTCAAATTATTGCTAGATTCTAATTTTCATAGTTTTTGGAATCAATATGTGGGTGTGGTGAATTTAAACGTGTTTGGTCAATTTAGTTTGAATTTAAACGACTGAAAAATGACCATTTTTCAAACGGTCTCCAAAATCAATGAAATATATTATATATATAATATAATGGCCTGAATATAACGCGTTGCGCCGCGGTAGTTTGCGAATTTTGACCATTGACTTCGAATGGACATTACGGGAGATCCGACCGTCGAATTCTCCTAAAACCGGAACCTTAGGTTCGTATCGAAAAGAGCTTTCTAACGAATATTAGAGATTTGAAATCTAAAGGATGAATTTGGAATTATGTCCAAATCAAATTTGGAAAAGGTCGTTGTAAGTGCAGTTCGATGGCCGTTTATGGAAATCGATTGTTCGGGCCTTGATAAAATTGTTAAAAATATCAATAATTTGTGTAAAATCATAATAAATGATTTGGAAAAAAATGGGATGAAAAATTCCATATTTGAAAAGATAAAAATAGATTTTTATCGAAATTAACTACTTATTTACTAGAATTATAATCCAATATTTTTAAATAAATAAATTGGGTTTGAAATGGTTTTAAAAATAACCGGAATTTCCAATATATGAATTGGAATGGATTTGAATCGAAATTATCTTCAGAATATTTCAATATTGGATTCCGTGATTATATGGATATTGTGAAGGAATTTGGAAGATATATATGTTGTTATTCCAATACCGTATTTTTGATTCCAGAATTTAATATTGAATATAAGCCGATATATTTTCTATTCAGAGCCTTGTATTTAATATTAAATATGATTTTGGGTTTGTCGTGAATGATGTCTTCATTAACACCGTTCTTGAACCCAATTGAGAAAAGATTAAATCTCTTTATTTAGATCTAATAAAGGATACCAATTAATTGATATTTAATTGGAATGGAATTGAAATTGGTCTTTGGGTTTATCGTGAACGGTGTTTTAAATAACACTTGTTCTTTAACCCAATAAACAATGGAATAAGATTTTGGGTTGTCGTGAATGGTATCTTTAATAATACCGTTCTTAGACCCAATGGGGTTAAGAAAATCAAAAACTAACTAGAGATTAGTTAAGTTGAATGGTTTCCTGGGTATTGATCTGATGTTGGTTTCGGCCTTCGGGGTTAATACTTAGGGAATTGTTCACTTGCTAATTTACGGTTAAAGGCTGATGGAATGGAATGTGATTTTGGTTTATCGTGAACCGTTTTTTAGAGGACATTGGTTCTTTAACCCCGATAAAGACAGGAATAAGATTTTGGGTTGTCGTGAATGGTATCTTTAATAATACTGTTCTTAGATCCAATGGAGTTAAGAAAATCAGAAACTGACTGGAGATTAGTTAAGTTGAATGTTTTCCTGGGTATTGATCTGATGTTGGTTTCGTCTTTCGGGGTTAATACTTAGCGAATTTGTTCACCTGCTAATTTACGTTTTGAGGCTGATGAAATGGAATGTGATTTTGGGTTTATCGTGAACCGTATTTTAAATGACATTGGTTCTTTAACCCAGTTAAAGACATGATATGATTTCCCAAGTTAAATAATCATTAATATTATTTTTGGGAAGATTAAAACCAAGTGGAGTTTTAATGAATCATTAATTCGATTGAAATGGGAATAGATAATTTAAATTATCAAATTGGGAAATGATCGAACTTGTAAATGGACTATGTGTCTGACATTGGACGATCACCGGAGGCACCTTATTCCTCTCCCATATGTCCAATACAAGGGAGAGGTATTCGCATACCCGTCGATCTCCAAGTACGTATGGGCGATCACCACTTATTACCTCGCCTTGGGTGTACAACCCAATCAAGACAACAATAATTATCCAAACGATGTGAAGACCTCTGGTCTTCAACCACCATCTTCATCCTCGACACATCGTCGAATCAGTTACTCAGAATGGGATAAACCCGGTCTTTCCGAATAAATCGCGTATATAATAAACAAGTGCCATAAAAACACAACATACGCCTCATTCCAATGCAGAATATTTCTTTATCCAAATATTCATATACTTTGGGAAAGGTTCCCATTAATTTTATCAAAGATAAATTCTTTAATCTTCCTTTGGAAATCATTTCAATCTAATTAAAGATGCATTAAAACTCCACCTTGTTTTAATCTTCCCGAAAATCAATATTAACAATTGTTTAACTTGGGAAATCATATCCTGACTTTAACTGGGTTAAAGAACCAATGTCATTTAAAACACGGTTCACGATAAACCCAAAATCACATTCCATCGTCCTTTAACCGTAAATTAGCAAGTGAACAATTCTCTAAGTATTAACCCCAAAGGCCAAAACCAACATCAGATCAATACCCCGGAAACCATTCAACTTAACTAATCTCCAGTTAGTTACTGATTTTCTTAACTCTGTTGGGTCTAAGAACAATACTATTAAAGATACCATTCACGACAACCCAAAATCACATTCCATTAACAATGGAATCTTCATGGAAAACAAATCAATATATATATATATATAATCGATATAAACTTCCGTATCCAACCGGTAAAATCAATGGAATAACGATAAGGTCTTTTAAATTCCATATATATTAACCATCTTCCTCTACAGAAGCTTACTTCGATTATTACCAAATCGAATTCCATTAAATTACAATTTAATATGTTAAATTGGAAAACTTTGCTTTGGAAAATATCCTTCAAATCTTAACAAAAGATTTATAAATTCCAAATTTCATTTGACTGTAAATCGGGTTAAAAAACGAATGTCGCGAAAACACAGTTCATAACAAACCCAATTCACATTCCATTGGTCTCTAACCGTAAATTAGTAAGGGACTCCCTAAGTGTTAATCCCAAAGGCCGAATCCAACATCAGATCAATACCCAGGAAACCATTCAACTTAACTAATCTCTAGTCAGTTTCTAATTTTCTTAACTCCATTAGGTTCAAGAACAGTATTATTAAAGATACCATTCATGACAAACCCAAAATCCAATTTGATATTAAATACAAGGCTCTGAATAAAAAATATATCGGCTTATATTCAATATCAAATTCTGAAATCAACAAATATCATATTGGAAATAACGATATATATATATCTTTCAGATTTCCATAACAATATCTGTATAATCACGAAATCCAACATCGAAATATTCCGAAGACAATTTTGATTCAAATCCATTTCCAATTTATATATTGGAAATTCAGGTTATTTCTAAAACCATTTCAAATCCAATTTATTTATATTAAAAATATTTGGATTATAATTCTAGTTCATAACTAGTTCATTTCGATAAAAATCTATTTTTATCTTTTCTAATATGAAATTTTTCATCCCAATTCTTTCCAAATCATTTATTATAATTTTACACTAATTATTGATATTTTTAATAATTTTATCAAGGCCCGTACAGTCGATTTCCGTAAACGGCCATTGAACTGCACTTACAACGGCCTTTTCCAAATTTGATTTGGACATAATTCCAAATCCAATCGTTAGATTTCTAATTTCTAATATTCGTTAGAAATCTATTTTCGATACGAACCCAACAGTTCCAGTTTTAGGAGAATCCGACGGTTGGATCTCCCGTAATGACCGTTCGAAGTCAATGGTCGAAATTTCTTGAATTGCCGCAGTGCGGCGCGTTCTATTCAGGCCATTATATTATATATATAATATATAATTAGTCGATTTCCATTTAAAATGTATTTTATAAATCGTATTAAATTCGTTTTCAAAACGATTTCAACTTCATATTCAATTTCAAATCAAAATTGAATATTCCATATCATCGATATACAAATGTTAGTATTTTCAAAAAATTAGATTTTGAAATCAATTCCCTTTCGATATTCAATATAAAAATGAATAAATTCGATATAAATATCGTTCACATCCAAATGGCGTTAATTTAATCAACACGGCTTTATATAATTATATATTCGTGTCCATTTCAAATCGGACATCAAAATCACATTTTGATTCTTTTCTGAATATTATTTTAAAATATTCAATCTTTCTGAACTGGAATCAGACACAGTCAATTACCATATAATGTGATTATATGGATTTCATACAACATGTATACAACAACAATCAAACACAGTCAACCATCATCCAAAGTGCATTCTACACTGCATAAGCATCAAATATAAATATTTAACACTTATAACAGCCTGTCAATCAATCGATCGACATACAACTAAATATTGGGATTAGTGTATGTCCAATATCATCCCAATACCCGTGTGGGGTTTCAATCAACAAATAATAAATTTTATTTGTGCAGTTGGGCAATGTATAAAATTTATCATCCCAATCAATATCAGTCAAATGTGTGTACGTTAACAAATCATCCGATTTGTTTATAAATATTTATTTTATTCATATACGTGTTAAAAACTATATTTTTAACTATAAAATATTTTTAACTTTCTAAACTATTCCATTCCATTTGACATCACACAATCAACTTTGACAACAAAATCAAACAAACAAACAAGTCATCCATGGTCTGTGGACGACGGGTGTCGGGTACTGCTAAGCACGTCTGCATCCTAGTATATATTCCAAGTAGAAAATAAATTAAAAGCGAGAAGTTCTCACCTTGGGGTTCCACTCTCCGTGCTTTAACAGACGATGGTTTGGATTCTATTCCAAATTCCAACGCAATCTTCTTCACGTTGTTCATAGATAAAAATCACATTTTTATTTCAATTCTAAAAATTATATTTTTTACTTTGCTAAAAAATATATTTTTACTTCAAAACCATACATGTAAAAATCGCATCTTTAACAGGATGTTTACATTATAAAGATAATATTTTTATTTCAACGTTCATACAATAAAAATCATATTTTTATTATCTCTATAATATAAAAATCATATTTTTATTCTCTCTATAATATAAAAATCATATTTTTACAATGCCACTTCACATATAAAAATCCAATTTTTACATCACTACTTCATAGATGAAGATCACATCTTTATCATGCCATTCGTATAATGAAAATCTAACCTTTACTATATTAAAAATCAACTCTTTTTGTTTTTTTTTAAAATTTAATCTTTTTATTCTTTTTAATGAAAAATCATATTTTTATAAAATAAAATTCGCATTTTCATTAGCTAAAATCACATATAAAAATCTGGATTTATAACGATGTTATTTAAATTAAATTTAACTAAAAATGAATAATTAAAAATCACCTTTCTTCTTCTGGCCGACTGGAGGTGGAGGAGAGGAACTTAGGGCGGCACTGGGGTCTAGAAGGCGGCGGCTAGGGTTCGGGCTTTGGGTCTCAGGAGCGGGGGGGGGGGGGGGGGGGGAGGGAGCGTCGGTTCAACTTAGAAGAGGGGGCGGAGAGGAGAGAGGAAGGGCGTGGCGGAGGGGGATGTGGGAGGTAGATGCGGCGGTCCACGACGTGGGGGGGGGGGGGGCGAGCGCGATTGGTGGCATCGTGGTTTTTTTCTTTTTTTTATCGATCTGAATGAAGGAGGAAGGGAGAGGGAATGTTGAGGGGTGAGGTGTTTATATAATTAATTTATTTTAATTTCCAATAAAAAGTTGACTTTTCTTTTGAACCCCAAATGAGGCCCAACGACTGTCGTCCATATCGTATTACCCCCATTCCGAACACAATGGGATATGTATCGTAAGCCAGTTCGGCTGTCTCGATCAGTTTTCGCTAAAATCAAAATATAAATCAATATATTTAATTTGAACGCACATTTCAATTTACTGGGACCACATACGGACTTTAAAAATTCCCGAAAAATATTTTCTAGCTTCGTATTGACGATACGGTTCTAACAAAACTAATTTCATCAAATTTGTAGACCATTTGAAAAATGACCATTTTCTGGTCGATCCTATTTGACTGAAACTATCAAAACATGTTTTCTTTTGCCACACTCACAAATTAATTTCAAAAATTATGAAAATTGGAATCTAGCAATAACTTGATATTCCGGTTCCAACAAAAGTGGTTTCGTCGAAAATGGAGGTCGTTTGCAAAATGGCTATTTTTAAATGCCAAAATTCCATAGCGACTATTCTGAATTTTCAACTGGGCATAACTTTTTATCCCCGCTATAAAATTTCAATTTTTCGGATTTGTTGGAAAGATATTTTCAAATAGATTCAAATATATTTTTTCCGCTAAAATCCGGTTTATTTTGAATCCTGTACATTCATTTGAATTTTGAAATCGAATTTTCAAACTGCTGCGCCATTTCCAATTCCTTTTATAATTAAAATAAATATTTTATATTCTAACGTCGATTCAAATAAATACATACGTTCTAATTCTATTCAAAATAAATCTCTCGTCGTAATTATTTAAAATAATTCCTTTTAAATATCCAAAATTCACTAAAATGGCCAAAATAAAAATTTTAAATTGGCCTAGATTTTCCAAGTTGTTACAATCTCCCCAACTTAAAATCTTTTCGTCCTCGAAAAGGAACGGAGCTGAAAGTTGTTTTACAAACCAACTCAACTTTCATTATTTTGATTACGGCTTAAGTTCTTCAACTTTTCAGTTTTTAAAAACATTTCAAATTTTTCAAAAATTTGGCTAACACCCTAAATTTTCGCAAAATTTCACCATAACCGCCCCTGCACGGGAGCACCAGGAAAATCCCGAAATTGCCATACAGGCCTCTCCAATCCAAAAAGAAGAAAAAACAGCCAAGCGGCTCATAAAATCATCAAAACCCCAAGAAATACAATAAACGTGTACCTATTTGTCGAGCATACAATTTTATTCCTCTGCTCTAGCCTCCTTGCACCTGTTCACACATATATATGTACATGCATGCATTTCCAAGCAATTTGCAATATAGTTCAATATTTGATTCAGTTTGTTCTAAATTTACCGTACATTCACATAATGGTTTAAATGAATAATCACTTAACACAACCATCAATCAATTAGTGAATTAACGTTTCAAATTCATAATTTTGACATATATACTGAAAATCATGTTTTTGATGCCAATTCACAACAATAAGCCCTATCTAGTTTTGGCTCTCACAGCAGTCAATTGGAAATATATAGATATCCCACTTTCGAAACTCAAACATAAACTCTGATGACGACTAGTCAATCATCAGAATCATCTCCGGGCGACTAGAGTGTGATTCTATATCTATCCAACATATTAAAACTTCGAATACATGTGGATCAGACGTATATGCAAAATCTTTATATATTGGATTGTCCAAATTCGATATAAATAAATATTCAAATACGTTGAATAAGGTTTAAATTTTTAAAACAATATTTATTTTCATTTTAAAAATATACTCTTCCGACTCATTCTAGGATACTACTAATCCTATCTCTAACGAGTCATTCCCATTGGATATTACTAATCCAATCTCTGATGAATTCTTTCGTTTTGGTTCTAATGTGTCTTGTTCTCAAGCTTTGTAAACCAAAGCTCTGATACCATAACTGGAACGACCCAAACTTCCCCATGAAGGAAAGCACGGATTGAGTTGAGAACAAGACGAATCAGAATACAAACAGAAGAACATTTCATTGCTTATTACAACAATTTCATCAGAGTACAAGAATACACAGAGTATGAATAAATATTACACATTTACTAAACATCAGTGATTTACAAGTTACAATGCAGCGGAAAATAATACAAAACATAACTGAAAAGAATATACGGATACAGAGCTTTCCGAATATCATTCCAGCTGTAAACAAGGATCCTGTGAATATAAATCTGCAAAACCCAAAACTACAAGCTGCCCGTGTGAAAAATAGGGGCACCCAGAGTTTAGGTTAAAACAATAAACTCCAGGGTAGTCATTTGACTGGTGTGGGACCTAAAACAATTATTTAAAACTTTGCTTCAAAATCAAATATATCAAGGGACCACACCGTATAACACGGAATGGGTTTCCTCCCAAGAATACCAGTGCATATAACAAACAGTGCAATGCTAAATAAAGAAAATGAAGCTATTATAAGACCCAGGGCCCATCACACAATGCAACGCAAGCCGAAGGATAGGGTTTTCCCTTATAATAGCCAAACATGCTTGGTACGTTTAAAATAAATCATTTGATACTATTATAAGTGCATAGTGTATAAAACAACTTCAAATATAAATGTATCAATCCTAGACAGCATGGGTACCATATATCATGTCGCCAATACTAGGCTCTACAATCAAAACCGCAAATGTCACGTATTGGAAGTTGGATTTACATTTGTGAACCAAGGCAAGGGATCGTCCTTACCGCTTCGAGACTGTCTAGCCCGAGCCTCAGGAACAGCCGCAACTGCACCTTGGATCGTTAGGGCCGGTCCACTCGATGTGGATTATAATGCCTGAACATTGCGTTTCCCAGCCCTATGGGGCGTAAATAAGCCAAATGACTCCATCGGCCTCGGATCGACCGATATAACTGAGGCGCCTCTTATCAATCATCCCATAAGTAAAATGCCAGGGCGTGCAAAATGCTGACACCACTCCTAGTTAGAAAGAAACGCAGGCCCTCCCTGATGTCCTCTCCCGTTTCTGGTTCACACAGGGGTGTGAGGCTCGCGAATTAACGCTACAGAAAGCTATGCCAAAAAGGCCGTGCTTTGATCATCAACCACAAGACTCTGCTTTTCAACAGAAACCTTGATCATTTGCTTCTCAGCATGCCACACAGGCAATTCACGCTATGCAACCAATGTCTATCAATCACACAGAATGAAATCCAATGTCAGACACACATCCATTTACAAGTCCGTTTTGGGTCTAAACGAAACCGGAGGCACCTTATTCCTCCCCCATATGTCCAATACAGGGGAGAGGCCCTCGCATATCCGTCGATCTCCAAGTGCGTCTAAATGATCACCACTTATTACCTCTCCTTGGGTGTAAAGCCCAATCAAGACAACAGTAATCATCCAAAAGATGTGAATACCTCCGGTCTTCAACCACTGTCTTCATCCTCAACACATCGTCGAATCAATTATTCAGAATGGGATAAACCCGGTCTTTCTAAATAACTCACGTATATAATAAACAAGTGCCATAAAAACACAACATACGCCTCATTCTAGTGCAGAATATTTCTTTATCCAAATATTCATATACTTTGGGAAAGGTTCCCATTAATTTTATCAAAGATAAATTCTTTAAATTTATTCTTTAATCTTCCTTTGGATATCATTTCAATCTAATTAAAGATGCATTAAAACACCACTTGGTTTTAATCTTCTTGAAAATCAATATTAACGATTGTTTAACTTGGGAAATCATATCCTGACTTTAACTGGGTTAAAGAACCAATGTCATTTAAAACACGAATCACGATAAACCCAAAATCACATTCCATTCCGTCGGCCTTTAGCCATAAATTAGCAAGTGAACAATTCCCAAAGTATTAACCCCGAAGGCCGAAACCAATATCAGATCAATACCCAGGAAACCATTCAACTTAACTAATCTCCAGTTAGTTTACAGATTTTCTTAACTCTGTTGGGTCTAAGAACAGTGTTATTAAAGATACCATTCACGACAACCCAAAATCACATTCCATTAACAATGGAATCTTCATGGAAAACAAATCGATATATATATATATATATATATATATATATATATAATCGATATAAACTTCCATATCCAACCGATAATATTAATGGAATAACGACAAGGTCTTTTAAATTCCATATATATTAACCGTCTTCCTCTACGAAAGCATACTTCGATTATTACCAAATCAAATTCCATTCAATTCCAATTTAATATGTTAAATTGGAAAACTTTACTTTGGAAAATCTCCTTTAAATCTTAATAAAAGATTTATAAATTCAAAATCCCATTTGACTGTAAATCGGGTTAAAGAACAAATGTCACTAAAACACAGTTCACAACAAACCCAATTCACATTCCATCGGTCTCTAACCGTAAATTAGTAAGAGAACTATTCCCTAAGTGTTAACCCCGAAGGCCGAAACCAACATCAGATCAATACACAGGAAACCATTCAACTTAACTAATCTCCAGTCAGTTTCTAATTTTCTTAACTCTATTAGGTTCAAGAACACTATTATTAAAGATACCATTCACGACAAACCTAAAATCCAATTTGATATTAAATACAAGGCTCTGAATAGAAAATATATCGGCTTATATTCAATATCAAATTCTTAAATCAACAAATATCGTATTGGAAATAACGATATATATATATATCTTTCAAATTTCCATAACAATATCTGTATAATCACGAAATCCAACATCGAAATATTCTAAAGACAATTTTGATTCAAATCCATTTCCAATTTATATATTGGAAATTCAGGTTATTTTTAAAACTATTTCAAATCCAATTTATTTATATTAAAAATCTTTGGATTATAATTCTAGTTCATAACTAGTTCATTTCGATAAAAATCTATTTTTATCTTTTCAAAAATGGAATTTTTCATCCCAATTCTTTTCAAATCATTTATTATGATTTTACACAAATTAGTGATATTTTTAATAATTTTATCAAGGCCCGTACAGTCGATTTTCGTAACCAGCCAACGAAGTGCACTTATAGCGACCTTTTCCAAATTTTGATTTGGACGTAATTCCAATTCCAACAGTTAGATTTCTAATTTCTAATATTTGTTAGAAAGTTCTTTTCGATATGAACCCAACGATTTTGGTTTTAGGAGAATCCGACGGCTAAATCTCCCGTAATGTTCGTTCGAAGTCAATGGTCGAAATTCGCGAACTACCGCAGCACGGCGCGTTCCATTCAGACCATTATATTATATATATATATATATAATATAATATATATTTCGTGATTTCCATTTAAAATGTATTTCATAAATCATTTTAAATTCGTTTTCAAAATGATTTCAACTTCATATTCAATTTCAAATCAAAATTGAATATTCCATATCATCGATATATAAATGATAGTATTTTCAAAACATTAGATTTTGAAAACAATTCCTTTCCGATATTCATTATAAAAATGAATAAAATTGATATAACTATCGTTCACGTCAAAATGGCGTTAATCTAATCAACACGGCTTTATATAATTATATATTCGTGTCCATTCCAAATCGGACATCAAAATCACATTTTGATTATTTTCTGAATATTATTTGAAAATATTCGTTATTTTAAAATATTCGTTATTTAAAAATATTCATTCTTTCTGAACTGGAATCAAACACAGTCAATTACCATATACTGTGACTATATGGATTTCATAAAACATGTACACAACAATAATCTAACACAGTCAACCATCATCCAAAGTGCATTCCACACTGCACAAGCATCAAATATAAATATTTAACGCTTACAACAGCCTGTTAATTAATCGATCAACATACAACTAAATATTGGGATTATTGTATGTCTAATATATCCCAATACCCGTGTGGGGTTTCAATCAAAAAATAATGAATTTTATTTGTGCAGTTGGGCGATGTGTAAAATTTATCGTCCCAATCAATATCAGTCAAATGTGTGTACATAAACAAATCATCCGATTTGTTTATAAATATTTATTTCATTCATATACGCGTTAAAAATTATATTTTTAACTATAAAATACTTTTAACTATCTAAAATATTTCATTCCATTACACATCATACAATCAACTTTCACAACAAAATCAAACAAACAAACAAACAAACAAGTCATCCATGGTCTGTGGACGACGAGTGTCGGGTGCTGCTAAGCACCGTCTACATCCTAGTATATATTCCAACTAGAAAGTAAATTAAAAGTGAGAAGTTCACACCTTAGGGTTCCACATTGCCATGCTTTAACGGACGATGGTTAGGATTCTATTCCAAATTCCAACGCAATCTTCTTCACGTTGTTCATAGATAAAAATCACATTTTTCTTTCAATGCTAAAAATTATATTTTTACTTCGCTAAAAATGATATTTTTACTTCAAAACCATACGTGTAAAAATCGCATCTTTAACAAGATGTTTACATTATAAAGATAATATTTTTATTTCGATATTCATACAATAAAAATCATATTTTTATTATCTCTATAATATAAAAATCATATTTTTATTCTCTCTATAATATAAAAATCATATTTTTATAACGCTACTTCACATATAAAAATTCAATTTTTACATCACTACTTCATATATGAAGATCACATCTTTATCATGCCATTCGTATAATGAAAATCTAAACTTTACTATATTAAAAATCAAATCTTTTTGTTTTTTTTAAAAGTCGAATCTTTCTATTTTTTTAATGAAAAATCATATTTTTATAAAATAAAAATCACATTTTCATTAGTTAAAATCATATATAAAAATTTGGATTTATAATGCTGTTATTTAAATTAAATTTAACTAAAAATGAATAATTTAAAATCACCTTTCTTCTTCTGGCCGACTGTAGGTGGAGGAGAGGAGCTAAGGGCGGCGCTGGGGTCTAGAAGGCGGCGGCTACGGTTTAGGTGGCTGCTAGGGTTCGGACTTTGGGTCTCAGGGGGGCGCGTCGGTTCAACTCAGAAGAGGGGGGCAGAGAGGAGAGAAGTAGGGTGTGGCGGAGGGGGAAGGGGGAGGTGGCGGTCCATGACGTGGGGGGGGGGGAGCGCGATTTGAGGGGTCGTGGTTTTTTTCTTTTTTTTATCGATCTAAATGAAGGAGGAAGGGAGAGAGAATGTTGAGGGGTGAGGGCCAGTTCGGTTGTTTCGATCAGTTTTCACTAAAATCAAAATATAAATCAATATATTGAGTTTGAACGCACATTTCAATTTACCGGGGCCATATACGGACTTTAAAATTTTTCAAAAAATATTTTCTAGCTTCGTATTGATGATACAGTTCTAAAAAAACTAATTTCGTCAAATTTGGAGACCGTTTGAAAAATGGCTGTTTTCTGGTTGATCCAATTTGACTGAAGGGTGCATTTTTTACAAGTCCCTATTAAGTTTCAAAATTAGGCTCACATCCAATCATAAACTTATTGTAAATTTAGTCCCTGTTTTTCGAAAATTCAGTAAAAAAAGGAAAAAATATATTAAAAAACCACATAAATTCGTAATTAATTAAAACAATTAATCTGAAAAAAATTCAGGTTAAAAAAAGTCATAAACCACGTCAAAATCAAGAATTACATGAAAAACAATGAAATGCAGTAAAATGCATCGATAGATGCATATATTTCAAATAGTTGCATACATGTATGCATTTATTTCAAATCTAACGTCAAAACTGCAGTATAAATGCATACACGTATGCACATAATGTGAATACATGCATCTTCTGATGCATTTATAAAAATCATGCATACGTACGTGCATTTTTTTCGCTTTAGCACATATTTTGAGATATCTTCATACATGTATGCATTTATACAGAGAAACAACATACATATATGCAGTTATTCTAGTGGCGTGCATAAATATATGCATGTGTATTCGAATAGTTGCATATATGTATGCAACTATCTGTAAAAGTTGCATACATTTATGCAACTTTTTTTTTTCAATTTCTGTGGACTTCCGAGAATATTTATAGATTTTAGAAAAAAAAATTAAGTGATAGCACCTGAAAATTTGGACAGAAAACGAAAATAGGCGGAAGTAAAATGGGAGGGGGCAGAACACAAAAAGTTGGAGGGGGCATCTTCAAAACAGGGGGTGGGTTTGTATAAGAAAGTTGGGAGGGATGTGACATTAATTAAGTTTGCTTTTAGGGATGTGACCCTAATTTTCACTTGACTGAAACTATCAAAACACGTTTTCTTTTGCCACGCTCACATATTAATTTCAAAAATTATGAAAATTGGAATCTAGTAATAACTTGATATTCTTCTTCCAACAAAAGTGGTTTCATCGAAAACGGAGGTCGTTTGCAAAATGGCTATTTTTAAAGGCCAAAATTCCATAGCGACTATTCTGAATTTTCAACGGGGCATAACTTTTTATCCCCGCTATGAAATTTCAATTTTTTGGATTCGTTGGAAAGATATTTTCAAATAGATTCAAATATTTTTGTTTTTGCTAAAATCCGGTTTATTTTGAATCCTGTACATTTATTTGAAATTTGAAATCGAATTTTCAAACTACCACGCCATTTCCAATTCCTTTTATAATTAAAATATTTTATATTCTAACGTCGATTCAAATAAATATATATGTTCTAATTCTATTCAAAATAAATTTCTCGTCGTAATTATTTAAAATAATTCCTTTTAAATAACCAAAATTCACTAAAAGGGCCAAAATAATTTTTTAAAAATTAAATCAGATTTTCCGGGTTGTTACATTTGTCGTGTTCTCAAAGTCAATCCAGGCTTTCCTACACGGGGAAGTTCGGGTCTCTTCATTTGGTATCAGATCCAGGTTTTGATTTGGGACCTGTGGGTTATGAAATAAATGATGAAAGGAATAAAATAGAACTTCGGAAAGAATGCCAGTGTATTTATGGAGAAAACTACATCCATTTTTATTCTTTATGATATAAACATCCGCATGTGTATAAAATTTCCTAAATATGTGTGTCTAGTTAAGTTAAAATTTCAGGTTGCCCTGAAATCGAAAGGGTTATGACTGTCATTAGTTAGATGTCATTTGATATGTATTCAATGTTGCATGGTCCCTGAAATCGAATTATACTAGCTTGGCTTGTAGCCTTCAGCTGAAAATGCCACTTGCAAATTAGTTGGATTGACTCAAATTCTAAACTGTTTTGCCCATTATGTTAGTGACAGTAAACATTTAAATTTTTATGTTAGTGACAATATTTAGTTGTATACCATGCTTATATTAGTTTGTGTTTAGCCTTGTCATTTTAACGTGTGGCATACATGTGCCATGTGAAACATATAGCGATCACACATATTACCTCTTTATCTGGAAAGCTTAAGATGTCGTGATAATTCCCTTATTTCCTGTACACACCATTGTTACAATCTGAAGCTGGTTATGTACAAATTTTAAACAGTATTGTTCCATTCGGCATTATAGACTTTTGGATAGATATATTTTGATCTTTGATACACCTAAAATAAATTGGATCCAAAGACTACGCCTAACCTGCCATATGATCCACTGCACTCGTGTGTTCGTGGATCAATTGAAATATGTTGCCCTATCGCTGCTTTGTATTGGCGCCCGCTTGATGAGCTTCATTGTACTAGTTAGTCGTTGGTTGCGGGATGCTGAGGCAGTGCACACATGTACCTGAACATGTGTGTATATGCAGGCTTCCGTGATCACTTGTCCTTGAATAAAAAAAATATGCACTCGACACTTGGATATTTACGTACCCATTGTACACATATGTATATATACCACTATATATGTATATATATGTCATCAGGTATGTATATATATTTTAGAATATAAACATGTGGTGGCCGATGTACACATATGAATACATATACCATGGTGTGTATTTATATATATATATATATATATATATATATATATATATATATATCTATGTCATCGGCAAACATATATACATAAAACACATGTTGTCTTGACTTGTTCGTTCCAAGTTGTTATGTCGGGTTAACTATTATATTTCAGTTTCTGTTAAAATTAATTTACTTGAACTATGATTTAATCCTGACCCGAATGTTTTATGTTTTTGCATGGAACGCTCGGGTCAAACCCGAGTGTTCCAGATTTTAAAGATTTCAACTTAGGATTCGAAGATTGGTAAATGCTGGGGATTTCAAGGGGCGCACTCTGAAGATTTAAAAAGCAGTAAATATTTTATTGTAAAATGATATTTTAGTTCCACTATATAAAAAAATTTGTATCAAAAATTCTGATTAATAAATAAAAATTTATTTCATTGTTCAATGTTGTGTTATTTACTTATTTTGTATTTCTGTGTTGATTCTACTTTTAAACTCTGTAAGCTAAGTAACGATTCGTCAATTTGAACATTTTAAAGTTGGTTTAATTACTGATTTGAAATGGTCTAAAAGGCGGGACGTTACAGGTGGTATTAGAGCTTTGGTTTATTCAAAGCGTAGCTTATTGGGTTCAAAATGAGTGGGATAGACACTAGAAAAATAGATTTTTGAAAATAAAAAGATTTCAAAATATAAATTTTGGATAGTATAATTTATTTTACAAAAAATCTTGAAGGAAAAATTATTTTGAACTTAGTATTTTGAAACTGATATTTTAAAAATGATACAGCGGAAACAGAAAAATTATTTTGAGATTTAAAATTTTTCTAGAATCCTCAGTCTTCGAACCCGGATTTGCCAGAGCTGTTCTTTGATAAGCTCTCTTAGATTTGAGTTTTGAGTCCATCATCAAATGGTATCGAGGGGAGATAGATATAAGAGAATCAACAAATCAATTGTGTAATCATAGATAACTGAAACTGATTGAAAATAAGAATATAGATGAGAATTTAAATGGAAGAGGAAATTTAAAACCATTTAAACGACGGATTTATTCAGGATAGAAATAAATGAAAATAAATTCAAAAAGGAGATATAATTGGAGTACGAGTGCGTTAAATTTGATTCGGAACCTGACAAGATAAATTATAGTTGGTTTCAAACCAATGATGTATGATCAAATATATGAATTCGATAGTAAGTATAAACTTGTTAGTTACTTAACAAGGAGTGGATTGTGAACATGAGTTATAAATGAAGCGATATATGAATGAAAATTGTAAAGAGATTTGAATAAATATTTGAATGGAATCAAAATTAATCTGATGTGACGTTCATATTTCGATAAAAGGAGTAATATTTACTTTTTAGAAGTAAATAACGCGTGGAAGCAAATATGTTGCAAATGAAATTGGAAATGGTGGAGATGGAGTTAACCAGTACAGAGAGATTATTTTGGAGTTCATAATATAAGTCAAATGAGATTTTCCGAAATTCGGAATATGGTATTGAATAACATGTTATTCGAAAGGAGGTTATTTGTGGAAGTCAGTTATGTTGAATTACAAGAACTTATTATTTATTTTCAATTTTAATCAAAATTTAATATATTATTAATTAATTATTATGTAATAAAGTATATTTTTAATGTTACAATTTTTCTAAGGTGTGGATTATTAAAGTGAATTCTGAACTTGAATTCGAAAGTTACGGGAATGAATATTTTGTTGGTATTCGAAGCTTTTAACTTGATCTATTTCAAAGTTAATAATGTTGTTCAGTTATGATCTGAGAGGAAAATATACCTGAACTTGATTGACTTCATTTGTTGACTAAGAAATGATTAAGATTCGATAACAAGAATTGGTTAAGTAAATTAAGTAAATGAGTATTAACAGTTAAGTGAAAATAATGGTGTTTTATTTAATATCTGTTTTAATTTAAATAATGAATTTAGAAATATTTCCCCTTGAGAATAAAGTGTATTTTCTATAGAAAATAAAGATTTGTGAATATACGGGAATATTTTCCCATGGTAATAAGAGGTTTTCTAGAATTATTGAAAATAAATATTATAAATGTGAAATGTTTTTTCAAAAGATCGTGAGAGGCTAACGTGTTTTGATAAATCAGAATAACTAGAACTGAAGAACAAAGAGCCGCATGACGATAACGAAGGATGCCTTAATGTAAAGGGAAGCGGATTCGTAAACTGAATCCGAGAGTTACGTAAGAAATATTTTGATAAGAAGTTAAGAAATGGATATAAGAAAATTGGAAACTGACTGAAGATTAGATAAGTTGAATAATTTCCAGAGTGTTGATCTGATGTTGGTTTCGGCCTTCGGGGTTGATACTTCGGAAGTTGTTCGCTTGGTAACGAAGAATGTGAATATGGAAGAGGAATAATGCGTGAATGAGAAATTTGTGATAAGAAGAAAAATTCTGGAATTTTGAGAGAATAAAGAAGTGAATGAGGTAACGAACTTAATAATCGGAATTTGGAAGAAAAAAATTTGGTTTATAACCAATAGATTCGTGAAGCTGAGTTTGAAATATGAATTGATTAGGAGACCGAAACTGAAAATTTGAACAGAAATGTGAAGATATTCGATTTTGGATATTAGATATAGAAGTTTCCAGAACTTATATGGAAGTTATATAAGAGTATAGCGAATTTGGAAATTTTGTTTGGGAAGGTAATCGATTTGATATGAAATCTTATATGATGGAATTCTTATAAAAACGAGACATTTGGAAATATGTTTTGGGAAGTTATTATTATAATATGATTTATGAGAAGTACGAAATGAAGTACTATATGTTTCAAGTCAAAATAAGGGAAGTGCCATCCTTCTCCTTTGAATTTCGAGCTTAGTTGAGATGTGTTGCTGGTGGTACTAGGTTGTCCGGACGTAAAAATCATGAGTTGTCATTATTCTTGAAGAACATGACCATGTAGCATAATTCGCAGGCTGTAGATAGCCTACGGTGGACGGATGTTTCTTGGGGGAACCCAGCATAACCATTGTCTCTGCTGCGATCTACAGTCGTGATTATGGCGTAATCTGCAGAGCTATGAAAGCTTATGGGTATGGATGTTTCTTGGGGGACTCAGGCATAAACATGTATACATGCAGTCCACGTGGCATATCTACACGTGAAAGAGATGTAACGACTAGAGTTACTAAAGGTGGAATGGAGCCATGCAAAGTTGGGATATCTTAGTGATGTGGAGCCACCAGTTTGATGCAGTATTTTGTCTTCATGACTTGATATATCTTCATGACATGACTTGTCCTCATGAGTTGACCTGTCTTTATGACTTGGTTTATCTTCATAACTTGATAATTTATTTTCGTGACTCTGAGATAGAGTAGCCAACACTCAGTGACCTCGGTTTTTCTTTTGATTATTGAATATCGTCTGTTGATAATTTTATGACGAAATTCACAGGGAAGTGAATTCCTACGGATATGGATGTTTTTCGGGGGATCCAAACGAAACCATTGTGTATTTGCGATTCATGAACAATCAACATATCAATATCACATTGGTACTTTCCGTATCTTTTTTAAAAGAGATTTTTTGAAATAATTTTCACTAGGAGTTGAAGCAAGGATATTTAGTCTTGGAGATTTTAGTCGTGCGCCTGGCCGGCGTGTGCCTAACATCTGTGAGAACAACAATAGACTTCCTAAAACTTGAGTTATCAAATATTTTCAAATAAATAATTTGAAATTAAAATATACCTAATTTAGTAAGTTAATAAAGATAATTTTGAAGTATTTTCAAATCCATAGCTTTATAATAATAATACAAATATTTTTGCATGAATTTTGTGTTACGTATAAAGATTTTAAAATAATTCAAATTTTGGAAAAAAAAATCAAGTCAACGATTTGTGACTTGAAAAGGAAATGATAATTTCACTCTTCAGTGAGTGTTTAGAAAAAAAGTTAAAGGAGATTGGGTTGAGAGTTGCTAAGCCTAGACCCATTACAATTACAAAGATGGATAAGTAACATTGACAAATGATGTTTATAATGAAATTTAGAATAGTTTGAGATGTATAAATCCAACTTATGTAGAAATTGGAATTTAAAACAAGATTGGTTTTGAAATGAAATTACATGACTTTGAGTTTGTTAGAAGATTAGATAAAACGAGAATTAGGAGATATCTCAAAATAAATTGAGATAGAAATTGGTCTGACGAAATTGAATATAGTTTAAAAAGAAGGGAAATAAATAAAATCTGATTCAAAAGATAAAGAAAATCGTGTTTGATCAAAATTGATCTCCAAAGGGAAATTTGATATGATGGATAAACAAAGAGGATCAGTGACTTAAATATCGATATTTAAATTAGTTGTAGTTCACGTAAATGTGAAAATTTGAAATATACATTGTTATAACTCTTACAATCTCTCCTTTTCGAGGAAGAAAAGTTTTAAAAGGGGTGAGCTTGTAATGTCCCAGAAATTTTGACAACTAAAATAATAAATTAATTAGAGATTTCATTATTAATGATCAATTTTATAATTGATACTAGGATTAGAAATTTAAAAATATAACATGTGGTTTTGAATATGAATTGAATTAAAATTTTCAATTAGAATGGTTGGTTGGGAATTAAATATTTGTTGTTAATATTGGAATTGAATTTGATTGGATATTTGAATCGAATTTGAAATTCGATGGAAATATATAAAGTGTTGAATTTAAATTAAATTAATAAATAAATAAACGTAGTAGACATCAATCGAATGGGAACTTATTTGTTAAATATATTAAAATTGGCTTAGATATGTGTATGTTTGTATATATAAAGAATTTAAAATTTAGCGGTCTAGATTTGGAAGCAAACGGAGTATTGTGGAACGAATGAAATAAAATGGGTAAACTGATAATAATTTAAAAATAAAAATATCATCTTGCAAACTTGGAAACAACTGTATTAATTTTGTTAAATTCGAAACATTGAAATATAAAAGTACATATAAAATTTTGTTGCATTTGAAGTTGGTCTTAGCAGTACGAAATCAAAGTGATACATAGTTATTAGGGGTAAAATATAATATTAAATTAAACCAAGAATTACCTACCTCAGATGGAAATGTGCCGACCTACATCGTACCTAGCCTATTCCTATTCGATGGAACATTGTTCCTATCTACGCAGACTTCTATTATAAAAATACAATGCCCCTTTTCATTTTTCTTCAGCGTTTCCCCAAATTCATTTTTTATGGCATCCTCCCCAAATCGATCTTGTCCTCCACCTTAATCAATTCTAAATCACTCCATTGTACTGCCTCCACCGCGAAGCTTAAACCCTCATTGATGTTTTTCCCCAAATTGAGCTGCTTCTTTCACCGCAAGTTTGAAGCTCCAACGGATCAACAAATAGAAGACAATTCATTGCTTTCCTTTTGCTTTCACTGTGCCGTCGTATAGCCGAACATTGTTGCGCCTTCTTATGCTCTTTAAGGTGAGAAATCACTCACAATTATTTATATTTCAAGTAGGTTAGAATTTCAATTTAAGCTAGAAT